>JASEVX010000836.1:0-41090 GCA_031761405.1 Serripes groenlandicus
ACTGCTTTAAACCAAACGGCGCCACAGTGTCTGAAGAACACCTGCACGTTAACACTTGCCTGAGAATAACCCTTTACACTGCTGTTCAAAAGTTTATCCTTCATGATGAAAGTTATTATTATGTTTGAATTTGCACTTGAAAAGTGTCAGTGAAGTTATACACGACTTTACCAAATTGATCATATTTCAAATATAGCGGGAAAAGGAGCCCATTAAAAGCGTCAAATCAGTTTTTACTAATTCATTTCACTATTTACGCTTTAACTTTTTCTCTTTATGCTACCAAATGATAGAGGTCACCAAAAGCTTTCATTTAAACCCGGGGTTGTAGAGAAAATATTCAGCCGTTTTCGAGTTATGTAATATGAGAGATTTTTAAACCCCCAAAATGAACTTGCCCCGATCCTCAAGTTTGATATACCATTGGAAAGATCTCGTTGCGCCCTTTTCATATATGAAAAAATTATGGTCCTACGAATATTAGTTCTCTAGTTATCGTCGTTTTAAATATGTGTTTGTTTCAAAGTGCGTCAAAAGGCTTCTTAATGCGTAAATGCCGATAACTCCTTTATTTCTTGTCCGAATGTAGTCGTGTTTGGACTCGTTGAAAAAGGGTTTCGTAAACTCTATCGATTGAGGAGGTCAAACCGGAAGTTTGGTCTGTCTGTAAACCGGAAGTGTCGTCATTATATTTTACAATGGTCATATCTTCCTTAGTTCTGAACCGATGTTTACAATTTGTATATCATTCGAAAGCTCTCATCGAGATATGAGTATATTCGAAGTTGAAAGATATCCGATCAATGTTTTCATGACATTGTACTTTAAATAAGCAGCGCAAGGGGTAAATGAAAAACAAAGACATGAATACAATTTCTACAATTTTATTATATAATCAAGTATTGTAGTTCGCATAATCAAAATAACTAACACTATTTATTGAACACAGTATTCACAAATCACGATTCATTAAGGGATAAAAATGATTGTCAATTCGTCTCATATTCCATCCATGACGTCTATGAATAACTGTCAACCGTTCCGTTAAGTTGTAAACGTGGTTAATTTAGGGCTCCCCCCGGCATTTTCTTTCCGATAATTTAGTCACGTAGTCCCGGTGGTCCGTGTATTCGATACCCCTTTTTCGCATTGTCAATCATGGTATGTTGTCTTTTACTGGATACCTCTGATTTGGCTAGTTCAACAGCTTGAGCCACGGGTGTCACAAAGTTAATGGTGGGTTCTTTCATCGTCCCACCCATCTGAATTTTTTCCACGACGTATTGTCCTTTATGATTAGGTTTCAACTTCCCTTCGGCCATCCGTTGAAAATGTCGTGTCCACATTTCTACTCTATCCATCGTTGACGTAAGTGAAGTACACAGCGAGTGATAGTTTTATCTTTGGCTATTAGCTGTAACTTTCCTCCCCTTATAGCATGTCTTCACCATCACTGTCGTCGCTACCACCATAGCTAACGTCGTCGTTCTCAGACTTCACTATACCTTCTATTAAATAACTGTGTTTCTTAATGGCCGACTGTATGGCCTGTTCTAGTATCATTCCCTCGGACACGAGTTCATGTACATCTTCCATGACACGTTGGTGAATGACTCCGTGTTCTAATTGGAATGTGTGGAGAAGCAGTTGGCTATACATACGTAAGACATGTGTTGTATCTTCCGCTACTATTTTTGAGTCTGCCTTTTTCTTGGCCTCGTCATTGGACATTCCATCTCGCTCATACTTTTCCACTTTTTTTCGCCAAGATTTTTCATTATTGTTCGAAGCTTTACGGTACATGACTTCAAACACTTTGTGTTCTTCGCTGTCTTTATCTTTTACATCTTCTTCGCTCTGGTCATAGGATATCCACCGTTTTAATGGAGGCGTTTCCGAGTGATCCTCCGTGGCAGAACGCTTATTACACCATCGTTTGACATGATTTTGTAAAGAATGAACGTCACCAAACACGATACCACAATCGTCGCAAACGGGCATGTCTAGACTGTTATCAGACTCGAGGCTGGAATCACTCTTTATGTACTCCACAGGGGTGTCCCTTATAGTTTTCTTAACTGAATATCCTCGCTGATCATACGCTGGAGTATCACTTATATACTTGTGTTCAGCTACTGATACATTCTGTTCAAAAATGTTTGGTCTAAGTCGCATGTATTCGGGTGTAGAGGCTTGAAGATCAATAACGAGATGTCCATATGGCTTTTCGGTGGCGTTTCGATATACATTCATGAAACTGTGACTACTGGTAGGGTAGATCCGTCGTGCCAGTACAGAAATTTGATGTCTATCAACTGGGTTGTTAAACACAATTAAATATTTTGTATTAAGGCTGATATCTCGGCACGCTTTTCCTTGAGGAAAAACGTTCTGTGTCAGGAAAATGACCGTCAAGTTTCTATGATGAGATCCTTTAGTAAAAAGATTAGCCACTCTTTCATCCTTCTTCGCCTCTCCCATCAAATCATCTAATATGATGCAGTTCCGCACGTTTACGTCTAGATACATATCTTGTTCAAGACAGTCTGGAATACCCCTCACAAATTCAACGTTAGACAATTCTGTCTTGATTTCGTCGTATAATGGTTGATTTTGACTATAACACCAGATGATCCTCTGAGGTGGTGGTTGGATTGTATCTTGGCACAATATCATCTTAGTCAATACCGATTTACCACTTCCACTCGGCCCAGACAACACGAGTGTACACGGATGTTTAAACTTAAATACGGGCGCTCCGGGCGCTCCCAAATGCGCTCCGGGAGCTCCCAAATGCGCTCCGGGCGCTCCCAAATGCGCTCCAGGAGCTCCCAAATGCGCTCCGGGAGCTCCTAAATGCGCTCCGGGCGCTCCCAAATGCGCTCCGGGCGCTCCCAGATGCGCTCCGGGCG
Source organism: Serripes groenlandicus (assembly GCA_031761405.1). Classification (NCBI taxonomy): domain Eukaryota; kingdom Metazoa; phylum Mollusca; class Bivalvia; order Cardiida; family Cardiidae; genus Serripes; species Serripes groenlandicus. The sequence goes on from JASEVX010000836.1 coordinate 2,913, forward strand.
CTCCCAAATGCGCTCCGGGAGCTCCCAAATGCGCTCCGGGCGCTCCCAAATGCGCTCCGGGAGCTCTCAAATGCGCTCCGGGCGCTCCCTCATATTGTTGTACTCCTGGTGATATATTCCAGTATCTTTGGTCTGTATGTGAAGATGGTTCTTCAAAGTGTCTGTTTCTCTCATGTCTCATTAGATTGTATCTACTACAGAACGTCTGATCACACGTTGTACAGAAAATTGTACTCATCTTTTCAAAGTCGTGTGTTGCAGTTTATTGTGGATATCTTCCCCTTATAAACTTACAGAGCGCTCGGAGCGCTCCGGGAGACCGGGCTCCCGGAGCGCATTTGGGAGCGCCTTGTAAGTTTATAGGGGAAAGATATCCACAATAAACTGCAACACACGACTTTGAAAAGATGAGTACAATTTTCTGTACAACGTGTGATCAGACGTTCTGTAGTAGATACAATCTAATGAGACATGAGAGAAACAGACACTTTGAAGAACCATCTTCACATACAGACCAAAGATACTGGAATATATCACCAGGAGTACAACAATATGAGGGAGCGCCCGGAGCGCATTTGAGAGCTCCCGGAGCGCATTTGGGAGCGCCCGGAGCGCATTTGGGAGCTCCCGGAGCGCATTTGGGAGCGCCCGGAGCGCATCTGGGAGCGCCCGGAGCGCATTTGGGAGCGCCCGGAGCGCATTTAGGAGCTCCCGGAGCGCATTTGGGAGCTCCTGGAGCGCATTTGGGAGCGCCCGGAGCGCATTTGGGAGCTCCCGGAGCGCATTTGGGAGCGCCCGGAGCGCCCGTATTTAAGTTTAAACATCCGTGTACACTCGTGTTGTCTGGGCCGAGTGGAAGTGGTAAATCGGTATTGACTAAGATGATATTGTGCCAAGATACAATCCAACCACCACCTCAGAGGATCATCTGGTGTTATAGTCAAAATCAACCATTATACGACGAAATCAAGACAGAATTGTCTAACGTTGAATTTGTGAGGGGTATTCCAGACTGTCTTGAACAAGATATGTATCTAGACGTAAACGTGCGGAACTGCATCATATTAGATGATTTGATGGGAGAGGCGAAGAAGGATGAAAGAGTGGCTAATCTTTTTACTAAAGGATCTCATCATAGAAACTTGACGGTCATTTTCCTGACACAGAACGTTTTTCCTCAAGGAAAAGCGTGCCGAGATATCAGCCTTAATACAAAATATTTAATTGTGTTTAACAACCCAGTTGATAGACATCAAATTTCTGTACTGGCACGACGGATCTACCCTACCAGTAGTCACAGTTTCATGAATGTATATCGAAACGCCACCGAAAAGCCATATGGACATCTCGTTATTGATCTTCAAGCCTCTACACCCGAATACATGCGACTTAGACCAAACATTTTTGAACAGAATGTATCAGTAGCTGAACACAAGTATATAAGTGATACTCCAGCGTATGATCAGCGAGGATATTCAGTTAAGAAAACTATAAGGGACACCCCTGTGGAGTACATAAAGAGTGATTCCAGCCTCGAGTCTGATAACAGTCTAGACATGCCCGTTTGCGACGATTGTGGTATCGTGTTTGGTGACGTTCATTCTTTACAAAATCATGTCAAACGATGGTGTAATAAGCGTTCTGCCACGGAGGATCACTCGGAAACGCCTCCATTAAAACGGTGGATATCCTATGACCAGAGCGAAGAAGATGTAAAAGATAAAGACAGCGAAGAACACAAAGTGTTTGAAGTCATGTACCGTAAAGCTTCGAACAATAATGAAAAATCTTGGCGAAAAAAAGTGGAAAAGTATGAGCGAGATGGAATGTCCAATGACGAGGCCAAGAAAAAGGCAGACTCAAAAATAGTAGCGGAAGATACAACACATGTCTTACGTATGTATAGCCAACTGCTTCTCCACACATTCCAATTAGAACACGGAGTCATTCACCAACGTGTCATGGAAGATGTACATGAACTCGTGTCCGAGGGAATGATACTAGAACAGGCCATACAGTCGGCCATTAAGAAACACAGTTATTTAATAGAAGGTATAGTGAAGTCTGAGAACGACGACGTTAGCTATGGTGGTAGCGACGACAGTGATGGTGAAGACATGCTATAAGGGGAGGAAAGTTACAGCTAATAGCCAAAGATAAAACTATCACTCGCTGTGTACTTCACTTACGTCAACGATGGATAGAGTAGAAATGTGGACACGACATTTTCAACGGATGGCCGAAGGGAAGTTGAAACCTAATCATAAAGGACAATACGTCGTGGAAAAAATTCAGATGGGTGGGACGATGAAAGAACCCACCATTAACTTTGTGACACCCGTGGCTCAAGCTGTTGAACTAGCCAAATCAGAGGTATCCAGTAAAAGACAACATACCATGATTGACAATGCGAAAAAGGGGTATCGAATACACGGACCACCGGGACTACGTGACTAAATTATCGGAAAGAAAATGCCGGGGGGAGCCCTAAATTAACCACGTTTACAACTTAACGGAACGGTTGACAGTTATTCATAGACGTCATGGATGGAATATGAGACGAATTGACAATCATTTTTATCCCTTAATGAATCGTGATTTGTGAATACTGTGTTCAATAAATAGTGTTAGTTATTTTGATTATGCGAACTACAATACTTGATTATATAATAAAATTGTAGAAATTGTATTCATGTCTTTGTTTTTCATTTACCCCTTGCGCTGCTTATTTAAAGTACAATGTCATGAAAACATTGATCGGATATCTTTCAACTTCGAATATACTCATATCTCGATGAGAGCTTTCGAATGATATACAAATTGTAAACATCGGTTCAGAACTAAGGAAGATATGACCATTGTAAAATATAATGACGACACTTCCGGTTTACAGACAGACCAAACTTCCGGTTTGACCTCCTCAATCGATAGAGTTTACGAAACCCTTTTTCAACGAGTCCAAACACGACTACATTCGGACAAGAAATAAAGGAGTTATCGGCATTTACGCATTAAGAAGCCTTTTGACGCACTTTGAAACAAACACATATTTAAAACGACGATAACTAGAGAACTAATATTCGTAGGACCATAATTTTTTCATATATGAAAAGGGCGCAACGAGATCTTTCCAATGGTATATCAAACTTGAGGATCGGGGCAAGTTCATTTTGGGGGTTTAAAAATCTCTCATATTACATAACTCGAAAACGGCTGAATATTTTCTCTACAACCCCGGGTTTAAATGAAAGCTTTTGGTGACCTCTATCATTTGGTAGCATAAAGAGAAAAAGTTAAAGCGTAAATAGTGAAATGAATTAGTAAAAACTGATTTGACGCTTTTAATGGGCTCCTTTTCCCGCTATATTTGAAATATGATCAATTTGGTAAAGTCGTGTATAACTTCACTGACACTTTTCAAGTGCAAATTCAAACATAATAATAACTTTCATCATGAAGGATAAACTTTTGAACAGCAGTGTAAAGGGTTATTCTCAGGCAAGTGTTAACGTGCAGGTGTTCTTCAGACACTGTGGCGCCGTTTGGTTTAAAGCAGTCTATTCATCCATTGTCCACGTTTTCATTGGCATTTCAATGCTATATTGTTCTCACACCTGTTGAGTTTCTGATGAAATATCCGATAGCGATGGTGAAATATCGAATCTAAAAATAAATTGGGACATGCGCATCGGTCATTTGAGATCTGGACGTTCTAGAGGTAAGACGTTAAATTTATTGCTTTACCATACATGTTTGACTGCGTGCTTCGACTCGACTATATGACATACAAAAGGGATATATCGTGTTTAGCATTTCAAAAGGTCTTTGTCCGTACTTCCGTCACCAAATGAACACAATCTGATGACTCTGATAATGGGTCAATGCTAACACACCTGAGAGCAATACGATGAGGGTTATGAGTTCGAAACTCTGTCAATATTCAGGTTTTGAAACCGCACTGTAAAGTGTTATTCTCAGACAAGTGTTAACACGTTCGTTGCAGGTGTTCAGACGCAGACAGTATGGCGCCTTTAAATGAGATTAACTTTGTCATTTCAATGCTCTATTGTTGGTACACCTGGTCTGATGAAATATTCGATAGTGGTTGTGAAATATCGAAACTAAAAATAGATCGGGACCTCTGTCATTTGAACTCTGGACGCTCTAGAGGTAAGACGTTACATTTATTGCCATACATGTTTGACTATGTGCCGACTATACAAGGGATATATCGTGTCGTATGGATTCCTACAAAACAATGTAGCAAAGGGTAGGTCGAATTTCTCCGCCAGCTCCAACACTTTCTAAATATAGACCCATGATGTCATTCTAAATATAGAACTATTAGAAATATCTATTTATAGTAAATGACGTATAATCTATTTATAGAACATGACACATAATCTATTTATAAAAATATGGTGAAATACCGAGTCTAAAAATAGAGCGGGATCTCTGTCATTTGAACTGTGGACGCTCTCGAGGTAAGACGTTAAATTTATTGCTTTACCCTACATGTTTGACTGCGTGCTTCGGCTCGACTATACGACATATTAAAGGGATATATCGTGTCGTATGGATGTCTCGTGTCAGGTTTCCCGAAACAATGTAGCAAAGGTTAGGTCGAATTTCCCCGCCATTATTTTCGAGGGTTCCAACAACATACCCGCTAGAATCTATTGGTAGAAGGCTAGAGACAAATCGTTGGTGGTCTCGCCCGAAGGGTGCTACCGAAACACTTGCTCCATTGTTAAAGCTTTCTAAATATAGACCCATGATGTCATTCTAAATATAGAACTAAAATGGACATGCGCAGTCATTGTATAACTACAAAATGGCGTCCTCACTCGTGTCAATCCCTTATATGCAAATGAGATACTATAAATAGTAACTAGGTCAAGAAAATGGCCGCCGATTACGTCATCTTTGTTTACACCTAAACCGACGCCTATACTACTTATTATAAAAAGCGAATTTCTCGTATTAACTGTGTCACAGGGGGAGAATTTAGGAGACTCGAGTATACAATTAGGTCGTTATTGAAATTTATATCATGAGCTTCGAATGTCGCTTTTTTCTTCATGTTGATTAGTTATATTTCATAACCAAAATCAATTGTAGTTTGAACAGTTCTCAAGGTAAACCAACGCTGGGACTTTGTCGACTAGTGTAGAATCAGAGAAACATGCATTCACCACGCAGATTGATCGTGTTCTGCACTTTTCGTCAATTAGTCAAAGAAAGTTTTAAGAAATGTGTGTTTATTAAGATCAGATTCCATAGGTTGACAGGGAGATCTTTATCTCCACTTGTAATACCAACGCAAAGGTTTTTTTAATTGAGCATCGCTTATTCGTGTTATTTCTTTTTGTTCGCATATTATGGATGCCATAAAGCCCAGAGGACCATAGCGGGTAGATGACGACACTGGGCATACCAGGAGCGAAGATAGCGATTGCTACGACAGACCGAATGACGATCAAGTAAAGAGTGAATCTGACAATATCGTATTTTAAACGGAAACACCGACCAGAAAACAGGAAACAAAACTGAGCACGCCACAAGCCTGTAAACCACCCTTCTTATAAATAAATTGGTCTTGTTACTTGTCTGTTAAGTTTGTTGTGACTACACTTCCTGACGTTAACAACATTAGTTCAGCTATAATAAATATGTTTTAGGGGTATTCTGGGTTGTTCGAAAGCCAGAACAAAATATTTAGCAGTGAATTTCCCTAAAATTAAACATGGCATTGACAAATAAAAGGCGAAATGTAGAAAGTAACTAAAAGGAAATATTGCCAATTATTTATATATTAATAAATTGAAATTAACACCGTTTTCGGCCTGGGGCTTTAGCCCCTGGTCATAGTAGTAATACCATTTTTTTTCGGAGTTGCCAGCCTGCCAATTGCTGTTAGCACCAAACAACGCACTGAGAACTGCGCGAGAAAAATAGTTCATCATGGATTCAACAAAACTGCATTTAAAAGGTTAGAATCTCCCCGATAAATATCATTTTAATGTTGGTGGAACATCAGTGAAAAACTTAAGGCGTGAGTACTCCAATATAAGTTTAAGAAATGCTTTAGAAATTACTGCGCCGACAGGTCAAATATTGACGCTTGTTAACATTATTAACATTCGCGAAGTGTAACAGAAACAAAGAAAGAAGTCGCGTGCAATATACAGTGGCGGATTAACCGGGGGCCGTAGGGCCCGTGCGTCGAAAAAGTAATGGTAAACAAAGAAAAAGCGTGGCAAATGTAGTGGCGGATTTAGCAGGGGTGCCAATAAGGCCCATGCCCGACTCCCCCACCCCACGAAAGAAGTCACGTGAAATATACAGTGGCGGATTCAGCAGGGGCCGTAGGGCCAGTGCGTCGAAAAATTAATGGTAAACAAAGAAAAAGCGTAGCAAATGTAGTGGCGGATTTAGCGGGGGCCCATAGGGCCCGTGCCCGACTCCCCCACCCAACAACACCCCGACCCGGTCGGGCATCATACATATTGAATGTTTATCTTAATGATATATAGTCCATGTTCGAATAAGGGTCATATCGGGTAAACAAAAATAGGTCACTAGGTCAAATGAAAGAAAATCTTGATAACACACTGGATGTTGCATTTTGAATCTTTGTCAGAATAATTGACTTGATGAGTTTTGCATATTTCAAACACTTTCTCCCAGTCCAGTACATGGTTTAGAGAACTATTTCAAGTTGATGGAATGTGATTTAACATTGACATATTTCTTAATATAAAAATGCAGAAACTTCAAAATATTCTGCCTAAACCTGCTGTCAAATTTCCCTTTGATTCGTCATGTCTTAAATGTGTAATACAGTATTCTTGTGAGCTCTTGACCTCAGATGAGCGATAGTGCCAACAAGGTCCTTCTGTTTTTAAATTGGCAGTTAAATAAAATGTATTATTGTTGACATGTTCTTTCAACTTCTTGACAATAAAAACATAAACATAAGCTGCAATTGTAATTTCCTTTCACATTTCCCCTACTTCTCCAACCAGCAGCCCCCAGGCCGTCAGCACTGCAGTGCTTTGATTAACGGTATGTCATGGTGGTCAGTTCACCTAACATGTTTATCCTGGCTTTCTCGTACCAGTACTCCCACACAAAATTATACCTAGGCAACTTGCCTACCTTCTTCCTTCATACTATTGGTGGTAGATTGATCGATTGATTGGGGTTTTACGACTTTTTTAACAATTTTTCATTCATATCACGGCGGCCACATCACCTTCTCACGTGTTTCCTAGCTTTATCACACCAGTACTCCACATAACATACGTTCCAAGCATTTGGCTGCTTTTCCACACAGACTGTTAGCCTATTGGTGAAAGACGAATGACGCAGTGACCTTTGTCAAACGGCGGAAAGAATGTTGTTCGAGCTGGGATTTGAACTCACAACCTCTGCATTGACAGCTCGCATCGCTACCGACTGATATACTGGGGCTCGGCATTGGTGAAAGACAATGACTCCGAAAGAATGAACGACCGAACCGTCGTTTGAACCTACTGGATGACCCTCGTTGTCTGCAAACATACCAGCTTCAGGGGAGTCAGTTCGTAACGAGCTGTCTCACCTGAAATCGGTATTGTTTATATATTAGTTAAACATTCCTTAACTCGTATAACATGAATAATGGTGTCGCCCGATTCTGAACATGGAAGAGTCTACTTTAGGAATTCGGTGCTGAAAGAGTTATCATCTGTAGATCACTTTTCGAGTGCAGTGGTCCGAATGATGACGTCGAGAGTCCATGGTTAATACATCGTCACGATACATGTCATGGGTGACAACCCGCCTAATCCGTAACGTTACTTTCCAGTGTGTGGTAATAGTTACTTCCCTTCTGTTGTTATGTTGAAATAACAAATTAAGTTTATTCTGTAAACCTTGCGCTTGCCATAATATTAATTGATAATATACATGTACTTAGTATAATCACCAATCTGTTAAATTCCCCTTTTCCACACTGTTCAAAGGAGATTGTAACAAGCATCCTATTTATTTCCTTTTCTTTGGAATCGGACAGTAGAACTAATGGGATGTTATTGTAACAATACATTTAAATTAGGGATGGGAACGAATACTGAAAACGATATTCGAATATTCGTTTTTCGAATCAAAAATCGGTATCCGATTTCAGGTTTATCCGACTACTGGTACTTTTCCATTTCCTTTTTAAAATAATGGCGATTTTCCAAGTAAAAGTATAAGCTATTGTTTTCGTATATATTGCATGTTTTCAACTGTACTTACACTCTCTTTCTTTCTCAACAGATATATTTGATTTTTTTTTTTCATTGTCGCTACTTTTGGGTTAGGTACTTTGGCCGTTAGCGGACGAAATTTTCAGACAAGCTCATTTAACCTGTCAGCAATGAAATACTGTGTGAAAACATAGAAACCAAGCCAAAAAAAACCACTCAGAGGCTCAGAGCAAGTATGGAGGGCTTCAATCAATGAAGGTATTGTTTTTGGGATAGGGGCGTTTCTCCACTATACCATACTTAGGCTGCTTTCGAAAAGTCGGATTAAGGCTGCAATAATTTATAATTTGCGTTAATTGAAGACTCAACGTCCGTCAACGTGTAATCTAGTCCTAGATGTATCTGTTGACATATAAACTAGAAATGTAGTCTAAATGTTTTTGTTTGTAAATTAACCTTGTACAGTCCCATTTCGGAGACGCATCGAACCAGTCTTCTGTAATCAATACTTTATGAGTTGTCTCTGTCTGTAAAGCTTGGAGGTATAATCCGGCGTCCGGCCGGCTGTTTGCCTGAATGTGCATTCGTCCGTCCGTCATGGATTGCATGTATTGGTCAACACGTTGTTACTGTATGGCAGATTTATTTCAAAGTGGTCACACTTATACCGTGTGATCAGGAGAACGGCAAAGTACTAGGTACATAACTCTGGTCTGTTTATTTTAGTTATCTCCATTTTTCCTTATTTAGTTCAGCGATTGTCTCAATTAATTTCCATTGTATCCATTTCAAACTTGGTTTGTAGGTAACGTATGACCTACAGATTTGCAGTGCACCATTACCATAACTTTAGCATGCTGCGTTTGGAGTCTGTATATTTTTGTCTTTCCATGTTCTCACTTATTATATGACTTTCGCATGCAACACATACGTTCCCGGCGTGAAATGCCCTTGTTCGTTAGCCGAGCCCCGGTAGCTCAGTCGGTAGCGACGCGGGCTGTCAATCCAGGGGTTGTGAGTTGGAATCCCGGCTCGGCCAACTTTCTTTCCGACGATTGACAAAAGTCAATGCGACATGCGTCATTCGTCTTCCGCCAATGGGCTAAGTCTATGCGGAAAAGCAGCCAGTTGCTTGGGAAGATTGTTGTATGGAGTACTGGTGTGCGAAAACCAGGAAATGCATGAGTAGGTGAACTGGCCGTGATATAACTGAGAAATTGTTAAAAACGGCGTTAAACCCCAATCAATAAAAACCCTTGTTCGTTAATGAATGCTTCCCCAAGCTGTGTACTTTGTCCGGAGCGACTGACTGTCTGTCCGTCTTTGTCTTCATCCATCCGTCAGTCTGACCATTACGGTTTGCATTAATTGGTCAAAACTTTGTTTCTGTTTTGAGGATCCATTTCATAGTCGTCACACGTATACATTGGGATTAAGAGATCGATACAATATTTTGAACACAAATCTGATCTGGTTTTTTAGGTGTAAATTCGTGTTTTCATTTCTTCGGTTATTGTCTCAATAGATGTCCAATGTATCAATTTAAGACTTGGTGTATTGGGAACGCAGAGCTACAGATGTGCAGTTCAAAAGGAAACATAACTCTAGCATGCTTTATTTGATTGTCTTTTATTTATCAGCATGATTACAATATACACTTTGGATCTTTAGTGATTTCTGAACTGGAAATATTTTAATTAAGCGTCGCTGTTCGGTATTTTGTCAATCTGTTGTCCTTCCTGATTTATTTTGTTTATACAAGAAAAGGGTCAAACTTTGATAAATAAGGTATATGTTATTGGCAGGCAGTATGGGTTGCTTCACACATTTTTGGTTTGGTTTGTTTTAAAGGTCATTGTTTCTTGTTTCAACAATGTTTTGTCGATAGTATCTATGCAATATATTTTCAACTTACATATGCCCCTATACCATTAGAGCTTTCAGCGCTTTGATTGTTCTCTGTCAGACTGGGGGTAGAATGCTAAAACAATGGGAATCTTGTGATGTGAACCAAGCCACATATTCAGCAGCATATATGACCAGGTACTTCACCTTTCTCTCACATACATGCCATGTCATGCACCTTCAGCCAATGACCTGTGGGAACATTTTGGAAAAAGTGGTATAAATTCCTATTTATGAGCAATTTCATTTTGTTCACATCAATTTATTTTTACTAAAAGCTGGGTTTTGGTCTATTTTTAACATATTCTTGATTGATTTCAACGGATATACATGCAAAGGAATTCTTGCTTAACCTAAGTCTATCATTTAGAGTGTTCAAAGGCAAAACAGCTGTAGATTTTGACTGAACCATAACACCATTTCAGTTACCTCCCTTTTATTATTTCCAAATTCGACACAAATCGCAGTTGTTTCATATAACTTTGGCCTGATGAGGTTAAATTTAAGCCTTTTTCAAGTGAAAATGTCTTGCATATTCTTGTTGGAGTATAAGATACATTATTTTGGACTGCGCGGCAGGAAAAAAAGGGCCATTGGATATCTGCAACAAATGAAAAATCCTCCGCTAGGTCCATTTTGATTAAAATCTACCGTGTTCATTGCATCCGGAAAACTTCCATGACTGCGAGCGGTGGGTTGCCCCATTCAGCAGTAGAAATGTATTGGATGTACACACTTTGCACCTTTTCCGAGACCCCTTGTCCTGTGTCATTTCTGAAAAATCAACCAGATTCTTGTGTTGAAACCCTTAATTTGCCAACAATTGGAATTTTTGTGCACATGTCTGTGTTTCCAATGATTGAATGTGTCCTAGAGACCTCCTCACTATCAAATGAGTTAATGCTGGAATAGAAACTATCTTTTCTTTCCAGGTTATTACAGCAAAGCACGCTTATTAGTCGCCGGGCAGAAGCCCGCGACTTCTATTTTTAATAGCTTTTCGGAAATCACATGGGAGGGCGGCTTATTATTAGAAAGAAACAAATCTAGATGATTTGAACATATTACAATTGTGGTTGTTTACAAACACTAATAAATGACACATCTAAAATGAAATAAATATTCCGATTTTTTAATGTTTGCAGTTTTTTTTATTTCACTCGCATTTAAGTTTTTTGTCTTATTTACGAAGACAAAAGTGGTCCCTTCAAGACGTGAACCAACACCCCCTAATGCAGACTCTTATGTGTCATCATTGAGGTCAATTTCGGATTCTCCTTTTAATAGCAATTTTAACTTACTAAATGTTGTTTTCATGTTCAAAGAGATGTCTTGATTTGTGTAGAATTCATTTAATAATGTTAATCCATGAATATCTAAAGTAGGAACTGTTTCTAAGCTAAATATAGACCCTATTCTGTTGTGTAGGTTCGTGACCTTTAACATCGATTTTCGCGCATGCGCATTTCGATATGAAAAAGCGAGTGATATTATTTTATTTTAGACAAGTACAAGACGAATGTTTGACGCAAAGCGTCAAAGAGAAGCCGCAATATTTCGTTGTACATGTAGAAATAAGAAAAAAAGAACATTTTTAAATCCACAAACAATAGAACAATTTAAACTGTAGACGGTAATGCTGATATATTTCTCCTTTTGAAGACTTTTGTTTTCTTCAAATTACCTCCCTTTAAAGCAATATCAGGATATTTACCTTGTGATTCGAATAAGATTGACAAACATTGAAATTATATGAATGAATACTATTATTTAAATAAGTAACAACAGCAAAATTAAATTTAAGCCAAGATAAATGTGTACACATTTCGTTAATTTTTTATAGATACCCTAATGTAAGTATGAATATAAAATTTATAAGTAAATGTTTTCATTTCAACGTTCCTAATTTTTGAATAGACTAAGGAAAGTCAAGAATACATAAATAAATCAATGCAGTCTTTTCCGGCGACATTGATGCCTTGGCATCAACTTTCTCTTGTATTTGCATATTTAGGGATTTTTAACTTCGCACCCTTGACTTTTATAGTCATAAAAAATAAGAGATAAAGGTGTTCAGTTATGTATATCAGTGTTATTTCAATGTTATTTAGTGGCATGAAGCAGTTCTGCTTCCATGTGAAACAAAATAATGCCAAAACAGAATTTTATTTGAGAAATATCATCAACATGTTGTTTTTTCAAGCAGAAAAAGAGGGTCATGCCATTAAATTTTCATAAAAAATAAGAAAGATTGAAATTGTATATCAAATCAACTCACTGACATGTTGAATACACTCTTACAAAGTGAAAACCATCATAAACTACTATCTAGCATGATATTTTATAACTAAAATTAAACACTGAAAACATTTAATTTTAACACAAGAAAGGTATACATTTGTGAGCTAAAGGCACAGACTCAGTATAGTGTAAAGGGTAATTGCCATATTTTCCTAACTGTTGAACCGAATCAATCGAAAACTTTGTACACTATTCCGCAATAGGTATTCGTAAACTGAAATGTTATCATCATGCGATTTATCGAAACAAGTCGTTCTATTTAGGTCAAAGGGAAGTAAATCGGATCGGCTTGCCGGGCAGACAATTTTGTCCAGGGATTTCGTTAACTTTTCTTTTTACCGATTTCGTCTAGTCAATTTAACCGCGTGTTAGAAGAAATTGCGGACGATTCAATTTGTTTGCTGGTGTGAATTTGATTTTAAAGAGGTAATATAAAGAGGAAAGCTGCATACCTTTGAGACGTAATGCAATGTTAAATATGTTTTTTTTTTAAATGTTGCAATAGCTGTCTATGATGTAAACGTCGACTATGTTTTGGTTATGATCGTAATGATATTATCCGGGATTAGGGGGTACCTAAAGGGGTATAGAACTATAAATATAAATCAATTTATTTGATTGTAAGGATACGGAATTTAAATGTATTTTGATAAAAAAAATCTAAATTTAGAATAACATTTTTCATAAGTTCAAACTGTCAATATATCTAAAGGATAGACGGTAATTGATCAGATTAATTACAATTAAAATGCATGTTATAATTTAATTGTTTTCTTTTAAGCATTATGCCTCAGTCACGTTTTGGCCGCCACGTTTAACTACGTTGGGAAACGTGGCTACAACGCGAGCAAACGTAGATCTACGTGGCTAAAACGTGATCAAATGTGACAAAACGTGAATTGGACTTTTTAATTTTCGACATTTTCAAAATTCGCTCACGTTTCCCCACAACGTACAACAATGTGGCGAGAACGTGGTACAGCGTAGTATAACGAAGCAGAAACGTAGCAAAAACGTAATAGAACGTGTACATAGCGCGTCTCACCGGTTGATACGTTCAGTTACGTTTGCTGACATGTTGTGCTGCGCTATGCTACGTTGTGGCCTCGTTGCTACCACGTTCCTCGTACAGCGTTATGCCAAGCTATGATATGCTGTAACACGTTGTTCTACGTTAAGAGCTGTATTATGCTACGGTGTTTTACGTTATACGACATTGTGTACGTTTCTGCTATGTTGTGCTACGAGTTGTTTTATCTTCAATGCAAAACACCCCTAAAAGTATATTAATTTAATAAAGGTATATTGGTCTTGAAACAAACTTACTATATATATTCAACGAGCAAAACTTTCTTCTCAGCGGTAATGGATACTTCAAGTACTTATAAATGATGACTGATGTTCGATTGATAGTTGTATTATAAATAGTGAATGATCGAAAAGTGTTCTACTTAAATTGTTCTCGTAGCCATCTACCCCTTATGTAAGCATTGCACAATATAATGTAAGTTATGAACAAGAGACAGAAAAGGCAATATTTAAAAGGGGAAGTGCGCACCTTGGGACCTAGATGTTTACTTTTTGAAGTCCATCTCGCACTGTTCTGTTCTTTTGACTCCGTACTTCCCGCAACTCTCAAGCAAAGGTGCAATTCAATTTGAATCATATCATGTGTCGGCACTGAGAGACGAATGCATTGTTTAAGCAATCCGTCCAAAAATCTCACAATCCTCACTTAAGTATTTTGGAGTTTGAAATAACAAATAATTAAATATCATTAATTGTTTATTATATCACAACACTATTTAAGACATATAAATCTATTCAAATGAGTTTTCTGATATAACATATGTTCAATGTATATAAATACGTTAAACTTTGACATTACTCAATACATAAAACTACATATTACAACATTATTTAAGAAACATTGTCTTCTTATTACCTCCATTGGAGCATCCAATTACTTACGCGCCCCCAAGCTTTGTCCATTTGGTAAGTATGACAAGATGTTTGTTGGAGGTTAATGAATCACACACTTAAAACATTGGAAACACGAATGCCTTTTAAAAATATAGTCACCAGCGACGTGACGTTTCATACTTGCAGATTCATTTTCAAGGGCGAAATGATATTCTTTAAAAAGTTATCTGAAATACGTGACAAAAATGCAAATCAGTAAAACATTGAAGTAAACAAGACAGTTAATATACTATGAAAATCAAAATACAGTTTATTGTAGTTTTAATGTATTTTAAAACTACTTTAAATCTTTAAAGCGAAGCACATTAATACAACCTACCATTATGTGTAAGGGAGTAGATTACTTAAAATATTGAAATTGATGATAATGAACATATAAGAGTTCATGTTATTATCCTGGATGCGTATTAATATATAAATATACGTTTAACGACATTGTGATTTAAGATCTGCTCAATAGATAGTCTTGAAATGTTGGCAAATGGTAGACAAACGGGAGCCTAAACTATATATCTTTTCGATAAAAATCTCTCGATCGAATATTAAATGAACTAAAAATAATCTTGTAACTGTTAAACTATTTTTGCGAGACGTTCGTTTTAATTCGCATTAAGTTATATTATGTGTCATAGCAGATGTATGTAATTGATATAAGCACGCAGGTAATACTATTCGCTGCTTTCTGTCGTCAATTTGATTCGAATACCACTTCAAATCGTGATGGCGATTTCTTTAACCACACTATCATTGTCGCAAATACATACGTTTTGACGTCAAAGTCGACGTTATTATCTTAGCCGGTCACAAAGTTCCTAATCTCTTTTTGTCCACTTTGAAGAAGGTGTCTTACAGTAAGTGTAAGAACGTCAACGTTTTTCCAGTCAAATAGATGCTCCAGCATCTACCATACCTATTCTTAAGGTATTAGTTTCTAGTCATAAGTAATTAAGTTCAAACTGTCAAGGTATATGTTGAACAAATTAAATGCAAAACTGTGCCTTTTAATCTATTTGCTTTTAAAGAAAAAATAAACTGTTCTGTCTCTTCATTGATTTTAATTAAGTTCAAACTGTTAGAAACATACGAATAACTTACGTATAAGTGAAGAGATGAAAAATCTAACAATCACTTAGTCATAATTGTTGCCAAACAGATCATGAGCAAGATATCTCAGCGCTGCGCAGAACAAGTTCGACAAATTCCCACATTTTTTACAGAAGAGCTGACCAAACTTAGAGACAATTAATGGAATGAAAAAACACGATAATGCAGCAAAAGATCAACTTGCACGTATGTGCAGGCAGGGTCTTTCAAATACTATTTGCAGGGTAATCCTAGGTTACACTTTTCTCAAATGTTTTAAATTTCGCATTCTTAGGGAAATTCTGTATGTATATATTTTCTTGATCATAATTATTTATGCATAAATAAAAAATAAATAACAAAGTGAGTTTGTTTCATGTCATTTCCGATCATTAAGAATTATGTACTGTACACTGAACCGTTACATTTTCTTCGACTACACTAGTAAGGATTCACTAAAATTAGCAGAAAACATTTAGGGAAATAAAGAAATCAAAGCTCTTCGGTAATTTACTATTTTCTACTGGTCGTATGGTGCAAACGCATCAGAAAATCGTATATTAATGAACTATTTATGTCTACACAAGACAATGGGTCAAAACATCTTAAAGACATTAAAGAAGACTCAACTGTATCATGTATGTATAATATGTATAACAAGAGGGCCATGATGGCCCTGGATCGCTCACCTTTATTATACAATGTACTGCAATGCAAAACACATCAAGACCTCCGGAGTTTGAACAATATTTTCCTTTACTGACCTAGTTTCTGATCCAATATGACCCATATTCGAACTTGACCTAGATATAATTCAGACAAACATTCTGACCAAATTTCAAGCTACTGAAGCAAACAATGCGGCATCCAAAGTGTTCACAAGATTTTCCTTCAATTTGATCTAGTGACCTAGTTTTTGACCCAGCATGACCCATATTCGAACTTGGCCTACATATCATCAAGAAAAACATTCTGATAAAGTTAAATCATGAAAAATGCAGTATCCAGAGTGTTAACAATATTACCCTTCAATTTGGCCTAGTGACCTAATTTTTTAACCCGGCATAACCCATATTCGAACTTGGCCTAGATATCATTCAGCTAAACATTCTGACCAACTTTCAAGGCGCTGAAGCAAAACATGCGGCATCCAAAGTGTTAACAAGATTTTCCTTCAATTTGACCTAGCGACCTAGTTTTTGACCCTGTATGACCCATATTCGAACTTGGCCTAGATATCATTCAGCTCAACATTCTGAACAAATTTCAAGCCGCTGAAGCAAAACATGCGGCTTCTACAGAGTTAACAAGATTTTGCCTCAATTTGGCCTAGTGACCTAGTTTCTGACCCAATATGACCCATATTTGAACTTGACCTAGATATCTTTAAGACAAACATTCTGACCAAATTTCAAGCTGCTGAAGTATCAAAAGTGTTAACAAGATTTTCCTTCAATTTGACCTAGTGACCTGCTTTTTGACCCGGCATAACCCATATTCGAAATTGACCTAGATATTTTTAAGACAAACATTTTGACAAAATTTCAAACTGCTGAAGCGAAAATTGCGGCTTCTGGAGTGTTAACGAAATTTTTCTTCAATTTGACCTAGTGACCTACCTTTTGACCCGACGTGACCCATGTTCGAACTTGACCTACATACCATCAAGACAAACATTCTGATAAAGTTTCAACATGCTCCAGAGTGTTAACAAGATTTCCCTTCAATTCAACCTAGTGACCTAGTTTTTGACCTCATATGGCCCAGTTTCGAACTTGTCCAAGATTTTATCGAGATGAACGTTCTGATAAACTTTCATGAAGATTGGATGCAAAATGTAGCCCGTAGAGTGTTAACAAGCTCAAATGTTGACGACGCACGACGCACGACGGACGGACGCCGGACAAAATGTGATCCCAATAGCTCACCTTGCACTTCGTGCATAGGTGAGCTAAAAACATACCCGTCTCAATAAATCATAAGTCTAAAGCAACAGGTATACATATTTACCTGTCAAATAATTACCCTCTAATGGTCCCCTCGATCCAGCTAGGGATTAAATCGACTCGACGTATAAGGAACAAACCGTAAAGACACAACAAACGACACATACACAATCTTTATCACTTCACCCTTAATCATTATTAGCTCCAACTCTGTCAGAAAGTTACTAATAATGTTTGGTCATTTTTTGTTTATATCTTAAAAAAATCGTTAACTGAAAACGAATATTCTTATTCGAAAACAGTATTCGAATATTCGTCCGTTTTTCGAACATTCGAATATTCGTTCCCATCCCTAAATGAATTATTGAATAAACTTGAAAACAGTGTGGCAAAAACAGAAAAACAATGATGAACATTCCCCGTAATCGAGACATACACTGTAAACAATGACCTAGTGATGGATGTATTTGCAAGTAGAAAGGAGCGACGACTGGCCCTTCTATTTCGCTAGTAGGCTTAAAAGAATTTCTGAAAGACTCGAATTCTCGAACTAAGACACGGTTCCTTTGACTTCATTTAAAGCTCAAAAAACACATGTATAGCTCCAACGAATAATATGTCATCTTTCAGTCGACTATCGAGCCCGCTAGCTCAGTCGGTAGCGACGAGGGCTGTCAATCCAGGGGTTGTGAGTTCGAATCCCGGCTCGGCCAACACTCTTTCCGACGTTTGACAAAAGTCAATGCGACATGCGTCATTTGTCTTTCACCAATGGGCTGAGTCTATGAGGAAAAGCAGCCAGTTGCTTGGGAAGATTTTTGTGTGTTGTACTGGTGTGAGGAAACACATGAGTAGGTTATTTAACTGGCCGCCGTGATATGAAAGTGTTAAAAACGGCGTTAAACCTCAATCAATCAATCAATCAATCAATCAATTCAGTCGACTATTTTCAAATCTTTATTATTAATATTATTAATCATCTCGTAACTTGTTTGTTTAGTTGATTTTAAAAGGCAGTGCGTATTTTTCACTCGTTTTTAATTGCATGGAAAGATTGTTGTGTGGAGTACTGGTGTGAGAAAACCAGGAAATGCATGAGTAGATGAACTGGCCGCCCTGATATGACTGAGAAATTGTTAAAAACGGCGTTTAACCCCAATCAATCAAGCAATCACTCGTTGTATATGATGTAAGCGCGTTTTATTGTACTTGTAAGGATACATGTATACAATTGACATATCATTTTATATTGGCCATGTATAGAAAGAACCCTTTCACACTTACAACATATTTGCAGCAAACATCTTTGAAAGCGTCTATGTACATGTATAGGAACTCGCCAAAAATGAACGTATAGTTTCTGAAAAGCGTTGAAAGGATTGTGGTGAAGGAGAATTTGCTTGTTCTAAAAAAAATCCCTTTGTCACAATGATTTCAAAAGTCATCTGCTGCAGATGCTTCAGAAAACATCTGTTTGTTGGATAGGAATAATACAAATATAGAATGAAGTTGTGGAGTACTCTTTTGTCTGCGTAAGTACTCCATTTTCTTCGCAATAAAAGTGTCACAATGATTACTTGCATTTTCATTTCGATAAAGCTTACTACATGTATTTTTAGAGGATAAGATTCTTCTTCGTCGTCATTATGTCCGAAATGTAATACATCGAACTTCCGATAGTTCGAACTATTAACTGTGGACTCTTCGTCTTCGAGGTTCACTTTGTTGAAGTGACAGTCAATATTAGAAAAAATAAATTCCAAATTCTGCAAATGTTTTAAGGGTATTCGTGTATTTATGCCGTTCATTTCGGTATTAATTAGGGTCAATTAGATATTGTGAATATATACGCCAAAAGTCATCTGAGGCGATATAGACGAAACAAAAATTCCGGGAGGGGGAGGGGGGGCATGCCCCCGGACTCCCTAGAATAGTGCGTAGTCTCAATTTCGACCCAGCTACGCGCCTGACCTTTGTTGCTTTCTAATTAACTCTTCCCAGAAATAAACTGTAATACGTGTGAAAGCTCGAGCCGAAGGCTCGAGCGAAGCACGCCTATAGGTTACACGTACGAACACATCATACGAGATCAAAACAACGAGAATTCAGTACAATCTTACTGTTTTTCACATATCAAATCTCAACCCCATAGCACTTTTTTTCGGCCATTTTGCTTCCGGTCTTACTGGACGGACAAATTATCGTAACCTATTCATTTCGTAACCGGTAAAACCCACAAACACGATATTCGTATGTTTTGACAAATCAAAAAATACTTAGAACTAGAGAGAAAAAAAATTAAATTAAATTCCTTCTCGATAAAGGAATGAAAACAAGGAATCTGATATGTGATAATTTGCGTGTAATTGCACTCGTTTTCTATTTTTAAAAATAGTATGTTCTCAACCGGAAGTAAACACATCCAAATGTGACGTCATTGCAACGAAAAGTAACGTCATTGTAAGGCAAGTAATAAATAAATAACAAAAGGAAAACGACAGGAATGGTAGGAAAATATAGTTTGACTCGTCACAAATGGATTTCATTAACTGGAAGGACTTTATGAAGGCTAAGTCGACTATTCTTTTGTATCTGTCATCATTATGTCATGGATTTTATATCTTTGAAATATAGAGAAGCAATAAACACTTGAAAATGATTGTAAATATTTCAACGGAAGTTATCGTTCGTTACACTGGCCTCGGATATTATTTTAACTGAAAAGGACGAACAATTCTGTTTCTGTATCGGCATAGCTTCATTTCAAGGTAAGCTATTTATTATATCAATAATATTTATTATATCAATAATTTGCTTAAAAATATAACTTCATTTCTAAATTATTTGTTTAGTATCTGTTGGGAACGTTCCACGATGCTTTCGTCACATCGCGTGACGTCACATGGTGTGTATCGTTTTTGTCTGTATCTGTCATTTGAAGCCGAAGCCGTCTTGTCAAATGTTGACTCCACTCAAAAAAATAGCTAAACTATCATATCTTCGACTGTCTAGTTGTATTGACTTTAAGACGTTTTATCTATTTATTGCAGTAAATGTAGCAAACAAACAAAATTAGTCAATTTCAAATTATTTTCCTTCAATTTACATTATTTGTTTACATTGTACAGTTTAACAGTTTATGTCTATGACCTAGTCTTTGTCAAATCATGAAAGTATGACCAGAATCAGTTCACCCTGGTTTTGGGGTATACATAGTAAATGTCTTAAGCCATATATCCTCCAACCTGAAAGAGAGGAAAACACTTTCATGCCTTCAAATGAGTCAATTGTTTTAAAGAAATGATGTTATATGTGGACTATCAGTATGTAACACATAACTTTTCTTTCAACAGGCTGAATTTTTAGTAGTTTCATCTTTTTTTTATCCAAAATTTGTTTATTGGTCAAACTCAAATGAGTCCATTGTTTTAAAGGAATCGTATGTGGGCTATCAATAAAACACATTACTTTTCTTTCAACAGGCTGAATTTCTAGTAGATTTATCTTTTTTTTTTATCCAAAATGTGTTTATTGATCAAACTCAAATGAGTCCATTGTTTTAAAGAAATGATGTCATATATATGTGGACTATCAGTAAAACACAGTACTTGTCTTTCAACAGGCTGCATTTCTAGTAGATTCATCTTTTTTTTAACCAAAATGTGTTTATTGATCAAACTCAAATGAGTCATGATTGTTTAAAAGAAATGATGTCATATGGGGGCTATCAGTAAAACACATTACTTTTCTTTCAACAGGCTGAATTTCTAGTAGTTTCATTTTTTTTTTTTTCAAAATATCAAAAATGTGTTTATTGATCAGATTGGACAAACCTGGTACTAAGAATTTAAACATTATTTTCACTAGGTTATTTTAAATACTCTGTATGTATGTATGTATTCAAACAACATTTAAAAAAGATTCAACATCTATTAACAGAACTATTTTCATACTTGGGAGCACAACAACCAATGATGTCATAGAACTCTTCAAATTGAAGAGCAAATGCAAAATAAAAGCCTTTTACGGTCACCGATTTAGGTCCGTCTATGAAACAGGGCATTGTACACTAACTATATCAAACTCAAATAAGGTAAAAACAAACTGAGCATTGAAATCTGTAGATAAAGAGGATCAATCTCTTTTTAAATTCAACAAACACTCAAAATACTTTTTATTCAAATAAATTTGTATAAACATTTTGGTTGAAAAATAAAGAAAACTGAATCTGTTTTTCAACAGAAAAAGGCTATAAGGCAGTTCATAATTAATGTCAGTTATATTAGTCACCCAGTGACCTCACATAAGTGTTAATTCTGTCCTCTGATATAACTGAAAAACCACAGAAATGTATCTGTTTTCTATGTAATTTATTGTGAAATCCATTTTTCTGTGTGAAATTGTATAATCTATACAATAGAAATGGTAAAATTTAAATTGGTATACATTCATTGTAACAAAAAAAATCTTATACTTTACTGGTAATAAAATTACACATATTTTCATGAACTGCTGCTCAAAACAAAAACCTATACTGTAGTTTAATACTAAAACACCTGGTCTAACAAGAGTTCTAAAATCAAATATCAGCAGGTACATGTTTTGAAAGAAGCAACTAAACTTAACAATGTATACATGAAACAATTATACGTGTGAAAGCTTGAGCCGAAGGCTCGAGCGAAGCACGCCTATAGGTTATACGTACGAACACATCATACGAGATCAAAACAACGAGAATTCAGTACAATCTTACTGTTTTTCACATATCAAATCTCAACCCCATAGCACTTTTTTTCGGCCATTTTGCTTCCGGTCTTACTGGTGAATGTAGAGCGCCTATGTAATAGAGAGTGAGAGCGCCTATGTAATAGAGATTGCCAAATGTGACGTCATTGCAACGAAAAGTAACGTCATTGTAAGGCAAGTAATAAATAAATAACAAAAGGAAAACGACAGGAATGGTAGGAAAAGATAGTTTGACTCGTCACAAATGGATTTCATTCACTGGAAGGACTTTATGAAGGCTAAGTCGACTATTCTTTTGTACCTGTCATCATTATTTCATGGATTTTATATATTTGCAATATAGAGAAGCAATAAACACTTGAAAATGATTGTAAATAATTTCAACGGAAGTTATCGTTCGTTACACTGGCCTCGGATATTATTTTAACTGAAAAGGACGAACAATTCTGTTTCTGTATCGGCATAGCTTCATTTCAAGGTAAGCTATTTATTATATCAATAATTTGCTTAAAAATATAACTTCATTTCTAAATTATTTGTTATATCTGTTGGGAACGATCCACGATGCTTTCGTCACATCGCGTGACGTCACATGGTGTGTATCGTTTATGACTGTATCTGTCATTTGAAGCCGAAGCCGTCTTGTCAAATGTTGACTCCACTCAAGAAAATAGCTATTAAAACTATCATATCTTCGACTGTCTAGTTGTATTGACTTTAAGACGTTTATCTATGTATTGCAGTAAATGTAGCAAACAAACAAAACTACAGTCAATTTCAAATTATTTGCCTTCAATTTACATTATTTTTTTACATTGTACAGTTTAACAGTTTATGTCTATGACCTAGTCTTTGTCAAATCATGAAAGTATGACCAGAATCAGTTCACCCTGATTTTGGGGTATACATAGTAAATGTCTTAATGTCTATATCCTCCAACCTGAAAGAGAGGAAAACACTTTCATGCCTTCAAATGAGTCTATTGTTTTAAAGAAATGATGTTATATGTGGACTATCAGTAAAACACATAACTTTTCTTTCAATAGGCTGAATTTCTAGTAGTTTCATATTTTTTTTTATCCAAAATTTGTTTATTGATCAAACTCAAATGAGTCCATTGTTTTAAAGGAATGATGTCATATGTGGGCTATCAATAAAACACATTACTTTTCTTTCATCAGGCTGAATTTCTAGTAGATTTATCTTTTTTTTTATCCAAAATGTGTTTATTGATCAAACTCAAATGAGTCCATTGTTTTAAAGAAATGATGTCATATATATGTGGACTATCAGTAAAACACATTACTTGTCTTTCAACAGGCTGCATTTCTAGTAGATTCATCTTTTTTTTTAACCAAAATGTGTTTATTGATCAAACCAAAGACCTAATAACACGTGTTATTAGGTCTTTGATCAAACTCAAATGAGTCATGATTGTTTAAAAGAAATGATGTCATATGGGGGCTATCAGTAAAACACTTTACTTTTCTTTCAACAGGCTGAATTTCTAGTAGTTTCCTTCTTTTTTTTTTTATCCAAAATGTGTTTATTGATCAGATTGGACAAACTTGGTACTAAGAATTTAAACATTATTTTTACTAGGTTATTTAAAATACTCTGCATGTATGTATTCAAACAATATTTGAAAAAGATTCAACATCTATTGACAGCACTATTTTCATACTTGGGAGCACAACAACCAATGATGTCATAGAACTCTTCAAATTGAAGAGCAAATGCAAAATAAAAGCCTTTTACGGTCACCGATTTAGGTCCGTCTATGAAACAGGGCAATGTACACTAACTATATCAAACTCAAATAAGGTAAAAACAAACTGAGCATTGAAATCTGTAGATAAAGAGGATCAATCTCTTTTTAAATTCAACAAACACTCAAAATACTTTTTATTCAAATAAATTTGTATAAACATTTTGGTTGAACAATAAAGAAAACGTAATCTGTTTTTCAACAGAAAAAGGCTATAAGGCAGTTCATAATTAATGTCAGTTATGTTAGTCACCCAGTGACCTCACATAAGTGTTCTGTCCTCTGATATAACTGAAATACCACAGAAATGTATCTGTTTTCTATGTAATTTATTGTGAAATCCATTTTTCTGTGTGAAATTGTATAATCTATACAATAGAAATGGTAAAATTTAAATTGGTATACATTCATTGTAACAAAAAAAATATTATACTTTACTGGTAATAAAAGTACACATATTTTCATGAACTGCTGCTCAAAATAAAAACCTATACTGTAGTTTAATGGTAAAACACCTGGTCTAACAAGAGTTCTAAGATCAAATCTCAGCAGGTACATGTTTTGAAAGAGGCAACTAAACTTAACAATGTATACATGAAACAATTATGTTGTGGGGAGTTGTCTTACTTAAACACTTATTACATTTTTATCCAGGCTTCTAGTGAAAATAGTTTACTCCCTGTACCCTTTTCAAAAGCTTTTATAATTGAGCAATAACAATTAAAAAAAGGAATGGTTATCAACATTGATAACTCTGAGAATCTGTACATGTTCAAGGATTGATCCAGCTTTGATAACCGTTCTAATATCAAAGTTTTAACGAAATTTATACATCATATTTTTATAATAGAGCAATTTTAACATGATCACTAACAATGTTAAATTATTGCAAATTCTTCTGGAAAATCCATTTCTCTGTTTGTACTTTTTATAATTTCTTTATTTGCTATAAACATACTGTTTATTGTTTTATGCAATAAAATGTATATTGAATATATTGATCAGATCTTATATTATCCATTTTTTTTTCAAACAACATATTTCAGATACATGTATATATATTCAGTAACTGTTGTTGACACTAAATCTGGTACTTATTAACAAATAATCTGATGCTGTTTTCATGTTTTACAAATTAAAAACCAGAAAAGGAGATAGGTGTTCAAAGTGAAAATGTTGTTGAATAGGAACATATTGTTCATTTTGGATATGTTCATTATGGATCAATTACACCATTCCGACAATGTATTCGGATTAGTCACAGAAATCAAGTAATTTACATCAGACAAGGCCGGCTAAACTTTAACCTTTCCAACATACATCATTATAAATGGGACTTTTGAAAATATTTGTCAAAAATTACATTTTTCTCAGTCATCTTAAATTGTCTCAAGATTATACATTCAGCCAGATCATGCAAAGTTAGCCATCTGCCTTGTAAGATTGTTGTGTGGAGTAATGTTAAGCGCAAGTCATTCAATCAACCATGGTAAGAGTCAGTTTTCAATTATATGTATTACTAGTTTACAAATAACTGGCATTTGTAAAAATAAATCAGAACATTCTTCAATGCCTTCTAGTGTTGTTTTCCATCAACATCCTTGGAAATCTTACAGTCTATTACAATCCTGACCTAATAAAAAATAAAACAGATATATATGTACAAATTAAACTTAAATGCATGCTAAGTTTCGTTTTTTTCAATATGTTTTTCAAATTCTGTTTTTGTAACTTAAATTTCTACAATTTGCCTATTAATTTGTTTCTTGTTGGGGGACAGACAGTGCTTAATTAATTGTTCTTGCTTTCACACGACCTAGGCTTTGCCTATTAACATATTATATTTGTCAAAAATTACAGTTTTCTCAGTCTGTATGCATAGTGTTCTCATCTTAAATTGTCTCACGATTATACATTCAGCCAGATCATGCAAAGTTAGCCATCTGCCTTGGAAGATTGTTGTGTGGAGTATTTTAGTATTCTAGAAAGCCAGGGGAAAATGTAAGGTGAACTAAAGTACCATTGTTAATGTTGTAATGTTAAGCGCAAGTCATTCAATCAACCATGGTAAGAGTCAGTTATGTATGGTGAGTGTAAGGAACGACAACTCTGCGAAGGAGATTGGATATTCGTATGTTTTGACAAATCAAAAAATACTTAGAACTAGCGAGAAAAAATAAATTAAATTCCTTCTCGATAAAGGAATGAAAACAAGGAATCTGATATGTGATAATTTGCGTGTAATTGCACTCGTTTTCTATTTTTAAAATGATATTTTCTCAACCGGAAGTAAACACATCCAAATGTGACGTCATTGCAACGCAAGTGAATTCATTGTAATGCAAGTAATAGATAAATAACAAAAGGAAAACGACAGAAATGGTAGGAAAAGATAGTTTGACTCGTCACAAATGGATTTCATTAACTGGAAGGACTGTATGAAGGGTAAGCCGACTATTCTGTTGTACCTGTCATCATTATTTCATGGATGTTATATCTTGGCAATATAGAGAAGCAATAAACACTTGAAAATGATTGTAAATATTTCAACGGAAGTTATCGTTCGTTACACTGGCCTCGGATATTATTTTAACTGAAAAGGACGAACAATTCTGTTTCTGTATCGACAAAGCTTCATTTCAAGGTAAGATATTGATTATATCAATAATTTGCTTAAGAATATAACTTCATTTCTAAATTATTTGTTAGTATCTGTTGGGAACAATTCCACGATGCTTTCGTCACATCGCGTGACGTCACATGGTGTGTATTGTTTTTGTCTGTATCTGTTCCACGATGCTTTCGTCACATCGCGTGACGTCACACCGTGTGTATCGTTTTTGTCTGTATCTATTTGAAGCCGAAGCCATCTTGTCAAATGTTAACCCAACTAAAGAAAATAGCTAAACTATCATATCATCACCTGTCTAGTTGTATTGACTTTAAGACGTTTATCTATATATTGCAGTAAATGTAGCAAACAAACAAAACTACCGTCAATTTCAAATTATTTGCCTTCAATTTACATTTTTTTCTTCATATTGTACAGTTTAACAGTTTATGTCAATGACCTAGTCTTTGTCAAATCATGAAAGTATGACCAGAATCAGTTCACCCTGGTTTTGGGGTATACATAGTAAATGTATTAAAGCCATATATCCTAGCTCCAACCTGAACGAGAGGAAAACACTTTCATGCCTTCAAACGAGTCCATTGTTTTTAAGAAATGATGTCATATGTGGACTATCAGTAAAACACATAACTTTTCTTTTAACAGGCTGAATTTCTAGTAGTTTCATCTTTTTTTTTATCCAAAATTTGTTTATTGATCAAACTCAAATGAGTCCATTGTTTTAAAGGGATGAGGTCATATGTGGGCTATCAGTAAAGCACATAACTTTTCTTTGCTATATACAGTTAGTATATGGAAAGGTCTAGAAGCCAATTTATTTTCAAGGTCATAGGTTAAAGGTCAAGGTCAAAATTGGACTTTGACTATTTCCCATATCAACAACCTTGTGACCACTCTACACTGAAGATCCTTCGACCGATCTTAACCAAACTTGGTATACAGTTAGTATATTGCAAGGTCTAGCAGCCTATTTATTGTCAAGGTCATATGTTAAAGGTCAAGGTCAAAATTGGACTGATTATTTTCTTGAATACCGAGGGGATGCATCCGCTTTGGTCATAGGTTAAAGGTCAAGGTCAAAATTGGACTTTGACTATTTCCCATATCAACAACCTTGTGACCACTCTACACTGAAGATCCTTCGACCGATCTTAACCAAACTTGGTATACAGTTAGTATATTGCAAGGTCTAGCAGCCTATTTATTGTCAAGGTCATATTTTAAAGGTCAAGGTCAAAATTTGACTGACTATTTTCTTGAATACCGAGGGGATGCATCCGCTTTGCGGTGCCCTTGTTTTAAATACTCTGCATGTATGTATTCAAACCACATTTACAAAAGATTCAACATCTATTGACAGCACTATTTTCATACTTGGGAGCACAACATCCAATGATGTCATAGAACCCTTCAAATTGAAGAGCAAATTTATGCAAAATAAAAAGCCTTTTACGGTCACCAATTTGGGTCCGTCTATGAAACAGGGCAATGTACACTAACTATATCAAACTAAAATAAGATAAAAACAAACTGAACATTGAAATCTGCAGATAAAGAGGATCAATCTCTTTTTAAATTCAACAAACACTCGAAATACTTTTTATTCAAATAAATATGTATAAACATTTTGGTTGAAAAATAAAGAAAACTTAAAGGCAGTTCATAATTAATGTCAGTTATAACTTATAAGTCACCCAGTGACCTCACATAAGTGTTCTGTCCTCTGATATATAACTGAAATACCACAGAAATGTATCTCTTTTCTGTTTTCTATGTAATCTATACAATACAAATGGTAAAATTTAAACTAGTATACATTCATTGTAACAAAAAAAATCTTATACTTTACTGACTGGTAATAAAATTACACATATTTTCATGAACTGCTGCTCAAAGTAAAAACCTATACTGTAGTTTAATGGTAGAACACTAGTCCTGGTCTAACAAGAGTTCTAAGTTCAAATCCCAGCAGGTACATGATTTGAAAGAAGCAACTAAACTTAACTTTATACATGAAACAATTAAGTTGTGCAATAAACTTAACAATTTATACATGAAACAATTATGTTGTGTGGAGTTGTCTTAATTAAACACTTATTACATTTTTGTCCAGGCTTCTAGTGAAAATATTTTACTCCCTGTACCCTTTTCAAAAGCTTTTATAATTGCTCAACATTGATAACTCTGAGAATCTGTACATGTTCACGGTCTAATCAGATCTTTTACTATCCAATTTTTTTTTCAAACAACATATTTCATGTACATGTATACATAATCAGTTGTTGACACTTAGTCTGGTACTTATTAACAAATAACCTGATGCTGTTTCATGTTTTACAAATTAAAAACCAGAAAAGGAGATAGGGGTTCTGTTCAAAGGGAAATGTTGTTGAATAGGAACATAATTATGATATATTGATCATTTTGGATATGTTCATTTTGGATCAATTACACCATTCCGACAATGTATTCAGATTAGTAACAGAAATCATGTAATTTACATCAGGCAAGGGGCTAAACTTTACCCGTTCCAACATATATTTAAATGGGACTTTTGTAAATATTTATCAAAAATTAGTTTTCTCAGTCTGTATGCATAGTGTTCTCATCTTAAATTGTCTCAAGATTATACATTCAGCCAGATCATGCAAAGTTAGCCATGTGCCTTGGAAGATTGTTGTGTGGAGTACTTTAATATTCTAGAAAGCCAGGGGAAAATGTTAGGTGAACTGAAGTACCATTAAAAGTAATGTTAAGCTCAAGTCATTCAATCAACCATGGTAAGAGTCAGTTTCTAATTATATTTATTACTAGTTATATTACAAATAACTGGCATTTGTGAAAATAAATCAGAACATTCTTCAATGCCTTCTAAGTGTTGTTTTCCATCAACATCCTTGGAAATATTACTGTCTGTTACGATCCTAACCTAATAAATAATAAAACAGATATGTACAAATTAAACTTAAATGCCTGATAAGTTTTTTGTTTTTTCAAAATGTTTTTCAAATTCTGTTTGGTAACTTTCTACAATTTGCCTATTAATTTGTTTCTTGTTGAACTGACAGAACTTAATTAATTGTTCTTGCTTTCACACGACCTAGGCTTTGCCTATTAACATATTATAAGATTTATAATGGTTAAATTGAATGAAATTATTTATATCTTCTTTATTTTTACCGAGCCCCGGTAGCTCAGTCGGTAGCGACGTGAGCTGTCAATCCAGGGGTTGTGAGTTCGAATCCCAGCTCGGCCAACATTCTTTCCGACGTTTGACAAAAGTCATTCGTCTTTCACCAATGGGCTGTTTGACAGTCTATGTGGAAAAGCAGCCAGTTGCTTGGAAATTATGTTGTGTGGTATACTGTGTAAGGGCCGAAAGTTTTCGGACCAAAGAGCGAAGTGTGAACGTGAAGCGGTGCGAAAGAGAAGCAGTCTTTGACAAGAACGGTGTGGCCATTTAAATATGATCAAGAAAAAAATGTTATCAGTGAGTGTACTGAAAACTAGAAAGAGTTATTCAAAATTAAGTTTCATGTTAGTTTGCATCGTTATTTACGGAGACATACAGTAGCCTATGAACATTTGAAGTCTGCAAAAAATGTCAACAAACATGACGGCGCCCAGTGTAAACGTAAGTTCGCTTTTCGTTCTCCCGTTATTTCTGACTATTGCATCCTTACCTATACTGATGTCATTTGGAAAAGATGTTGTTTTAGTAGATTGTTAGTCTTTGTATTCAAATACATATGCATCACCGTTCGTTTTGAGAACATGTGCAGTAATATGGATTCTAAAAATACATTGTTAGAAACATGCCAATAATTGCTTCATTAAGAGTACACTTAATCGTGAGGGTAAAAATAGAGTACTGTCATTGCAGTCATGACTCAATTAGTATATGTATTTTGGAGTAGTGTCGTTTCGTAACCTGTCCGTTTAGTAACCGAAAAAAATAGCTGCTTCATAACCGAACCGTTTTGTACCCAGAAAACGTTCGGCTGTTTCGTACCCTTCAATAAATTGGTTGTTTCTTACCCGAAATAAAAATCGGCTGTTTCAGCTGCTTCGTAACCGAATCATTTCATACCCAGAATATGTTCGGCTGTTTCGTAACTGTTACTGTTTCGTACCCGAAAATTAATCTGCTGTTTTGTACCCCTAAATAAATTGTTTGTTTCGTACCCAAAGTAAAATTCGGCTGTTTCGTAACGGAAAATTGTAATTGAAAATTTGGATGGCAGACAGCATGTTATTAAAAATCAAACTTTTGTTAACTTATGAATGGTATGTTGTATTTAGAAGATGCTGAATCAGGTCTCCTTTGTCAAATTTTGAAGATCAAGATTAAATTCCACATACCTGTTTACTAATGTTAGTCCTCATTGTCACTTAATCCACAAAGTTAAACAAAAATCTAAGAAACTGCTTATCATGTCTTATTAGCCCTACCGGTCAAAGACTGGTTTGGGGACTATAGGTTTGGTTGATTCCGTCTGTCCGTCCGTCTGTCTGTCAGTCCCACAAAACCTTGTCCAGCCCGCATCTTAACCATGCATCATAGTATTTGAAAGAAACTTGGCACAAATGTTCACCATGATGAGGCAGCGTGTTGCGCACGAGACCCAGGCCAGGCCTCTACTTCCAATAGCAAGGTCACACTTAGAGATCAAAGGTCACACTTAGAGATCAAAGGTCAAAATGAGTACTGTTTGATAGGATTACCTTGTCCGGCCCGCGTCTTAACCATGCTTCATAGGATTTCTAAGAAACTTGGCACAAACGTTCACCATGATGAGGCGGCAGGTCATGCTCAAAACCCAGGCCTGTACCTCAAATGTCGAGGTCACACTTGGATGTCAAAGGTTAAAATGAGTACTATTTGATAGGACTGTACCTTGTCCGGCCCACATTTCAACCATGCATCATAGGATTTCAAAGAAACTTGGCACACATGTTCACCATAATGAGGCGGAGTGTTGCGCACAAGACCCAGGCCTGTACCTCAAATGTTAAGGTCACACTTAGAGGTCAAAGGTCAAAATGAGTGCTGTTTGATAGGATTCCCTTGTCCGGACCGCATCCTAACCATGCATCTTAGGATTCCCAAGTTATTGGCACACATGTTCTCCTCAAATGTCAGGGTCACACTTAGAGGTCAAAGGTCAAAATGAGTACCGTTTGATAGAACTGTACCTTGTCTGACCCTCATCTCAACCATACCTCATAGGATTTCCATGAAATATGGAACAAACGTTCACTATGATGAGGCAGCGTGTCGCTCTCAAGACCCTGGCCTGTACCTCAAATGTCAAGGTCAAACTTACGAGGTCAAAATGAGTACTCTTTGATAGGACTGTATCTTGTCTGGCCTGCATCTCAACCATGCATCATAGTATTCCCAAGTTAATAGGCACACATGTTCACCATCATAAGGTGTCGTACACGAGACCCAGGCCTGTACCTCAAATGGCAAGGTCACAATTAGAGGTCAAAAGTCAAAATGAGAACTGTTTGATAAGATTGTACCTTGTCCTGCACGCAACTCAACAATGCATCATAGGATTCCCAAGTTACTAGCTACACATGTTCACCATGATAAAGTGGCGTGTCTGAATACCCAGGCCTGTACCTCAAATGTCAAGGTCACACTTAGAGGTCAAAAGACACAATGTGCTGTCCTCGTCCGGTAGGGAACTTTTGTATTGCTTGCAATACGACATTAACTTGTTTAATCAAGCCCTTAAACCGATAAAGTAACTATTTGGGAATAAACACAGTGAAAATACCACTAAAATGGTATCTCATTTCATATTTGTCACACTATATTTTTTCATTCTAAAAAAAATATCCCAAAAAAGTTTATCCTTCTCAATCATGTTTGTGAAACTATTGATACATTGTTGGAGAAAGGGGCTTGCAGATGTCATTAATTAGATAATTGGGGTCAAATTAACAACAGTATGTCACATGTGCGGTCTGATTTCTAAGAGATATCAATACAATTTGCAATATCTTGATTGGATGAACTCTGCATCAGCAATGAAATAACAAAATGAGCATACATTCATATATCTTCGTAGATTCTTATTAATCCATTTTATTCTTATCTGGGCTTCTAATACTTATTAGGGGGATAGTTAATTCCCTCTTGAAAACAAAATGATTTTCAAATTTAGTGTTTAAGGCAGAGGCTACTCATCGAAATGTTTCATTTTCAAACCTTATTTTGCTTATATAGATAACATGATCATTCTCTTCATATGGCTATGCTCCACCAATTTTCTTTTTGCTGAAGATGTTTGCATACATTTGCATTGTTTCATGGCAATGACACGTTTATTAGTTCGGATGTAGTAAATATTAGAAAAGAAGTACATGTATAGATACATATGATTGAGTATTGTAAGATTTTTGGCCTTAGTTAACCCTTTCCCTCATACAACAATTCTGCAGCAGACGACTTTGAACATATTTTGTAAAAAACTAGAAAATCTCTATAATTGAATGGATAACCTATGACTAAAAGTGGAAAACATTGTGTCAAAAGGAGAAATTGGTCGTTTTGAGCAATTTATTCTTTTGTAACTATGTTTTCAAAAAGATGTCTGCTGCAGAGGTGTCAGAAAGCATCTATATGAGGGAAAGGGTTAAAAGAGAAAATAACAATTTTTCTTTCAAAAAGTTTATTTAGGGGGAAAATATACGTACTTAGTTTAAATCCAAGGCTATCAATAATCAAGACCGAATTGTTTTGAATTTTAATTGATCACATACATCTTGTAATACCCCTTTCACAGAGAAAAAATATGCCACAGAGAACTTTACATACATCTTGGAAAAATATATTGAAAATCTCTAAAAATATAAGTATAAAAATTGAACAGAATAGTAAACATTGTGACAAACGGAGAATTGCTCGTTATAAGAAATCTTCTTTTGCCAATAAGTTTCTCTCAAGTCGTCTGCTACAAATGCGTAAACATGCGTATACAAGACGGAAAGAGTCCTCGCTATGTTGAGAACAAGTTTTGCTATCGCTATCTTTGGACTATTTTCAAAATGGTTGAAAACGGTGTTTAAGCCCAATTAATCAAATAATTATTTTCCCCCGTTATTCTCTGATCATTTGACGCATAATTAAACAACTGCAATTAATAAACATCTGCAAGGCATAAAGGGTCTAAAATATGTTAAATAAGAAATTTCTTCTTTTGCCAATATGTTTCTCTCAAGTCGTCTGCTACAAATGCGTAAACATGCATATACAAGCCGGAAAGAGTCCTCGCTATGTTGAGAACAAGTTTTGCTATCGCTATCTTTGGACTATTTTCAAAATGGTTGAAAACGGTGTTTAAGCCCAATTAATCAAATAATTATTTTTCCCCCCTTATTCTCTGATCATTTGACGCATAAATTAAACAACTGTATTATAATTAATAAACATCTGCAAGGCATAAAGGGTCTAAAATATGTTAAATATCACCATCGTCCTAAAATATATGACGCTAAACTAATCGCGATGTTACTTGATCCGCGGTACATATTGCTTGTCGAATAGCTTCTGTAGATTTATGATTTCATGATTTTACCCTTCCCACATACAGACGTTTTTTAACGCCTCTGCAGCAGACAAAGTTTGACAATGATGGCAAAAGTAAAAAATGCTGATAAAAACTTTCATTTAAAGAGAATTTCCATAGTTTTGAATAAAAAATTTCTACGTCGTCTGCTGCTGATTTGTCATATATGTGGAAATAATTGAAATCTATTCTATTGGTTTAGCTGAGAAAGT
This sequence comes from Serripes groenlandicus, assembly GCA_031761405.1. NCBI lineage: Eukaryota > Metazoa > Mollusca > Bivalvia > Cardiida > Cardiidae > Serripes > Serripes groenlandicus. The sequence continues at coordinate 37,309 of JASEVX010000836.1, forward strand.
GGATTGACAAATGTGGACCCAACACCTTTTCGTATAGAGAAGTAATTTATCACACCTTCATGGACATATTCATCTTCCTAGTATATTAACATTTAAAAAAGAAGGCCAACACAACGAAAGAAGAAAACTGGAAAGGGATCTGATTTATCTTTTTACCCTTAACTCTTAAAACTCTGATCTTTCAGCAATAATCACCAGTTTTAAAGTTTTCTGTATAAACCGGTGGGGATCGATCCTGCACCGAGGCAGAGAGAGGTCTCGGGCATATAGTGCACATTAATATGACATAGCGTGGCAGTACATATTTAATCATTATGTACACTGATGTTCGTACAGCACGGCCCGTTATGGTCGCTATGTGGGTTTCACTACCATAAAACATTTCACATTTCATTATTATATACGATTTCTGATTTCAATACACTTTCAAAGATCTTTTGGTCTGTTTCTCCTTTACATTTATTCTGCAGCAGACGACTTCAAAATATCATCTTTGCAAAAACAATAAAAATTCATTTTAAATAATAGCATTATCATTTAATAGGATTTGAAAATATTGTAGCAAATGGAGAAAGTGCTCATTATGAGCAATTTTACCTTTCAAATGTCGTCTGATGCGGTAACGTGTACACCAAATTGTGTCTTCAGGTGGGAAATGGTTATTCAGAGTATCATTGTATAATCATAAATAACTCTTTTCATTCATGTATAAAGGTTCACAAAGGGAACCATAATATATACAATTTTCTTTTCTCATCTTACCATGTCTCTTTTTCTAATTCTGTTCAAGTGGAGAATGCTAACTGCAGTTATGCAAGCTGTTATCAAACGGGTTTAAACTCGACAATATCAGTAAATCCATTCATCCTTTTTCTTGGGGATTTAATTTTCTAGTGACCATTCATTTCTTAGATATATATGTGTATACATAGTCCAACATATTTAACTTGTGTTTTAGGGAAAAGAGTTTCTTTTCAGTGAAATGAGTTTTAGTGATGAATTCACCATGCTATGAATAAATCAAATTTTCTAAAGATGCATACATTTTATCATTTTGATTTATAAAATGTTTATGAATTCAAAAGGTTTTAGATATTTTAACCCTTTCAGCTCAAATGGCAATCAGGAAGATTTTGTGAACAACACAGAACTCACATGAAAACAGCATCGAGTTATCAAAATATTCCAAATCTCTTAAAACATGAAAAATTGAGTCGCCCGATCTTGAACATGGGCTTGTCCATTAGCTCTTTGGAAAGACGCCGCTGAAAGAGTTAAAACATACATTTATGGATAAATCTGTATTTATCCGGTCGTTTTATCATGTTAACGGTTGAGTAGGAAAGTTTTAGTTGAATTGTGTAACTAAGGAAAATGCGTTTATAAGTTTTACATTACTGTGCGATCAGAGAAAATGACCTATGGCTAACACTTTTGCCCAGCATTTCAAACAGGTATACAAACCAAATCATAATATTATTGAAGGACATTCTGAAAAGCATATACTAGAAAGCCTTGATTAAGATCAACGTCAATCTACATCTTAAACTCACAACCTTGTAATGGACAGCACTTTTGAAATACTAGAAATCACAAAGCAAATAAAAACCCTTAAGAAGGAAAAATCGCCAGTTAATGAAAAAAGTCCAGTAAAATAGAAGCAAAATGGCCGGAAAAAAAGTCCTATGGGGTTGAGATTTGATATGTGAAAAACAGTAAGGTTGTACTGAATTCTCGTTTTTTAGCTCCGACTGGCTGAAAGCCGGTCGAGCTTATGTCATGGCGAATTGTCCGTCGTGCGTGCGTCTGTGCGTCAGTGCTTGCGTTAACTTTTTTCCTTTAAACCACTTCTTCTCCCTAACCCCTTGGCCAATTTGGTTGAAACTTCATAGGAAGCATCCTCTCAATGTCCTCTCTTAAATTCTTCAATTTTTTTTTTTATCCATCCATAATTCTGGTTTCCATGGCAACCAAAAGAAAAAAAATAGTGAAAACTTAAAAATCTTCTTCTCCGAAAGTGTGCGGCCCGATTTTCAAATAATTTTGTAGAAATGTTCCTTGGTTGACCCTTTATTAGATTCCTTCAAGAATGTTGATTGGGCGAAAAACATGGCGCGCCAAGGGGCGGGGCTATTTTGCGTTATATAGCTATAGTGAAAACTTAAAAAATCTTCTTCGTCCAAAAGTGTTCAGACCGATTTTCAAATAATTTTGTAGAAATGTTCCATGGGTGACTCTCTATCAGATTCCTTCAAGGCATGTTGATTGGTAAAAAAACATGGCCATCACAGGGCGGGGCTATTTTGCCTATATGGCTAAAGAGAAAACTTAAAAAATCTTCTCCTCTCCAAAAGTGTCAGGCCGATTTTCAAATAATTTTGTAGAAAATGTTCCTTGGGTGACCCTTTATTAGATTCCTTCAAGAAATGTTGATTGGTTAAAAAAAATGGCCGCCAGGGGGCGGGCTATTTTTGCCTTATATAGCTATTAGTGAAAACTTAAAATTCTTCTTCTCCAAAAGTGTTCAGCCGATTTTCAATAATAAATTTGTAGAGATGTTCATTGGGTGACCCTCTATCAGATTCCTTCAAGCCATGTTGATTGGTCGAAAACATGGCCGCCAGAGGGCGGGGCTATTTTGCCTTATATGATGATAGTGAAAACTTAAAAAATCTAAGTGTTTGGCTGATATTCAAATAATTTTGTAGAAATCTTCCTAGGCTTACCCATTCTATCAGATTCCTTCAAGCCATGTTGATTGGTTGAAAAATATGCCTGCCAGGGGGTGGGGCTATTTTGCCTTATATGGCTATATTGAAAAAACTTAAAATATCCTGTCCTCCGAAAGTGTCAGGCCGATTTTCGAATAATTTTGCAGAATCATTCCTTGGGTGACACTCTACAAGATTCCTTTAAGCCATGGGGGTTGGTAAAAAAAATTAGTCGCCAGGGGGCAGGGCTGTTTGGAGATTTTATTTTTGCCTTATGGCCATGGAGCGATACTGGCCCTCTTGGGCCTCTTGTTTTATCTCTTATGATGTGTTCGTATGTGTAACCTATAACGCTTTCATACGTATAAGGAGCTCAATAAGATATAGGTTACGAAACGAAAGGGTTACAATGTTTAAAGCAGATTTGAGGAATGAGTGTGTCCCATATCTTATCATGTTACGTTTTCGACTGACAATCAAAGGTGTTCTTTGTCTAAACAAAAAAAACTTGTTCAAGATAGCACCTAGCTATTAAAAGATATTGCACTGTTGCAAATTATATTGAGCAATATTAGGAGGTCAATAAGATATAGGTTACAAAACGCTCAAAACACTTTCGGGTACGAAACAGCCGATATATTTTCGGGTACGAAACAACCAGTTTATTTTCGGGTACGAAACAGCCAATTTGTTTTCCGGTACAAAACAATAGTTGCCAAACAGCCAGAATTTTCCATGTACGAAACGGTTCGGTTACCAAACGGCCGATTTATTTTCGGGTACGAAACAACCAATTTGTTTTCGGGTAAAAACAGTATCAGTTACCAAACAGCCAAACATTTTCCGGTAACGAAACGGTTCGGTTACCAAACGGCCATGTTTTTCCTGTTACGAAACAGAGAGGATACGAATCATCTGGACCCCATTTGGAAAACAGATTATAGATTATTAGTCTTTGTATGCAAATACATATGCACCGTTTGTTTTGAGAACATGTTGTGCAGAAGTAATCTGGACTAAAAATACATTGACAAATTTGTTATCGTAGAGACACGCCTTTAATTGCTTCAT
>JASEVX010000837.1:0-41089 GCA_031761405.1 Serripes groenlandicus
GTGATGAGCGGTTTCTGCCTTTAGGATTTGTTCACACAAACGGCACTGGTTATGTCTCAAGGAAGCAGACATTGAGCTTAATTAATATAAGCTTAAAGCTTGTTTCGCAAACGATGTATAAAATAAATCAGTTTAAATTAACAATTCTTTTCATAACATTTTTTTAAAATAGATTCGTTTTATCGAGTGAGTGATATATATATATCAAGACGGGTAACGACTTTAACAGTTTATGAAACTTGTGGGAGATGATTTAATGAAATGGTGAATGGAGAAAACTAAAATAAATGAATAGATAAACCTCTTAATGATTCGTCCGTGTTAAATTATTATTTTAAACTGTGATTCTATCGCTGTAATTAAATAAATCATAATCCAAAGATTATGTTAATAGTCGTTAACAACTTTGTTTTCTTTACGTTTTAAATTGTAAACTTTTAGATCTTTAAATGTCCAACATGCGTTCAAAACATAAACAACGGCATTAATGAAAGATGGACAAATTAATTTGACTAATTTTCGTCCACGTTAATAGATCAGCGACGAGAGACGGAACACAATGATGTTACATTGTAACTCTACGGTCTCTCTTTACAACATAGTAAAGGTGTCAACACAAATTGACTCCCCCAGCATTATTCGTTACATTTCACAATACGTACGTACATACACAGAGACAGCACTATAGTTCTATACATCAAGCTCTAAGTGAACATGTAGATTTACGATATAAGCAAATGTTATTCATCTGCCAATTACCAAGAGCCTGGTGAGTCTATGATTCAGCTCAGACTCGCCAACACGTTCGTTGTCCGCATACATTTTAAGACCCATTTCAAGTTGACATTCCTCATTTTTAATCATCATTAAAGTTGTGTACTGTCCCATCAGAGAGGCAAATAACCATAAATCAAAGGCAAATATTAGCTCTCCTTATCTCTGCACTACAACAAATGATAATTTAGATGATCAAAATCAATCACCAAACAGAGATGTCAACCTTACACAAAAGAGGGAGACACGACTTGTTTTTATGAAGATTTAATCCTTTCCCAAATACATAACATATGCTGTAGACGACGTTGAAAACATCTAGACAAGAATATTGAAACACTTTATAAATGAATGTAATTGAAGTTGTAACTATTGAATGGAGTTGAAAACGTTTCGGGGAAATAAAAAGCCGCTCTTTCTGTACCATTTATCATTTCTGCCTAGATGTTTTCAAAAGTCGCATGCGGTATGTGGAAAGGGTTAAACGTCTGTAAACCACGTGAAAAAGATATTAACCTGCTTGAAAAAAATAACAGTCAATTAAATATTACTGTTTTCTCTTTTATTTGTTTTATTTCAAACATTTGATAAAGTATATATCTAGTGTTTATTTACACTTAATGTACTTACATATGCATATGCTGAGGTAGCCTTTGGCTTGTTTTAACCCCTTTGTCTCTTACAACAAATCTGCACATACCACGACTTTGAAAACGTAGAGGTTGAAATGAGATAAATATCTGTAACGTATGATTATTCAGTTGAAAACAATGTGGCATTTAGTCAAAATGTTTTCGAAAGTCGTCGGCTACGGATGTGTTAACATGCGTCTGTATGTGGGAAAGGGTGCACAGACTATATCATGTGTTTTGGTCTTAAAACAAACTATGCTTCAAGTGCATAGAAACATTTTAGTTATAAACATAATGATCCCACATGAACATCTATCCGTATAGTGTAAATAATGTCCCAATTCTATCAGGTGTAGTACCCGGTTGACTTGCCCAGTAAACAATTAATGTCGAATGTCTAAAGTTTAAAGTTCAGCTTAATTCACATACTCTTTCTTGCTGGCACATTGGCAGCTCTGCTGAACAAGCTTTATAGATACTACACAACTATCATCAAATTGTTAAATTTTTACTTAGTCTCGGTCTGGACCCTTTCCCACTTGCAGACGCTATCTCACGCATCTGAAGCGACTACATTTGAAAACACTTTTGCAAAACGAGAGGTTTGTTATACTGAGTGATTTCCTTGTGTTGCCACAATGTTTTCCGTCGCGGATATGTTGTATGTGGGAAAGGGCCAAGGTATGTAACCTGTCTAAAGGTGCGACTAACCTCTCACAGTTACGGATGAACGAATGTAAAAAGTCATTTTATAATGATATTTCTTATAACGCTTTAACATATAGCATGAACACTGTACTAAACACCACAGCTTACATATCGAGGACTTGGCGTGAAACGGTTGTATCTAAAAACCTATTACGAAAACCCTTGTTTAGGGGCAATTATGACCCCTTTGTAAACAATGCAAATTTAGATGCCATTGCTCAGAACGAGCAATTGCACCTAAATTTCCATTGTTTACCAAGAAAAATGAGTTAACGCTCATAAAGACTTTATGGAGAACCATATTGTGGCAACCCAACACCTAGGGATGTGCTGTGTCACAATCCCAGCACTGCTTACCGTTATAAGAGTTCAACAATCACCGGAGAAATAAAAACTGATTGTAATTAATTTCAAATCTCGTCACCTATATGACCGTTCGAATGACAGAATAGCCACGGGTTTGAAATAAAACACCAGAAAATGTGTTTCGCAGTCATTATTTATTTAATCAACCCGTTCCATATTGGATATTTCTGGTAACCTGATCCGCCATTTTCTTCCGCTTTTAGCTTTAGATCAACAAATAAACGTCACTCAAATATCGTCCAATGAAATTTGCAAACGTCATAGCAAACGGATCTCTCGGACATCATCTCTGCAACGTGTTGACAGAAGGACCAAGCTCTAGTCATTTCCCTGATACATACTTTTCGGAGTTGTCTGCTTTGAATGATTAAAGGAAAAAATGAAAAACATGGACGCTAGTCAAAAACAAAATACATTCCTGATTTTTTTTTTTGTGAAATGCAGAAATTTATTAGGGAATTTGCTCACACATTGGTTTCTTTCAAAAGTCGTCTGCTGAAGAGGTGTCATATGTCGTCTGCACCGGGATAAGGATTTAAAGAGGCTGACACGGAGTCCGACTCACTTAAATATACTTCACTCTTTATAACCTTGTCCATGTTCAGAGGGTTTTCAACGCAACGGCAGCAGAACATGTTTTGAGAACAAATTGACAAACGTAGAACATGTTTATAATGCATAATATCTCCTTTTGTCAGAATGTTTTCAAATATATTAAATAATTATGCTTATAGATGTAATGATTTTTTCATAATTTGGTCCAGATAATTCGTCTGCTTCATGCAGCAAACACTTAAACAAACCATAAATTACCGTTTTTAAAATAAATCTTCTTCTAAAATGGCAAAAGAAAGATAGAAAGAAAATAACCACGCCACCGAAAAACCGACCCTTCGGAGGTTTGGCATTAATAGCATCCCACATGCAGATAAATTGTCAATGAAGTGCAACAGACGATGCTTTAACACATTATGACTTTTATACATAAATATCTTTTGGGCTCGTTCACTGCATCTATAAACCATAATTATAGTATGGGTACCCAAACGAGGTTTTTCCTCGAGCCAAATGTAATGGATAACCACAGTTAAAATAGTTTAAGGTAGACACACACATTTTTTAATAATTCTGTTTTACTTCCTCTTATTAATGCTTTGGGATATTACATCCTGGGTTCGATGCATGCTCTTTGTATCCATAATGCGCATACCACACTGTCCTAGTCCAAACGCGCATTCCACACTTTCCTGGTCGACAGTTAATTGATATGTATCTTTTCAGTGTCGCCCTTAAACAAAGTATGACTGATTCAAATTTCAAAAAGAATATATTTTCCATATTCGTCCCCATCAGAGACGTTTCAGAGAAATGATGTTTAGTTAACCCTTTCCCTCATGTAGACGTTTTTTGACGCCTCTGCAGCAGACGGCTTTTTGAAAACATAGTGACAAAAGAAGAAATTGCACAAAACGTGCAATTTCTTCTTTTGCCACAATGTTTTCCACTTTTAGTCATAGGTTATCCATTCAATTACAGAGATTTTCTATTTTTTTGACAAAATATGTTCAAAGTCGTCTGCTGCAGAATTGACGTATGCGGGAAAGGGTTAATATATGAGGTATTTAGTTTAAATTTAAACTGATTTATTTTGCTTCGATTAGACACAAGCTTACACGCTCAATATTTACTGCCCGATAAATTATCAGTTCTAGCGCTGTTAAGCTGGGAACAATCTTAAATGCAGAAACCCGCTCGTTACGAGATTCGAACGCGGAGACCTTTTAATACTGCAGGCCCTTCCACTGCATCATTGTCTTCCACATTTATATTAGATAACATATGGAGTACCTTCTTCTAAATGCCGGAGCTACCTGAATGTTAATTGCCCCTCCAGCTGTTGAGTACATAAGGCTTTGGTGAATGCGTGAGTTTGACATCCGTGTCAGACGGTGGAACAATGTGGGAAGGACATCTTTATTACAACGACAAAGTTACAGTTTACTCAACTTTCACTTCGGAGTTCCATCTTCGGGGTCAAGGAGAAATAAAGTAGTCGTACTTAACACATGCTTTCATTCCTCTCCCATATACAACACATCGAGAGCAGATCGAGGGCTTGACGTGAAACGGTTGTAACTAAATTTGTATCCTTTTACCAAGGTTAATCTTAAAGTCTTTATAAGAATTAAATCATTTTTCTTGGTAAACAATGGAAATTTAGGTGCCATTGCTCGTTTTGAGCAATGGCATCTAAATTTGCATTGTTTACAAAGGGGTCAAAATTGCCCCTAAACCAGGGTTTTCAAAATAGGTTTTTAGTTACAACCGTTTCACGCCAAGCCCTCGAGATGACATTGAAAACATCTAGGCGAAATTATAGAGGAAAGCATCTCTTTAACCACATATACAAACCTGCAGCAGACGACTTTGAAAACGTATCCCAATCGTTTTGGAAACCTCCTTTATATGAAAGCATATTAATGGAAAAGAATTGAAGACATGGTGACAAAAGGGGAAAATGCTCGTAATCGCAGTGGTCATGGTGGAGTGCCCATGGACAGGGAATATTTCCTAGCCTTGTACTGATTTGATTACCAGTGGATCATGCATAAGTGAATTACTGAAATAATGTTGAATATGTCATACAATCCTAGTTAAAATCAACACTTCAATGTCAATATTGAATGCTAAAAACATAACCAATATGAATTCTGAATGCATGAACTTATGTTTTTTAAAGCGAAATTACTTTGAAATTTAGAATGAAGAATATTTTTAGAATGGCTTCACTTATAATTGACGAATTAAGACCCCATTTTATAAACCTACTTTCTGTTCCCGGACTTTGTGTTCACGGATATCATTTAACAATAAGGGTTTCTATTGCAAAATCTGACCAATAAAATGTTTTGATTTGAGCACATGGTTAGTTTCTGAGCTCTTAAACGTTTTGTTGCAAAATCTTTAGGGCATTCTCCTCTTGATAACGATCTAAAAAATGCGACGATGTGCATCAATTACAAGTACTGCTTATCCAGACTTTGATTGATTTGGGTTCAACGCTGTATTCATCACTTATTCAGTCATATCACGGCAGCCAGTTCACCTAATCATGTGTTTCCTGGCTTTCTACATAGATTGTTAGACCAATGGTGGAAGACGAATGACGCTTAGCACAATGAATTTTGCTAAACGACGTAAATCATGATGGCCGAGCTGGTGTTCGTACTCACAACCCATAGATTGACAGCCAGCGTCGCTGACAACTAAGCTACCGGTGGTCTATCCAGGCAAACGTGTATCAGTCGCGGGCGCCAGGGAAGGAAGCCACTTCTACCCCGATATCCCAATTTCCAGTCGAACTATCGTACCATTACAGTACACAGGTTGCTTAGGAAGATTGTTGTGTGGAGTACTGGTGTGAGAAAACCAGGAAATGCATGAGTAGGTGAACTGGCCGCCGTGATATAACTGAGAAATTGTTAAAAACGGCGTTAAACCCCAATCAATCTATCAATCAACAGTACACAGGCCGGTGTGCAATATATGTGAATAGGTTCAAACACTGAGGACAATCAACATACATCGGGCTTTAACCATTTCCCACATACATCAAATTTGCAGCAGACGACTTTGGAAACATATCGACGGAAACCTGAACAATCTCCATAAAAGATAGCTTAATTGTTAAATGAAGTTGAAAACACTGTGGCCAAAGGAGGAATTGTTCTCCTTTGGCCACAGTGTGTTCAAAGGTCGTCTGCTGATATTGCGTCAACGTGCGTCTGCAAGTGTGAGAGGGTTAAATTAACCTCGCCGAACGAAAACCAACATCCGAGGTTTGCAATAAGCAATGAAGCAGATCTGTACCCCCTGGCAGCATGATCAGGTCCTTTCATGTTTGTATTCTGGTTATATAAGTATGACCATGTACAGTCTACCAAGACTGGACGTAAATAGATATCATCATTAATTCAAAACCATCGACGTTTGGTTTTCGCGTGGCTTAAATTCGAATTATAATCTAGGCAGAAATTACATGCATTCTCGGTGGAAAAATCAACCAATAATATTACTGTTTACTGAGTAAGAAGTTTTCACATGTTTGTGATAAAAAGTGGCATATGTGCCATCATTGAATAAGGCAACCTACATCACGAAAATAAAATTATCTGTCAAGGGAAATAACCCTTTTTTAAAACAAAAGTATCTTATGACCATTTGCATATACTATGCGATTTTTTTAAAATACTTAAAAGAGTTTTTTTCTCATTATTGATCACGTTGTTGATAATTGTATGTTACTCTGCACATTTACGCATATTGTTTATTAAACGTTATATACCGATCCCCCAACGTGTCTTGTATGCTATCGTGTCAATATATAGGGAAATATATAACATATATAAGCTGACAGTTTATGAACACACACTACGGATGCAAGGGTAAAGGTCTTCCATGGTAATAACGTCTCGAAAATTTCTTTCATCGTGTCATGAACATTTCTCCTTATGTTTGCAGTAAAGATTCATCGATTTGTCTGAACATGGACGATCCTGATCAGACTACTCAATTCGCTTAGCTGGCATTCTGGCTGGTGGCACCGTCCAATAGATGACTTGTCTCGGGACATGTCCCAGTAGTTGATTAATTGATGTTTAAGGCAAGTACTACTGGTCCATGTATCCTGGCACCAACCAGTCAGTCCGAGGGGGTCGTGCTCTTCCACCACACAACCGAGGGGGTCGTGCTCTACCACTACACAACCGAGACGGTCGTGCTCTTCCACTACACAGCCGAGGGGGTCGTGCTCTACCACTACACAACCGAGACGGTCGTGCTCTTCCACTACACAACCGAGGGGGTCGTGCTCTTCCACTACACAACCGAGGGGGTCGTGCTCTACCACTACACAACCGAGGGGGTCGTGCTCTACCACTACACAACCGAGGGGGTCGTGCTCTACCACTACACAACCGAGGGTGTCGTGCTCTTCCACTACACAGCCGAGGGGGTCGTGCTCTACCACTACACAACCGAGACGGTCGTGCTCTTCCACTACACAACCGAGGGGGTCGTGCTCTTCCACTACACAACCGAGGGGTCGTGCTCTACCACTACACAACCGAGGGGGTCGTGCTCTACCACTACACAACCGAGGGGGTCGTGCTCTACCACTACACAACCGAGGGGGTCGTGCTCTACCACTACACAACCGAGGGCGTCGTGCTCTTCCACTACACAGCCGAGGGGGTCGTGCTCTACCACTACACAACCGAGACGGTCGTGCTCTTCCACTACACAACCGAGGGGGTCGTGCTCTTCCACTACACAACCGAGGGGGTCGTGCTCTACCACTACACAACCGAGGGGGTCGTGCTCTACCACTACACAACCGAGACGGTCGTGCTCTTCCACTACACAGCCGAGGGGGTCGTGCTCTACCACTACACAACCGAGACGGTCGTGCTCTTCCACTACACAACCGAGGGGGTCGTGCTCTTCCACTACACAGCCGAGGGGTCGTGCTCTACCACTACACAACCGAGGGCGTCGTGCTCTGCCACTACACAGCAGAGGGGGTCGTGCTCTACCACTACACACCCGAGGGGGTTGTGCTCTTCCACTACACAGCCAAGGGGGTCGTGCTTTACCACTACACAACCGAGACGGTCGTGCTCTACCACTACACACCCGAGGAGGTCGTGCTCTACCACTACACACCGAGGGGTCGTGCTCTACCACTACACAGCCGAGGGATCGTGCTCTACCACTACACAGTCGAGGGGGTCGTGATCTACCACTACACAACCGAGGGGTCGTGCTCTACCACTATACAACCGAGGGGGTCGTGCTCTTCCACTATACAACCGAGACGGTCGTGCTCTACCACTACACAACCGAGACGGTCGTGCTCTTCCACTACACAGCCGAGGGGGTCGTGCTCTACCACTACACAACCGAGACGGTCGTGCTCTTCCACTACACAACCGAGGGGGTCGTGCTCTCCACTACACACCCGAGGGGTCGTGCTCTACCACTTCACAACCGAGGGGTCTTGTTCTACCACTTCACAACCGAGGGGGTCGTGCTCTACCACTTCACAACCGAGGGGGTCGTGCTCTACCACTACACAACCGAGGGGGTCGTGCTCTACCACTTCACAACCGAGGGGATCGTGCTCTACCACTACACACCCGAGGGGTCGTGCTCTACCACTTCACAACCAAGGGGTCGTGCTCTACCACTTCACAACCGAGGGGATCGTGCTCTACCACTACACACCCGAGGAGGTCGTGCTCTACCACTACACAACTGAGGGGTCGTGCTCTACCACTACACAACCGAGACGGTCGTGCTCTATCACTACACTTCTGAGGCGGTCGTGCTCTACCACTTTACAACCGAGACGGTCGTGCTCTACCACTACACAACTGAGATGGTCGTGCTCTACCACTACACATCCGAGGGGTCGTGCTCTACCACTTCACAACCGAGGGGTCTTGCTCTACCACTTCACAACCGAGGGGTCTTGCTCTACCACTTCACAACCGAGGGGGTCGTGCTCTACCACTTCACAACCGAGGGGGTATTGCTCTACTACTACACACCCGAGGGGTCGTGCTCTACCACTTCACAACCGAGGGGTCGTGCTCTACCACTTCACAACCGAGACGGTCGTGCTCTACCACTTCACAACCGAGACGGTCGTGCTCTACCACTTCACAACCGAGGCGGTCGTGCCCCAGTATGAAATATGAATTATAATTTATTTATACATTAAATAGTATATCCTCAAATGTGCAATATGATGCACACATAATCATACCATACCTCATTGGTTTCGTATAGATTACAGGGAATTTCTAAAACTCTGCTATGAATTGTTAATTAATCCTTTGCTACCTGCAGACTCGTTTTGACGCAACTGTATTAGACGACTTTTGAAAACATTAAGAGCAATTTCTCATTGTGAAAAACAGTTTTCACCTTTTGTGCAATAATGCCATATTCATTCATGTAGATTTCACATAGCTTTACCATCGGATATAATCAATGTCGTCTGCTACAGATTTGTTATATGTGAGAAAGTGTTAAAATGCATTCGGGACATGCAATAACTGATCACACCTTGACGTCTACATGCAAGTTTACTAAAATCAGACAAAATACTTCTCTGTGGTGTATTTGATTATACCACACCGCATACAGGTTCGACTCAAATTGACTCTATACATGTAAATGAGACATTCAGTGAGAAAACCACTATTATGGACTCTGCGTAATGTATATACCAAGATAAGCCTGCTCAGTCCGCGCAGGCTAACCCGTGCCATCACATTCCGTCTCAAGGGGATAGAGTAATGATTCCTGAAACAGAAAATCCACAGGAGGCGAAAAGTGTCTGTCCGGGTTAGCTTGCGTGGAATGCTTAGGTTGATCATGGTCGATACTTTACGCAGAGTCTACACTGTTGGTTTTCTGAACAAACCATTCATTAGCAGGTTCTCATTATACTGTTCAATACAATCTCACGAAACTACCAACCAACGCTTGTTCATCACCGCTTCTCAATCTTGTTTATGTATATGGGTTACCTCCCCTGTCGATACCTTACGCTTTTGTAGGCGACAATTTGATTGGCTGAGGTTAAGGTGTCATTCGGAAACGACCTGTTATAGGTAATCAAAAGATCTATTCGAATGTTTAACTACTGCTTTGCATGGTACACACTCATGAGATATATGTATGCATACATAAATGACATAAATGACCAGATCTGCATTTTTTTCGACGGAAAAAAATACGTTTAACCGTTCCGAAAAAAAATGAGATAAAGCATTGACATCAGGGGCGATAATCAATGTGCAGTAGGCCGTGAGAAAATCAAGATTGTGGACTCTGCGTAAGGTATCGACCCGGATCAGCCAAAGCATGCCACACAGGCCTACCCGGATATACACTTTTGGCCTCCTGTGGTTTTTCTGTTTCAGGAATCACTACTCTATCTATCCCCCTTAGACGGAATGTGTCGACCGGATCAGTCTGCGCGGACATCGCAGGCTGATCTGGTCGATACATTACGCAGATGTGTATCGCCGCAGCTGCATTTTGGTGCATTTTTAGAAAAAAAATGTAGGCACGTGACTACAGTGCCTAAAGGGAGCTACGCCCCTGGACATTGATGGTTTTTTTTGTCTTTCTCTGTGGAACCTGATCGGTTGTATATATACTGGGTTGTATTTTGACTGGCCTGAAACACCGAGTATTAGTTAAAAGTTATAAATTATTTATTGAGGATTTACAGAGGTCTAGATAAGGGGCGTATTTTTGCATGCTCTAAAATCCTTATTTGAGTGGGACGATTCTTTCGAGTACCCACAACATAGGGTTTGCTTTAATAATAAGAGAGAAATTATGGGGAAAAGAGCTAAATAACCCTCCTTATTTGAATACTGTATAATTGGCTTGATTAGTTCGGCTAACACATACTGGGAGCTCGGTGTGTTAGGACTCTCCGAATACATCCGTGAGAGGCGTCAGACGAAATGAGGTATTGTGGTGTCACCGTTTTTTGTAACACGTTTTTATCTGTAGGAGTATGGCCAGAATAATGTTCAATCCGGGTTGAATGCAAGACTTCTAGTAGGAATATACTGACATTTTGTTGGTATACGATTTACCTAGGGCTATATTACAAATAGGTGTAGATTGAAGTTTCATATGTGTCTGCACTGTACGCAATAGCAGCTAAGCCCCTGAGTGTAAGATGTTTGTTCATCAATTTTTAAGGTAGATTTCCTGTGGTGCAGTATTTGGCCCGAATGAGCATGCTGGTCTTTTCGTGGAACGGCTTATACAGTACTGTATTCAATGAGAGTGTTCAATATAGGGATAATACACATTTTCGAGGGCGTGAACATCTGCGGACGCCCGCAAAATGTGTTTATGCCCGAGTGCGAAGCACGAGGGCATAAACACATTTTAAGGGCGTCCGCAGATGTTCACGCCCGAGAAAATGTGTATTTTCGCTATTATTGCATAAAATAAGAGCAAACATCCAACATACAGTCCGCTGTAACGTTCAGTTGTACGATAACCGCCGATGAACATGACCCGATAACGCATGTGACGTCATAAACACATGTGACGTCATGAAGTAAATAAGTAATGTTTTACATATCCACGAACCGGGCCTACATCAAGGTTGCCATCGCTGACTCGACATGGGTCGAATTAAATAAATGGTTTTGGATTATTTTATGCTCTTTAACTGTGAATCTAGTGCATGTTACCGATTATCGAGTTAAACCCAACAATTGCTCCTATTCGAGGGGATATGCAGCGTCCATGTTTTGTTTACTAACGGTGCCCGGGTAATGCATATGTAAAACATCTAACCGGTCTGAAACGGCACGTACGCGCGAGAATCGCTTTGTTTATACACGTTTTCTCGCCGTTTACGCCCGGTTTTTGCAATGTTTCTGTATCCCTTAAGCGGGCGTAAAACATAGATTTTATGCAATAATACTTGTTTTCTATTGGTTTGCTTCATTTAGATATCTTGATAGTTTCAATACTTTTGTGGTATAACTTCCATAGGAGTAATATTCACCCTTTCCTGATTATAGATTCATCCTGAACCCTCTGCCGCAGACAACATTTTAAAACAGTGTGACAAAAATATGATATTACTCATAATTCCAAGTCCGCTCAACAACTGAACAGTTAATTCTATAGATTTTCCATATTTTTTCCTACATGTTTTCAAAGTCGTCTGCTTCAGATTTGTTGTATGTGGGAAAGGGTTAGATGATCAGATAAAGTCTATAATTTTGTTGCTATTTACCACAGATTCGTTATTAGAAATGTGTGTTCAACATTGATAACTGTATTCTTACTTATCAATTATATTGGGAGTATTAATTACTGGAATACACTTAAACGATGATCAACTAGTATAGATCTTCACTCCAGATTTCAGTAAGTGTCATCTATTGAATACTTAAAAACATTCCTTCATTGATTGATTATGATAAATTAGGAAATGTAATTTCATTTCTTCCGAAAATGAACCGAAATATTACAGAATTAACCCATTTTGTATAATGTGTTTTAAAATTCCTGCAAATGAAAATGCTATAACATTTATCCCCGAATGCAAGCGCCTTCAGAAGCCGACCAATTTTGAAAACATTATGGGGTAAAGGAGAAATTGCTCATGGTTTCCAACGTCCACACATATGATGAAGATGCAATTTCAGTCAGAGTGTAAATCTTTGACGGTTGAGGGAATTATTGCCAACCTGGTTGCGTATCATTTAGTGGTACATTGGTCTAAATGACATACACGTGTATAATGAAGAAGAAGTTGGTGAGGATGTACGCATGTACAGTGGTACCCGAGTCATCACTATGCGCAGATGAAATTCGATAGTTTACCTCATATGTAAACAGAAGAAATAACCCTTTCTCACACACATACGATTAATCTACTGCTGACGACGTTGAAAACCTATAGACAACAATGCAGAATATATCTATAGGTGAAAGTATTATTATTGAATAGATTTGAAATAGTTAGGGGCAATTGCTCCCATATACATATATCAGGGAACTTAATTCTAAATAATATCATAATTTTATCTATTTTATATTATTGCCACTCTCTGTTCACTTGTTATATTTAATTGTATATTGAATAATTGGTCGGTAGCCTAGATACTTGAAATAAAGATGTCTATATTTATGTCTTAATACAATAACTCATCTGATCTACTTCCTAGGCTGTATGCCGCAATTGCTTAGACAGTAAAGGCTATTGTTATCTATGCATGGTTTGTGAGTTCGAATACCAGGTCGACCTTCATTCTATGGGATAATTGACGGCACTCATCGTGACTGGTATCATTCCACTGACACGGTAGAAAACGCTCGTAACGCTCGTATACATATCCTCGCTGTCTGTTACAGGTCGTCTCAGATTGACCTTTGCATCAGCCAATCAATTTGTCTTCAACACAATCGTTACGTATCAACAGGGGAGATTACCAGTGTACATACACGAGATAGAGAAACGGTGATTGCCGAGTGCTCCGATTGTATAGAATATGTACATGTATAGGGTCGATACTAGACGACTTTGAATGGGGAGATCGTCAGAACTAACATACGTACAATGAACTATTTCGATCTGATTACAATGGGATTGGCGTACTTTGAACACCGCCGCCCGTATACCATTGATTGAACAAAGATGAACTTATTTAGCAAACAGAGTAATTGCCCACCTCATATTGCAACACAACCTTTCATAAGTCCACTGCCGTAAATTAGTGGTAAAGGCGCGCGTCTGTAATTGAGAAAGTGTTGATTTGTTTGTTTGTTTGTTTGGAGTTTAACGCCGCTTTCAACAGCTTTGGTCATATCACGGCGGTCAGTGCACCTACCCATGTTTTCCTGGCTTTCCCACACCAGTACTTACACAACATTCTTTCGAAGCCACTGACTACTTTCTCACATAGATCAGAGGTGAGAGGCAATGGAAAACATCGCCCGAAAGAATGTCGACGCAACCGGGTATCGAACCCGTGACCTCCAGATCACGAGTCAGACACGCTACCAATTGAGCTACCCGGCCGGGTCAGAAAGTGTTGAACAATCAAAATACGGTATACCAAATGAAGGGTCTTTAATCGATATGAATAAGTATATGATGGGTCATTTCCAGCGATAATCGATTACAAACCGCGAAACATGTTGAACAGTTAGATAAACTAAAGTTTGAAGTGGGTTCATGATGAACCTTGTACTGATAAGCAATCGAGACTACTGCACTTGAAACGTCACACCATCAGAAAAGTCTGTGTCCTTTTAGACTTTGATTGTTGACACCGATTTTGTGATGCCAGTACCACCTTTATAGAGCCAACCAGTCGGCACATATACGCCCCATGGCCAATGCCCTTACTTGTTGGCTGCAATTATTGAACAGTTTTATCTCGATATTCATAGAATCGACGATGGATGTTTTCAAATGAAAAACTGAACAAGATCATTTTAAAATTCATGATAGAAATGGTTGGTGTAGAAATGTAAACACAGACACGTTTGAGCATTCCTACAGAAGATCCACCGAGGCCGATTGGTAACAGTGCATTGTTTGAGATCGGGTGGTTCTACTTCGATTCACGATTGCGGTTGTCTAAGTGCTCCTGGATAATGCATGCGTACCGGTTAACGACCCAGAAATGAACTGGTGAAAATGCGTAACAACCTAATAAAAGAAGCATTCCTACAGTTTCTATAGAATCTTAACTGTCGACATTAGGTTCTAAGTTCCCGAAGTCTAGTTCAATCTTGAAGTCAAGCTTCTCTGTCACTGGAATGCCCATTTAGTCAAGCCACTGCTTGATTGACATTCATTTCGTGACTCCTCCAAAATGAAATCATATGAAAGAAAAGTTTGACTAAAACAATTTGAAAAGAAAAGAACACTTTGGATGTACGGGCCTTATGTGTCATAAAATGATAAGTTGCATATAAATTAAAATCAGTATGCAATGCACACAGCAGGAAACGCTATATTCAAAAACTTATATTATCACTAATTTCATTGAATCGGACCATTTATATGAAGAATGATACGACAGTGGTCCATCCTTTAAGTGCAGCGAACTTGCCTTTGCCCTTGACCTTGGGTTAAATACAATATGATGATGTGAACGAACACTATGCATGTATATCAATGTGACACTGCAGTTACAGTGGCGTTATGATCATCATCATCAGTATCATCATTATGTAGATGTACTGTTTAACTGATGATGACGCTGATAATTATTAATATTAGTATTAGTTTACCATTTATCTTTAGTACTTTTGTCAGGAGTTTTTAAACTTCCGCTTTAAATATTTTGGAAATGTATAAAATTGATATTTGATTTTACTATTACCTTGTTGATAAGTTTTGTAATAACTTTTTCATAGTTTTGTAAACATTGATTTGTATTGTATGCATTATATTGTATTGGATCGTATTGTCATGCATGCCAATTCTGTAACTAAGTCATGACGCCATATATGTAAATAAACAAATCTAAAATACCTATAGATCTATGTTGTAGTGCATATACAGTCCCATTACGTAGATTTCAGTCTGTAACGGTAGAAAAGGCGATATAAAAGTTACATTATGTAGGATATCTTTTTAAGTGCATCTTTGATACATGTTAGAGTTAGATGGGCTTATCACCATAGATACACGATTCTAAGCGCGCCTGGCGATACACAGTCTTATGACATCCCTGTTGCTTATATAACAGCTAATGTTATGCGAAAAGTGGAGGGAAATTCTATTGTTTCATCAGAAGTTCCACCAATGACTATAACTAATGCAGGCGGACAGAGAGGACTCTGGTAAGACTGTTCGCAGAAGTAGGAGCAGCTATACACGTCACTTCCTGTTGATGCTCCGTTTAAAGTGTCATTGACATGGAGATAGATTGGACCGATTTCGCTTTAGCCAAAGCCCTTCCCAGTCAGTTAGTAGTACTCATAGTGTTCCTTCCGAATTAACGGTTTCCTTCCTTTGATAAGGTTATCAAATCAAGTCCATGTCACCGCACCCTTTACTTCTTGGTAAAACTCGAAATACGAACGGCATTAACTATTTAGTCTACATTAATCATTAAAGTAGGCGGCTTTTGAAAATATTGCGAGAAAAATCAAAATGCTCAAATCGCGTAAGATCTCATTTTCTCGCGATATTTCAAATTTTATATGAAAAAACTTCTCATCTTCCAACATGTTGAAATCAGACGACACTACATGTCGAGGGCTTGGCGTGAAACGGTTGTAACTAAAAAAATATTTACCAAGGTTAATCACCTCGTCATAAAATCTTTATAAGCGTTAAATAATTTTTCTTGGTAAACAATGGAAATTTAGGTGCCATTGCTCGTTCTGAGCAATGGCACCTAAATTTGCATTGTTTACAAAGGGGTCAAAATTGCCCCTAAATCGGGGATTTCAAAATAGGTTTTTAGTTACAACCGTTTCACGCCAAGCCCTCGATATATCTCATCAAATAGAATTTGCTTGTCTGTTGTTTTACGTCGCTTTTAAACACATTTGAGTTATATCACGGCGTTTCCAGGGTAATTTACCAGTACTGCTGGTCCATTTATCCTGACACCAGTCTGTCAGTCGTAATGCTAAGCCCCGCAACCCTAATATAACCCGGCTGGGCGTTGAACCCGCGACATTCCGTACCCGGTGTCAGATAGACGAACTGCGATAAACATTAGACGAGTCGCCTCATCTGAACTCATCACTATTTGCACCCCTCTCCCACATATAACACCTCTGAGCAGACGACTTTGAAACCATCTTATACACAAATGTGATATTTCTCCATTAATGATAGTTTAATTGTTAAAATTGAGTTAAAAACATTGTGGCAATTGGTTGAATTGCTCATTATGAGACATTTCAGCTTTGCCACAATGTTTTCAAACGTCGTCTGCTGCAGAAGCGTCTGAAAGCGTCTGCATGAGGGAAAAGGGTTAAGTTATCAACATATTCGTGAGTAATGTAGTCGCACGATTTTGAACTGTCGGTGGTGAAGGAGTTTTAGGAGTTGGTATAGGATATTACGTAATAGAGAATGTTTCTCTGTATTTTTAAAAGATTTAGAACATGTAAGATGTTAACTCTAGTTTGACATGATGTTTATTACACCTCTTAGCAAAGACATTTTTTGAAATGTGCCCGTACTATCTCAACATGAAAACTGCTGATAAGCCCACGTATAAACACCCTTAACTTAACCTAAACTTAACTCTTATCCTGCTAAATTACTGAAACTGGTTTCGCCATCCTTGATTTTTCTAAAGATTTTATAGATTTCTCGAGTATCTTTGCTTGGAATTAATAAATGGACAGAAAACACTGTTATTCCGTATCAAACGGCACGCATGTGCAGCCTGTGCCTGAGTTGCAACACTCGCAAATGTTGTTTCGTATATATAACAGGATAAGTCGATGTTGCTTAAGACGCATATAACAGAACAAGGAATCAACTTATATTACTTCTGTCAAGCCGTAATTTTAATATATTTATTATCTTTGTGTTGGGTCGCTATAGACCATTCGGTATGACGAGGGTTGGTTTACATAACGTTCGAACCTCATTCCCGCCATTCTTTCCGATGACCAACAAAAGACAATGCGTCTAGCGCCATGCATCTTCCACCAATGACCGTCCATGTTGAAAAGTATCCCGATGCCTTGAAAGACTGTCCGTGTACGATAGTGTTTGGCATGTAGTGTATAGTACATGGAGGGACATGCTGACTGTACTGTGTATCGAGGTTGGTGTGTCCTTATGAACGCCCGTCAGATCGTGTATGCCATGGATATCCTATTGCTTATAATGAGCATTTACTCGAACTCATGCAATGTTTTCGTCTGTGTTTCAAAAGTGTACCTCATTTGTAAATCTTTAAAGTTTTAAAAGAAAGAAATCACGCAAAACGTAGACAGGGCATTAACTTATTTCCGTCACGGTACTTGCAGACATTACTTTTAGATATGCAGTTTTATTATTATCCCAAAGCATTCATCATTTCAGTTTCTTGTTCCGTTAATTGTAAGCGAAGATGGGACCAATTGCACTAAGAAAAAAGAAATATATCAACGATTGCTTTCAGCTTATTCTGTTTGCACGTTACTTTGTGAATGTATATGAAGTCATACTATGACTATATACAGACCCTGTGTCAAATCCTCACCCCTTTGAAACTGAAAATAGCAGTTATGTAACTATTTTATGAAATGTTTTGTTAATTCTTTGATTTTCATAGATCCGTTTTGCAATCAAAATATTTCAATTGTAATATGTGTGTGTTGTATTACGGATAGGTGGCCTCTATACTTGAATAAATACTTGAACTTGAACTTGTGTTTCAAAGTTTGCGGGGTCCAGGGTGAATACACAAGTTCCCCGTACCACCAACGTAGTCAGAATCTATGTCTGATTGAAGCCCGAGACTTGAGTGACAGTTTCAGTGGTATATATAACCGGCTCTTACAAGCTTTGATAAGTTTCTGACGGAAGCCAGTTGTTCTGCATGCACCCTTCACGTCGAAACGATGACAAGCAAAACTATACAGATTCCTTTAAATATTGCTACATACGTCTAGAGATCACAACAGCGCACAGTGAAGTTTGAGATCAGCTTTAAATACATGCAGTAGAATTTTGGTTGTCACCCTTCACGTGGAAACTATGACAAGAAACACTTTACAGATTCCTTTAAACACTGCATTGTGTAATAGTCTACATAGTCGCAAAGGCAGCAGACGACTTTTGAAAACATTGAGGCCAAAGGTGAATGAGCAATTTCTCCTTTGGCCACAATCTTTTCAACTTAATTTAACAATTCAAATATCTTTTATTGAGATTTTCAGGTTGTTGACACTATGTTTTCAGTCGTCAGTCGTCTGCTGCAGATGTGTTGTATGTGGGAAAGGTGTAAAGGAATCTGTAAAGTGTTTTTATTACCAATATTGATGTTCAATCTTTGCTTTGGTATTGAAACAGTAGCAGTCTGCCTTAACTTATAAAATATTTCGAACGACTTTAAAGGTTTCTATATCGGCCGACTTTTGTATATTATAGGGAACATGGATAATAACATTAAAATGCGCGCTAAATGACCTTAGCTGTCGATGCGCCATCAAACAATATACATTCATTCATTTGTATATTATAGGAAAAGAAGGGCATCCTTTAAATTAACATGTTCTTCTTTTCACATAATGTTTTAACAACTTTATGAACATTGTGCATTTGACGAGAACGTTTTCTCTCACATTATTTCAAATCAAGCGAATCTTTCGATGCTATCACGTGCACGACCATATGTAACTAGTTCGTAAAGTGTACGCAATTTCTATACACATGTCATACTGTTACATTTGGATGTTAGAAACATGCCTTGTTATTTACCCCTTTCCTACTTGTAGACACGTGTTGATTTATCTACAACTGACAACTTTTAAAAAAATGAACAAGGTCAACATTTGTTACGATGTTTTCAATTGTATTCGA
The DNA here is from genome assembly GCA_031761405.1 of Serripes groenlandicus. Taxonomy (NCBI): domain Eukaryota; kingdom Metazoa; phylum Mollusca; class Bivalvia; order Cardiida; family Cardiidae; genus Serripes; species Serripes groenlandicus. Next base: position 19,597 of record JASEVX010000837.1, read on the forward strand.
TGTTGTTTACTTTCAGTTATAGATACTTTTTGATTAGTTGTTTTGTAAGTCATCTATTCAAAATGTGTTATAACTATAAGAGGATCAATAGACACAAGTATTGACCATATCATGTAGACTATAGCATACATCTGTATAGACCTATGCCGTTATGGCATCAGATCATTTCCAAATGGGTTGCATTTCCCGTAACTCTTCATCAAACCCGCCGGTCGTAATGAAAATCATAGTAAGAAACATGCGTTTACAAATGTTCTCACTTACGACAAATCTGCAGCTGATGACTTTGAATACAACCCAGAAAAAGAATGACAATTTCCTATAAATGAAAGTATTATTATTCTGGCATCCTATATATAACAGTAGTATATCATTGTGGCATTAGCTATTTCTCCTCTTGCTACATTTTCTTTTAAAGTCGTCTGGGGCAGATGGGTCAAACTGCGTCTATATATTATTCAATGAATTTTCGGACCTTGCGTCGAACACAGAGCAGACTTGTCTGGGTGTGAGGTACTGTAAGCCAATCTAGAACGTCACTGGTCTAAGCCTTAATTCCCTAACATGTGTACCCATTAACCCTTTCCCACATACAGCACATCTGCAGCAGACGACTTTGAAAACAAAGTAACAAAAACCTGAAAAAATTCTCCATAAAAAATAGCTTTATTGTTACAATGTTTAACCTTATTTAACAATTAAGCATTTTTTTATGGAGATGTTTCAGGTTTGTATCACTATGTGTTCAAAGTCGTCTGGCGATTGGGTGACTTGTTTGGGATCATTTAAAGGTACAATGGCGTAAGCTAGTTGAGTTACATTTATAATCTGATGTCAAACGTTGTATCTAGGTATGTTTCATATAGACTAACTGTTTATTTGTGTTGCAATAAGTGTACATCGTAGCACAGTAGCCGTTTCTATTACAATAGCCGTGCGTTTTGGAATCATATGATCCTTTGACCATACACATCCTTTTTAAAATGTCTGCTTTTCGGACGTAACTTTTAGCACTGGATGGAGGAGAGGCTGATCTAGAGATTCACATGTTGACACTTGTCCGAATGTCGATTCTACCATGGTGCAATTCATAGTATGTTTGTATGTTTCTAAGGCTAGATGAAAAGCAAATCGGAAAGAAAAATGTTTGATACAATGCGGAACTAATAATTCTACGGTTATCGATATATGTATATATATGAGCCGTTCCACGAGAAAACCAACATTGTTGACTCTGCGTAAAGTATCGACCCGGATCAGCCTAATCGTGCCGTGCAAGCTTACCCGGATAGACACTTTTCTCCTCCTGTGGATTTTCTGTTTCAGGAATAACTACTCTATACATCTTTCCCTCTAAGACGGTATGTGTCGGCCGGATCAGTCTGCGCGGATGTCTATCGCTTAGATATGAGCCGTTCCACGAGAAAACCAACATTGTTGACTCTGCGTAAAGTATCGTCCCGGATCAGCCTAAGCAAGCCGCGCAGGCTAACCCGGACAGACACTTTTCGCCTTCTGTGGATTTTCTGTTTCAGGAATCATTACTCTATACCTCTATCACCCCTGAGACGGAATGTGTCGGCCCGGAATAGCCTGCGCGGACTGATCTGGGTCGATACATTACGCAGATCCAATAATGTTGGTTTTCTCGTGAAACGGCTCATATGTATATGTTCATTGAATTCAAAATGTCCGAATACTCCTACAATAACTACTCGCCAGCATGGACGATGACCTTGAGTTTTAGGCTGGAATCGACTCGAAGAGATTTAAAACGTCTCACCCAGTTATCCAATTATAATAAATAACCCAATACGCCAATAAAATTAACGTCCGGTTAAGATTTAACTAAATTACTCAAAATTCCTGCTATAAAACAGCACGTTCGACAAACGGAACTGGTCTAATTTCCATGTGAAAAAATAAAACTTGGCCACTTATATACATGGTTTTCAAGCTGAAATAAAGTGACTTGTTTTGTGCCCAGTTGCGATAGTTCAATCTCTAATGCCGAGGTCGAGTTCGAATCCCTATTCGGCAAACATTTCATTTGACGAAAGGCAAAGGCCATTATGACTATTGTAACGCGTCTTTTACCAACAGTTTAAAACAGTTTAAAACAGTGTGCATGAGAAGTCATTCAGTCGCCTGGGGAAATGTTGTCTCTGGAGTAATAGTACAAGAAAGCTCAGAAAGATACGTGTATGCAACATTGCGACCGTGACATAACTGAAATGCTGCTGTAAAAAGGCGTCAAGCTACAATAAATTAATAAACAGAACAATTGAGGAATTAAAAACAGTTTAAGCTACATTTTATTACATATTGTTTTTATACTAGCAATTATAACAAAATGATATTTTAACCAAGGTAAGCTGTCTTGAAATTAGCAATATTTAATCGTGTTTTCAGACAAACATGCCAAGAAAGACATCACTTGCTCGCATATAATTATAAATCTCCATTCGAATAAGTTTCGATGTACATGTAGTCACAATAAAACCACGCCACAAGAAGCCAACCTTCGAAAGATTTGTAAATAGTGTAAATTACCACAATGCTCATACTTGTATCATTTTATTTGGAGCCAAACCCTGAAAGTGCGTCTTTGAATGACGTGACCCATTTCGTTGTATAAAGGCATGTCATGTCTGATGATGATGGACTGGTTTGCCCACATTGTATTTCTAATATCGGGATACATATATGAGCCGTTCAACGAGAAAACAAATATTGGGGACTTTGCTTAATGTATCGACTCAGATTACGCTGGGCAGTCCGCGCAGGCTATTCCGGCCCGACACATTCCGTCTCGTGGGGATGAAGGTATAGAGTAATGATTCCTGAAACAGAAAATACACAGAAGGCGAAAAGTGTCTGACCGGGTTACCCTGCGCGGCATGCTTAGGCTGATCCGGGTCGATACTTTACGCACAGTCAATAATGTTGGTTTTCTCGTGGAACTGCTCAATTATATATATTTATTTAGTTTTAACATATTTATGTTACATCGCTTGCGATACGAGCATCCAGCGGCTCGATTTTCTCTTTGACTTTGCGCTGTTTGTGTGGTACAATCCCAACCACAGAATCCGCGAAGCAAGCCCGGGACCTTTGTTGCGAGACCCTCTACCACTGTATCGCCATCTTACATGCAGAGCTTGACGGCCATTGCTGGTTCATACAGAAAGCAAATAATACCTTTATCATACTCTATATGTTCTGGATGATCCAAGACATTCCGTCAGCCTGGTCAATATGGTGGATTATCGCTTGACTTGATAACCAGGGGCGTAGCTCCCTTTAGGCACTGTAGGCACGTGCCTACACATCTTTTACTAAAAATGCCCCAACATGCAGCTGCGGCGATACACATCTGCGTAATGTATCAACCAGATCAGCCTGCGCTGTCCGCGCAGACTGATCCGGCCGACACATTCCGTCTAAGGGGGGAGGGGGGGGGGATATATATAGTAGTGATTCCTGAAACAGAAAATCCACAGGAAGCGAAAAGTGTCTATCCGGGTACGCCTGTTCAGCATGTTTAGGCTGATCCGGGTCGATACGTTACACAATGTTGATTTTATCACGAGAAGGCTTACACATTGATTATTGCCAAGTTACGCCCCTGCTAACTATTCACACTTGTTGTTACACAGTTATCATATCTGCGTAATGTATCGACCAGATCAGCCTGCGCTGTCCGCGCATACTGATCCGGCCGACACATTCCGTCGAAGGGGGGGGGGGGGATATACATTGATTATAGCCAAGTTACGCCCCTGATAACTATTCACATGTATGGATCAACCCTTGTTGTTACACAGTTATCATATCTGCGTAATGTATCGACCAGATCAGCCTGCGCTGTCCGCGCAGACTGATCCGGCCGACACATTCCGTCGAAGGGGGGATATACATTGATTATAGCCAAGCTACGCCCCTGATAACTATTAACATGTACGGATCGACCACTTGTTCTTACACAGTTATCATGTCTAAACGTTTCTCACGCTTCCAACTGTTACAGGACTTCCAAACATTTCTATCATGTTAACGAGCCACTTTCTAGAAAGGTTTCGAATACGTTTGTAATTTACCAACATACTACTTAGAATGTATTGTGTGGCTGGCTCATTCCTTGTAGAGTTTAGACAATATTTCTATTTTTCGAAAAAATAATATTTATAAATTACAGGTTGATGATTTGCAATATCAAAACAGATGATGAACGAATTTATTGAGGTCCGGAGGGGTCCACAGGGATCACTGGTATGTTGTGAATAGGCATTCTCTTTAAATAAAGTATCTTTACTAAGAGGACGATTATTCTAGTTGATCAAAGATGAAGTTTCGCCATACATAGTAGTAACAACTTCTTCTGTTAAAATCAAAGAAAATAACTCTTTTAACCTGTATCCTTTGACGGACTTAGAGAATATACTGTTGTGTTTTGTTGTACGGTACCAGGACACACATGATATCCCGAACACATACTGTTGATGAAATGTTGAAAACGAAGATTAATTCAATCAGTCAATGTATCACTATATAAGCCGTTCCACGAGAAAAACAACATTATGGACTCTGCGTAATTTTATCGAACCAGATCAACCTGCACAGTCCGCGCAGACTAATCCGGGCCGACACATTACGTATCAGTGGGATAGAGGTACAGGGAAGTGATTCCCGAAACTGAAAATCCAAAAGAGGCGAAAAGTTTCTTGTATATGTTTTAGGCAACAACAACAAATGTACGGTGACGTATATATATTTTAGGCAACAACAACAAATGTACGGTGACGTATATATATTTTAGGCAACAACAACAAATGTACGGTGACGTATATATATTTTAGGCAACAACAACAAATGTACGGTGACGTATATATATTTTAGGCAACAACAACAAATGTACGGTGACGTATATATATTTTAGGCAACAACAACAAATGTACGGTGACGTATATATAATTTAGGCAACAACAACAAATGTACGGTGACGTATATATATTTTAGGCAACAACAACAAATGTACGGTGACGTATATATATTTTAGGCAACAACAACAAATGTACGGTGACGTATGTATATTTTAGGCAACAACAACAAATGTACGGTGACGTATATATATTTTAGGCAACAACAACCAATGTACGGTGACGTATATATATTTTAGGCAACAACAACAAATGTACGGTGACGTATATATATTTTAGGCAACAACAACAAATGTACGGTGACGTATGTATATTTTAGGCAACAACAACAAATGTACGGTGACGTATATATATTTTAGGCAACAACAACAAATGTACGGTGACGTATATATATTTTAGGCAACAACAACAAATGTACGGTGACGTATATATATTTTAGGCAACAACAACAAATGTACGGTGACGTATGTATATTTTAGGCAACAACAACAAATGTACGGTGACGTATGTATATTTTAGGCAACAACAACAAATGTACGGTGACGTATATATATTTTAGGCAACAACAACAAATGTACGGTGACGTATATATATTTTAGGCAACAACAACAAATGTACGGTGACGTATATATATTTTAGGCAACAACAACAAATGTACGGTGACGTATATATATTTTAGGCAACAACAACAAATGCGCCGTTCCGCGAACAAAACAACATTGTGGACTCGAATCGGATCAGTTTAAGCATTCCGCGCAGGCTAATCCGGATAGACACTAATCGTGCCGCGCAAGCTTACCCGGATAAACACTTTTCTCCTCCTGTGGATTTTCTGTTTCAGGAATAACTACTCTATACATCTATCCCCTTAAGACGGAATGTGTCGGCCGGATCAGTCTGCGCGGACAGCGCAGGCTGATCTGGTCGATACATTACGCAGATGTCTATCGCTTAGAACACCAACATTGTTGACTCTTCGTAAAGTATCGACCCGGATCAGCCTAAGCATTCCGCGCAGGCTAATCCGGATAGACACTTTTCGCCTCCTGTGGATTTTCTGTTTCAAGAAACATTACTGTATACATCTATCCACCTGAGACGAAATGTGTCGGCCCGGATTAGCGTGCCTGGACTGCGCAGGCTAATCTGGGTATATATATTACGCAGAACCCCATAAAGTTGGTTTTCTCCTGGAACGGCTCACATAAGAAATCTGAAATAGCTAAATTCCGATCTTTTTAGATGTTTTTTTACATACAAATAAAGAAGACACCTTTCGTGAAGGGTTTCTTACTATCCTATGAAGTTTGACCACTGAAGCAATATAGTTTCGCTTTTCTTGGGAGTAAATAAATTCCGCTAGCTCCCCATGACTTGTCAAACTCATTCCGAGGTGGGATGTAATGAGAAATACTAACCGTACTCCTTAACCCTTTCCCACCTGCAGACGTATTTTGACGCAATAACAGGAGACGACGTTTTAAAACATTGTGACCAAAGGTGAAATGGCTCATGATGAGCAATTTCTCGTTTGGCCACAATATTTTCCACTTTATTTTACAATTAAGCTATCTTTTTATGGACATTTTCAGGTTTTTATTACAATATTTTCAATATTTTATTACAATAAGTCATCTGCTGCAGATTTCTTTGTATGTGGGAAAGACTTAAAGCAGTATAATTTGCAGCCAAATGTAAAACAAATGTATACCTACCTTATGTGCCTTTTATATAATATATATATATATTGATAACATTTATAGAAAAATATCCATCACTAGTTACAGGCGGTGTAATACCGATAATGTTTTGGAAAACTCGTCTGCTTTAAAGTCAGCAGCAGAGGATATTTTGTGAAAAAGGGTTAACGAAATTAGGTAGGTAATGACGTGAAGTTCATTGGGAAGAGAGATTTGTGCGATGGCAGGGGTGCTAGTCCAATTTGATTAACTTGTCTTTGAAACCACTGTCTTCAAAAGGGTCGTGGTATGGGAATAGCTTCTCACAGTTAACGTTCTTAAACGGCCATTTCCCACATACAACAAATCTGGAAGAGGACGCGACTTTAAAATCATCGAGATAAAATTATGGAAAATCAATAAGTGAAATTGAAATTATTCAACAATTCACAATGTTTTCAAAAGTCGTATGATGTAAACATGCCAACAATGAAATGTTCTGTATGTAAGAAAGGGTTACTCGCTTATCACTGTTGTCCACGGCCATTTAGTTGTTGTTGTTAAATGTTTTACGAATTTAAACTGACGTAACTTAGCTTCGAGATAGGGCAAGAGTTGTGATGTAAAATAGATTTCACTTTGTATGCGAAATGAGAAACGTATTTAGTAAGGTTGCGAAGGGGTGAATTATTTTCTTCGAAAAATCCATTAATGAAAACTAGATGAAAGGGTTAGGTATTTGGATTATGTACCATTCTAACACACCTTACACTAATATAGACGACTTGCTCTCTCTTTTAGCCTTGTATTCCATGGGAAACTTTACTTTGAAGGGATATATAGAAGTACGATTCAATCCTGTTGATTGAACGATATTATAATTGACAGTATCAAAAGGCTACTTTCGTTTATCTCACTAGGCTAATTATCTTCACCACGCATGCGCAATCACGCACATTGGTACACGATTCGGAACGTTCTGGAATCTCCCCATGGCGTCATTGCGCTAAGCAAAACAAACCGAGCTTGGGAAGTGACGGCAAGAAATTGTGCCATAAATAATTGGAATCGTATAAAAACAAGAGATAATAGATAGACATTATCTAAGCCTATCAGTGATTTATTTAATTACGTGTTGGTTTTATGACGGTGAATTATGGCCTACATTTATGCTCCTTTGGACAGCGACCGAATGAAGATATCCACTAACCGCTTCCCACATACAACAATTCTGCAGCAGACGACTTTGAAAACACGGAGTCAAGACTATAGAACATATCTATCAATGTAGGAACACTTATTGAATAAAGTTGAAAACATTGTCGTAAAAGTGGTAATTGCTCGTTATGAGCAATTTCTCATTTTGCCACAATGTTTTCAAAAGTATTCTGCTGCAAAGTTATCAGAAAGCGTCTGTATATGGCAGAGGGTTAAACTGTTTTGTTTCATTTATATGTCTATGTATATTAGGTTATTAATCTTGGAAGTTATTACTCGTTACAGGACATGCTGTTACAATATTTATTTACTTTGCGTTGTTCAATTTTTTATTTGTTAACTAGCATTAAGAACAAGAAAGACCCCCTAATCAAAAGTTGTGTGTGTATTCTATTCGACACAAACAATTTCCAAAAGGGGAAAAATAAATATATATATGTATTTAAACTTTCCAAAGTAAACACATCAGGTCGTCATGGTTATACATAAACAATCCATGAATTAAATAAGGTCATTTCTAATCTATATTTAAAAAGCTATATACATAATTAGGCCAATGTTTATGGCGTGTAATCGGTTGCAATATTGTATCTTTCAAATATATGTTCTATAGTTATATATTTATTCAATAGTGTAATATATTTGTTGTATAATCAAATAATTATTGTATGTTACAAAATATTTGTTTAATACTTATATATTTGTTCAATAATTTTATATATTTGTTCAATAATTTTATAAATTGATTCAATGAAGATATATTTTTATTGTAAAAAGAGATATATTTATATTCAATGTTTTGATATATTTGTTCTATCAGACAATATGTTTGTGCAAAAATCATAGGCCTATATTTATTCGATGTCATACTGAAATATTTGTTCTATAATATGCATTATGGGAACATTAATTTTTTGTTACGATGGATTTCATTAGCTGCATTTCACCTCATTAATTATTCATGAGTACGAGAATTTTACAGCCAATTTGTTCAGGATATCATATCTTTTATGAATAGCCTGGGTACCGAGGATGGTAATTGCACTGATTATACACGTATTGTCTGTCGTACCACATTTGAGTACACATTTTATGTCCACTTGACATAATGGGGAAGTCTTAAAAATATTTAACAAAAACAACGCCGTTTTGATTTTCCAGCATATATTGAAATTTACTGAAAGATATATGTTTCAGTTACCAGTTCTGCTATGGTCGTGTTCATCTGTAGAATTATGACGGGTTCATTATGCGGTATGATCATTTTTGCATGATTAAACAGTATCCGGCCCGAGTTCAAATTATAAGGGTTATTTAGGTCGGTGTTCTTCAACCATTTCTTAAATAAATACAACTTCCACCGGCGGAACTGACACAATGTTACGTTCGTTTAGAATATTCCGAATCACAGGCTTTGCAAAAGACTGATTTGATCAAAATTAGAAATTCTTCAATAATATAGTATATATTAATTTATTTTCTTTTTTTTTTTTTTTTTTTTTTTTATATAACTTTATTTGCCACGTGCATAGATATGTGAAGGTCGTGGCCATCCTCCCTCATACCTTACAGTAAATTTGTTTTAGTAAATATATGTTAGAATATTAGGTTAATAGTATGAATCAATAAATAGGGAGTCAAACTTATAAAAAGTTTTTAAGTTTTACACGTGTTAATAAAGCTATAAATTTTTATGATGGGAAAAAGGAAGCTTTAAAAGATAACAGAAAAAACAAACAAACAAACAAAAATAAAAAACATGCATTTTTCTGTTTGTAATACGAATATAAGTCCATATCAGAAGTTAACAGTGGTTTTGTAACATATATCATACAATTGTCCAGCTTTCTTTATCTGATTCGGCTTGTCTTGTGGAATTGTAAATGTTCGAGGCTAAACGTAGTCGATTTATTAGGCCATTATTTGAAGGTGTAATTAATTTTGTTTTACACGAGTATATATAACGTTTTATTTCTAAAAATAAGATGTCCAGTTTAAAGTTGTTTTTACAAAAACCCAAAAGTATTTCTGAGCTTGTTATTTGTATAGTTTGATCTAGTTCCCTAATCTTATTTAAAATCATTTGTAGTAAAGGTTTTACCTTTTCGCATTCATAGAACAGATGTATTAGAGTTTCTTCGTTTGATTCACAAAAAGAACACAAATTTGTTTCGACTAATTTCATTTTAAATAAGAGAGAATTTGTCGCTATTATTCTATGAACTATTCTTGTTTGAAACCATTGAATATAAGTGTCTTTTGTACATCTAAATGTATTACCATATGTTATTTTCCAATCAATGTTGGAATTTGGATACAGAGAAGTCCATTTGATCTGACTGGTAGGTACTTCTTGATTATGTATTAACGTATTATAGACATATTTATTAGTGTCTTTTTTAGTTAAAATTGGATTTAAATAGCAGTTAATGGAAGGGTTGTGATATCCAGTAAGTGAATTATCCGTTTTTAAAAAGTTTGTTTTTGTAATGAAAATGTTAACTGTATTTCTAAGTCCATAGAAAGATAAAAAGTTTATTTTTTTACCAATACTATTTTCTATAAATGTTAAACTTATAAAGTTGCCCTTTTCGTCTAATATATCTTTAACCAATCTAAATCCATTATCATACAATTCTGGTATAAAGACATGTTTATAATTGACCTTAAAATTCTCATTAAAAAATAAAGGCATATTCACTATTTGTTCCCATTCTTTGAGTTGCGACTTTTCAATAAACAAAATGTACGACTTCAGTACATCGATCCAAAATTCGTTTTTTATTGTTTTTGAAACTTGTACAGCGTATTGTTTTCCTAAATTAAACAGTTTATTAACATCAAATACATTATTGACTACTTTATAGCATTTATTATCTCCACAAGTGATTAAATTTTTCAGCCACTTTATTTTCATACTGTTTATATAACTTTTTACATCTACCATCTTTAAACCTCCTTCAGCATAGCTTTTAATAAAAACATTTTTTTTTATTTTTGCTTTTCCATCCCATACAAAATCTAACAATATATCATTTAATTGTTTTATAAATTCGTTTGTAGGTGATGGTAAACTTATAAACAAGTGTGAAAGTAGTGGTATTAATAGCGATTTTACGACTGTTATTTTCCCTATGGGTGTTAAATTTCTTCTTTTCCAATAAGATATACTATTTTTTAAGCTTCTTAACTTTGGTTCGAAATTTAAGTCGAACATTTTTTTAAGGTTTACATGAAAACAAATTCCAAGTAGTTTAAACTGAGTTTCTCCCCAAGATAATTTCCATTTAGTTTTAATTGAACGTGTACTGTATTTAAGTGATCCAATCCAAATAACTTTAGTTTTATCAAAATTAATTTTTAAACCGGACATTTTCGTAAAATTATTTATTATTTCTAAAACGTTATTTAACGAATTTTCAGAACCATCTAAAAGGAGAGTTGTGTCATCTGCAAATTGTGAAATAATGTATTCTTCGTCTTTAATCTTTATTCCTGAAATATTTTTACTGTTTCTTATTTTGCTGTTTAGAATTTCAGTACAAAGAATGAAAATATAAGCTGAAATTGGGTCTCCCTGTCTACAACCCCTTTTGACCGTGAAGAATTCTGATAAAAACCCATTTAATTGTACGCAGACTTCAGTATTATATAAAAATAGTCGAATCCATTTTTTAAACATTTCACCAAATTTAAAAAATGCCAAAGTTTTTTCAATAAATTTAAAAGACAAAGAATCGAACGCTTTTTCAAAATCAATAAGCATTAACAATCCAGGAACATGGTTTTCTTCACAATATTGCATAATGTCATACACTAGCCGTGTATTTTCGCCTATAAATCTATCCTTTATAAAACCCGTTTGTTCGTTTGATATTAAATGACTTAAAACATTTTTGAGTCTATTAGCTATAGTCCCCGAAGCTAGTTTATATAAAACATTTAATAAAGTGATAGGCCTCCAATTTTTTAGGAATTGTTTCGGCTTGTTTTCTTTCGGAATACATGTTATAGTTCCAAGTTTAGTGTTTTTGGAAAAGGAATTTGATATGAACGCATAATTAAGTGCTCTTACTACAAAATGAATTAATTTATTTTCTTGATGTGTTTCATCCTACAGCAATGATGTATTGCCAATTTCAAAACAAATGAATCTAAACATATATTATTATTATATGAGCCAGTGCATGTGAAAAGGTACAAATTGGCACTTCTGAACATTGAATGTTCAGGTCAGGTTGCAAATCTGCTCCGTCTTAACAAAAGGTGACAGAATATTCTAACAGCTTTTGTAATTAATATATGAACAATTCAGAACTTGACCAGACTGTTCGCAAAAGCTAACGTGTACAATTTCCCATGCACGTGCTCGTTTAATGCTTGTAATGATGTATTTGATCAGTGTTCTAGGAAAATCAGCCTTGACGTAATTATTACACGTGTGAAATAAATACTTGACTGCGCATCCAAATAAGTACGTCTTTTACAGACATTTCTTTAAACTTTCTTTAAAACATCTGATTTGATGCCTATCTTCGGATGGAACAAATGTGTCCTATCTTGAGATAGCTCAAGATTTGTAGGTTGGTGGTTCACACTAGGCGGGTTCAAACCAACGTACTTATGACACTTTGGACAACTATGCTGCCGGTCAGGTGTTTGATATAGAGAAAACAACACAAATTTTGTATCTTAACAATTCTTCTGGTACTTAAATGTTACCAGGGTCTTAGTTTTGTACTAGGTCTTAGGTCTTAGGTCTTAGTTTTGTACCTTTGCCCAGGAAGACGTACACAACTAAGACCTAAGACCTAAGACCTGGTACAAAACTAAGACCCTGGTAGATGTTTTCATTTGACTTTCTTTTCATAATATCATTGCTCTGGCATGCATGATATAATTTCAAAGAGTGTGGGGGGTCTGATACCTAACTTCGGATCGATCAAATGTGTCCTATCTTGAGATAGCTCTACTGAATAATTATCAAAGGATTGTAGGTTGGTGGTTCACACTAGGCGGTTTCAAACCAACGTCCTTATGATACTTTGGACAAGTATGTTGCCGGTCAGGTGTTTGATATAGAGGAAAAAACAAAAATTTTGTATCTTAACAATTCTTCTGGTATTGAAATTTTACCAGAGTCTTAGTTTTGTACTAGGTCTTAGGTCTTAGGTCTTAGCTTTGTACCTTTGCCCAGGAAGACGTACAAAAATAAGACCGTAAGACCTAGCATAAAATTAAGACCCTGGTAGAACTCAAGTGCCTTGGTTATGTATAATGAAATGACCAGGGCCATTGTGTTTATCTGATGGTACATGCATAAAGATGGGTACAGCCAGCCCATACTGACGTGTCATGTCCCCTTGTTGACCAGATTTGAGAATTGACTCTTTTGTAATTCAGTCTGGAGGTAGAGGTCTTGTAAGGGTGGGTATCCATGAATTTGATATAGTGAGCAATCAAGACCAAATCGTTCTTTGGTTAAAGAAGTACTTAACCGACTGTACAAAAACATAATTTTGTGAAGGAGGTTAGATGAAGGTATCGATGTTTTAAATATGAGCACTCTAGATCAAATCGTTCTTGAGTTAATACTTTCTATTATATCCGTGCATGTTTGAGTGAGCCCCCCTGGTGGCCATATCCGACTGGACCGAAAGTTGGTGTTGCAGTAGAGCAAGGTCCTGAATATACCCATTGGGGTCTGTGCACACCGGAAGTGGACTCAGAAAGCTATCAGACACGGTCAGAGCCACATCGTGGTAACTGTGTTGCCTAAAGAGGAAAATCAAAATTATCGTCTGTCTGTTGCCGGACTCGAACCTGCACTCTTCAGTTTCCTCGACGGTCGCTCTACCGACTGAGCTAACCGTGCTTGTTGAAATTTAGAAAAAAAGTCAAATGAAAACATCTACATGGGTCTTAGGTTTGTACCACGTCTTCCTGGGCAAAGGTACAAACCTAAGACCTAATACATTAGACCTAGTACAAAACTAAGACCCTGGTAAAATTTCAATACCAGAAGAATTGTTAAGAAACAAAATTTGGTTTGAAACCGCCTAGTGTGAACCACCAACCTACACTCCTTGAGCTATCTCAAGATTGGACACATTTGATCCATCCGAAGTAAGGCATCAATGATTGATTTATTTGGGTTTAACGCCGTTTTCAACATATTGTAGTCACATCACGGCGGTCAGTTCACCTCCCTATGTGCTTCCCGGCTTTCTGACACGCCATTTATTAGCAACTGCCTGATATCAAACATAGACTGTTAGCCTATTGGTGGAAGACGAATAACGTTTGTCGCATATGTCAAAATTCGGAAAGAATGTTGGCCGAGCTGGGGCTTAAACTCATAACCCCTTTATTGTGGTTAAGGCAAAAGCTACGAAGTTGTAATTTTGGACCAAAGTAATATAACACGTTTTCCTTGTGACTGAAAGCGATTAAACATTCTCAAATGCCTAACACGGATGACAACTTAAGTGTCTATCCCTTTGTATGTGACACAACTTGTGACCGAGTAAACATGCATACAACGTGTCTTAATTCGGTATCAGGTAAAAAGCAGGGTCTGAAACGATACATCTCTGTAAAGGTCGACTATATGGGCTAAGGTGACTTCTGGCGAATATTTCACAATATCTAATTGAGCCTAATTGATACCCTTATGTACGGCATATATACACAAAAACATTCGGAATTTGTTTTTTCTAACATTGACTGTCACTTCAACAAAATGAAACCTCGAAGACTCGAAGGACCCACAGTTAAAGTTTCGACCTATCAGTACTTTGTGTGCTTTAATGTAGGGACCGTGTTTGAGTTCATAAATTCGAAAGAACAGGTGTTCTAGTTTTATAAGGTTTTGGCTGAGACCGAGGGAGGAGTTCGAGTTTTCCATGGTGTTTGACCTTTCCCATGTTCGAGCCAATGAAGTTTTACTGTACATTTAGATAATTCATACTAGGTCTTTTCGTTTAAGCCTACACGCGAAATAGAAGGGTTAGTCATCGCTCCTTTCTTCTTTCAAACACATTTATCACTAAATCAGTGTTTATGTCACGATCACGGTGATTGTTCATCAAACCAAGCCCAGATAATCTACCAATGGTAATGGTTGGCCGTTGATATGCTTTCACCCTTCTCATAGTGCTAAACGAACGTTCCGCAGAGGCGGTCGAAACGGGCATTGATAGTAAAATGTAGAGGCATGTTGACACGTTTGGGTATATATATACATATGACTTAAATGACATAGTAAATTCTTTGAATAATATGTTTATAAAATGTGCAGAGGTATGTAAGAAACGCTTTAAACAGTCCTCCTCATCCCAGCCAGGTTGGTTTGATATATCATGTCGACAGCTTAAGCACGAGAAAAATAAAGCTTTAAGGCTTTACAGATTGAATAAAACTGAGGATACTTTGGCCGTTTACAAGGAATCGAAACGAAAGTTTAAATTGCAATGTGATAAACAGAAAAGGCGTTATTACGAAATTACCCTAGAAGAACTGATTAACAATTCAAATGACTCCAAATCATTTTGGAATAAGTTCAAGAAAATGACAAGCAGTAGACCGATCTCTAACTCGACAAGTGAAGAAGAGTGGTCTCACCACTTCGTAAACTTATTCAGCAGTGAATTTGACGCTACAGCATATGCAGATAACCAGGCAACAAATATACACATAGGTTACGGTAACGATACTCCACTCGACGAAATACAAGACTGCATCTTTAACTCTGAGATAACAAACGAGGAAATCATGGGTGCGTTGAAGTCATTAAAATGTGGAAAGAGTGCAGGGCAAAATGAGATTACACCAGATTTCTTTATTAATAGTGGTGAAGATTTACTCGTCATATTTAACAGGCTATTTAATAGAATATTCAGTTCTGGAGTTTATCCGGTATCGTGGAGTAGCTCTATCTTGGTGCCAATCTATAAAAAAGGAGACAGGAACTCACCCGAGAATTACCGCGGTATCTCATTATTAGACGTTTTAGGTAAAGTGTACTCATGCGTAATAAATCGGCGGCTAACCTTTTACTTGAATGTATACGGTATTCTGTCTGAGGTACAAGCTGGTTTCAGAGAAAACTATTCGACTGTAGACAACGCCTTCATACTACAAGCCATAATAAATAAAACACTCGCAAAAAAACATGGTAAAATTTATGTGGCCTTCGTAGATTTTAAACAAGCATTCGATAAGGTAAATAGGCACAAATTATGGTCTATACTACAAGACAATGGCATACAGGGAAAACTATATAATACCCTTTTAAGCATGTATAATAGAGTGACTACCCGTATCCGATCTAGTGATGGTCTGTCTACTCCAATTATATGCCCTACGGGCCTTAAACAGGGATGCCTGGTCTCTCCTGCATTATTTTGCATATTCATCAATGAATTGGCAAAACTAATAGCAAACAGTGATATACGTGGAATACAGATTTTCCCCGATATTGAAGAAGTTTTAATTCTTATGTTTGCAGACGACATAGGTTTAATAGCGGATACAGTATATGGTTTGCAAAGACTCCTTAATAAACTGAAGCAGTATAGTACAAACAGCGGTCTATTGGTCAATACTTCAAAAACCAAGTTATGGTATTTAAAAAGGGAGGTAACTTGTCACGAAAGGAAAAGTGGTTTTATGGTGATAGTATGTTAGAAGTGGTACCGAAGTTTGCATACGTTGGTCTCACATTTACTCAACGCATGTCGTTATTCAGTATGGGCACAGAACAGTCAATCAAAGGGAAAAGAGCGTTAATATCGGTTCTATCGAAATTGCACAAATTTGGCCAGTTACCGGCTAGAGTATTTTTTAATATATTTAAAACTAAAATAGTGCCTATCCTGCTATATGGGGCTGAGATTTGGGGTGTACATTTGCACAATTCTATAGAATCAGTGCAAATATACGCCTATCGTAGATACATGTGTGTTAGTAAGTCTGCATCAAAATCAGCTGTTTTTGGAGATTGTGGTCAACACCCATTAAGGACAGAATATTTCAAAAAAAGTGTAAAATACTGGCTAACCATTCTTAATATGCAGGAAACAAGACTAGTTAAAAAATGCTATTTGATGTTGAAATTGTACGATGAATCTGGTCAGAAAAATTGGGTTACTTCAGTAAAACGATTGTTACAAAGATTCGGTTTTGGTTATGTATGGGAACGCCAGTGTGTCCTGAATGGAAGACTGTTTCTTTGCGAATTTTCTCAACGTTTAAAAGATCAGGCTGTGCAAGACTGGTCAGCTTCTGTAGCAGATAACCAGAAACTGATACTATATAAACACTTCAAAGATTCGTTTGTCCATGAAAAATATTTAGATGTTTTAAGCATGAGAAAGTATCGTAGAGCTATGTCTACATTCAGGACAGCCTGCCATAATCTAGAAATAGAAACAGGAAGACATCTTAATATAGAAAGAGATGAGAGGATTTGCAAACTATGTGGCGACGGAGTTTGAAATGAGTACCATTTCTTATTAAAGTGCTCTAAACTGCAGGAACTTCGCAAGAAATATATAAACGGAAAGTACTGGCGTAATTGTTCGATCCACCAGTTTAATTTACTGATGTCTTCCAAATCAACAAATGTCATTTACGGAGTGGCGTCGTTTATATATTTTGCCTTCAAAGTACGAGCTGATATTAATAACAGCAACAACTAAGTTATACCTTCATTTAGTTTGATTTTCTTGTAGTTATTGAGCGCTCATATCATTTTGATCATGGTATAATCGGATATGCCGTATGCATGTGCGTGCGTGCGCGTGTATGTACATATGTGCATAAATTTATGTGAATATGTATGTGAGGGCGTTTATTGGTGTACGTACATATATCTTCATGCAAACTTAGTCTGTTATATAAACAAGATAAATTGAATAAATAGCATGTATCTTTATTTTAGGTTACATATCAAATTTCAACAAAACCAATGTGATTATACAGTATGAATTATGTGCATGAATCATGTTACCAATGTTTACATTCTATCAATACTTTTATTAAGGTCTTTAAAATTGTTTGTAATATTATATTTTTTTGTAATGGGCCGGTGGCCTCTAATCAAATAAAACTTTGTATCATATGTTTAATCTTAATCTTATTGATAGGTGATCAACACACAGTCAATAAAGGTTTCGTCGTCTGTATTCTAATACAGTGTGTCTGCAGGTGCATGCTGACGACGATTGTTGTATGCCATAGGACGTGATGGTTCAACACTAACTATAAGGGCCATGTCGACGGACTTGTTATAAAGTGCATCCCATACGGCTGGGTCGTTCCTTTCGGCTTCAACCTGTCGAGTAACCGTTCGCGATTCTTTCACGGCTTCAACCATATCACAGGTTTTGTTTTGTAACAGCTGGGATGACGGCACCAATGCGGACAGCACATATTCGATAGCCACGAGACCAATGATGAAACCGAACGGAGTGATCGCAATTCATATGACCCGGCTTTGGCATCACCATAGTTAAGGAAGAGGTCATCTAAGCTGCCAACGACCGTCGTATACGAGCACTTGAAAGTGTTAAGTGCGACTGTAATTTAGTACGATTTTCCATGTGTTCCCTGGTAACTTGATCATTCGATAAAGTTTCATGAAAACGCAACAACCGTTTGCCCGAGTAGTTAAACAGGAACGCCACTTGAACATCATGTTTCTGGCAAGTTGCTCCTCTGACGAATGATAAAGCCAGGTTTAGTCTGGAATTATTTGCCGAACTCAATTAAACACATCGGAACTTTCCGGATATATTCGATGCTCCATCGTAGCCTAACAGACTTGATTGAATGGTCGAGGTACCTAAAACAGAACGCCATTGACGCGTCAGCGACTTCGTCTGCCATCATTTGCGCACAATTTGCTGTATGATTTGATCACCTCATAGCGCTAAGATATCATTGGCAGAAGAAACTGATTGGGCATTGCTTTTGTTAATTCCAGTGAAATGTTCAGCCAATTTAAGCGAATGCGCATGTGGTGTTGACCTTGCCACCAACATTGGGTAGGTTGCTTGTTGCAGGTTGCGACACTAACGATCTCTTCTCAGATCCAAATAAACAGCACGGATCACAATTCGCTCCACCAGTAGACTCCGAATATCATACTACAATGTACAATATGAAAATACTATATGACTATACAAACTACATAGGACATCTAATATCATCAATAAATATAAATGCTTCATGTGACAATTTGTTCATGTCTGAATTGTTCTGCTTTGTCCGTTTTCACCCTTACCCTCCAGTTTTTACTGCATTTTATTCATTTTTATTTTTGGAAGTCTCAAAATATTTCTTACGTTCATGCGTAAGCCTAGCTACGCGCCTACCAATAAATCTGCAACAGATTACAAAAACACCCGTGAACATCTCCACAAGTGATAGTTTAATTATTAAAAAGACGACTTTGCTCATTATGGGCACTTTCTCAATTTGTTAAAAGTCGTTTGATGCAGAGGTGTCAGTGTGGGAGAAATAATCTTACCATATGTGACTGGATAAGATATTTCTTCCTTCATGCCGTCTGTTTGTGCGTATGTCGAATCAATTAGAAGAGGGAAATTCACTCTTTAAGCTAAGGGATTAGCTATACGAGTGATTAACTAGAGCATTTTAAATATGAGCGGCTTTTAGCAATTTTCGGTTTAAATGCATTTGCCTCAAACGAAATCTCAATGTTCTCTACGTATAATCTTGTCCTAGATGCATCTGTTAACAACTGAACTAGAAATGTAGCCTCATTAATTTACCGCAAGTAATCCCGTTATTCAAATAAACCCGAAACAATATAAACGTTGCTCCAACCATTACCATAACACGTGAAACTTTTCTCAAATACACTCGTATTTTGAGTCATGCAACCAGTATGGTGCCGTTTGCAATAATCATAACTTGTTGTGGCCTCTGCCTGCACATATGGATCACGTCACCTTTTTCCATCCTGCGGTCTGCCGATCCCAGCTGGTAGCGACGCGTGCTTATAATCCAAGGATTGCGAGTTCGAACCTGAACTCGGAAAACATTCTTTTTGACGTTTGAAAATAAATCAATGCGTCATCACACTAAAGGGCTACTAGCCTATGTTAAAATCAGCCATGCAGTTGCTTGGAGTACGGGTTTGAGAAAGCCAGGAAAACATGGGTAGGTGAATTGGCCTATGGTTCAAAACGGCGTTAAACCGTTAATTGGTCATTCATTTCAGTGATCAGGATATTATTAATTATTTGCACATGCAGCCCTCCATTGAAAACATGGTGGCAAACGAAGAATTGTTCAGATCCTGCTTTTGCAAAGATGTTTGTGTTTGTCTTGTGTGAAAGGACAAAACTTTTCAATGTAACGAAAGTAGAACAGGAGCGCACCTTTTTTTCTACTTCATTTGTCATCAGATCGTCACATGAGGAAAATTCATTCTTTGGAGACACACATTTGTCCTCGAAAAGCCTTGATCGTAGCACACAACACAGAGTGAAGGAGTCGGTATACATCAATGATAATTGATCCAGACCAAAGAAAATGTCTTGGTCGAATTTTAATATTTCATTACCTCGAATGTCAAGCTCTCGTAAAGTATTTAAAGGCTCAAAGACTTTTTCTGTTACACGTTTGATGCCATTCTCTGATATGTTTAACATTTCCAAAGAACCAAGACCACAAAACATATTAACTTCAACGAGATCAAGTGCAAAACCTGACAAATCAAGACTTCTTATGGATGACAGATTAGAAAACGCCAATGAATCTATACTTGTAAGTGGATTTCCTTTCAAAAGTAGAGTTCGAAGATTAACCAAGCCATGAAACGTATGACGCATAAGGTGATACATTTCGTTGTGGCTTACATCTAACGTAACGAGATTCCTCGTGAAATTAAACTGAAATGGTTCCAAGTGATTGATTTCACAGTGGGATAAATTCAAATAAGTGGAAAGGGGTACAAATGACCGGAACTGAAATTGAACATTTGTCCATATACTGTCAAATACGGTGGCACAGAGGTGACATGTGTATGTTTTTATTTATCTCGTGCGCACGACATAGTAAGTCGTGCGCACGACTTAGTAACTCGTGCGCACGAGATACTATGTCGTGCGCACGAGATAATTAAGTCGTGCGCACGAGTTACTATCTCGTGCGCACGACTTAGTAACTCGTGCGCACGACATAGTAACTCGTGCGCACGACTTAAGTATCTCGTGCGCACGACTTAGTATGTCGTGCGCACGAGATAAATAAAAACATACACATGTCACCTCTATGCCACCGTACTGTGGCATAGAGGTGACATGTGTATGTTTTTATTTTTATTTTATTAAGTCGTGCGCACGACATAGTAAGTCGTGCGCACGAGTTACTAAGTCGTGCGCACGAGATACTAAGTCGTGCGCACGAGATACTATGTAGTGCGCACGAGTTACTAAGTCGTGCGCACGACTTAGTATCTCTTGCGCACGACTTAGTATGTCGTGCGCACGACTTAGTAAAATAAAAATAAAAACACACACATGTCACCTCTATGCCACCGTAGTCAAAGACTTCATGTTTGCGTTTTGCGAATTCACTGTAATATTGGTTGTGAATTGTGATGCTGTACATATCATAGTAAAC
>JASEVX010000838.1:7500-30000 GCA_031761405.1 Serripes groenlandicus
CGCTCAAAAACTACATAAAATGTTCAACAAATACTTCCGCCAGATACATATCACCTGACTGTTTTCAAAGTTTCATTTTACATCTGCATTCCACACATCTGCAGCAGACTACTAATCCACTTTTGGTGAGAAAATTATTTGGAGAAAAGTATGATACTTAATCAATTACTTATCCACTTTTGGTAAAAGAATAATTTGGAGAAAATTCAAGTTACTAATCCGTTTTAATACTAACCCACTTTTGGTGAGGAAATGATTTGTTGACAATTCTGACAACTAATCCATTACTAACCCACTGTTGGTAAAAGAGTAATTTGGATAAAATTCTTATTACTAATCCGTTACTTACCCACTTTTGATGAGGAAATGATTTCGGAGAACATTCTGATTACTAATCCACTTTTGGTGAGGGAATACTTTGTTGACAATTCTGACAACTAATCCATTCCTAACCAACTTTTGGTGAAAGAATAATTTGGAGAAAATTCTAATAACTAATCCGTTACTAGCCCACTTGTGGTGAGGAAATGATTTCGGAGAACATTCTGATTACCAATCCACTTTTGGTGAGGGAATAATTTGTTGACAATTCTGATAACTAGTTCATTACTAACCCACTTTTGGTTAAAGAATAATATTCTGATTACTAATCCATTATTAACCCACTTTTGGTTAGGGAATAACTTGGAGAAGATTCTGATTTCTAATCCACTTTTGGTGGGGAATAATTTGGCGCTATTAGTAATCCATTACTTAACCACTTTTGGTGAGAGAATAGTTTGGAGAAAATTATAATTTCTTATCCACTTTTGGTGAGAGAATTATTTGGAGATATTAGAAATCTATTACTTACCCACTTTTTGTGAGAGAATAATTTGGAGAACATTCTGAATACTTATCCACTTTTGGTGAGGGAATAATTTGGAGATATTAGAAATTCATTACTTACCCACTTTTTGTAAGAGAATAATTTGGAGAAAATAGAGAAGAGTTTGGACAAAATTCTGATAACAAGCAAATAGAAATTGTTACTTTTAAGCACGATCTCTACCTGGTGCTGTCCTATTTATTTCGGAGGTTTATATTTTGTATTGTGTTAAATCCCTTTGCCTATTCGAGAATAATTGACGGGTGCTGATTGTGATAAAACCTCATGACAACGTAACATTGTGACTTTTTCCAGTAAACTGCACAGTTGGATGAAGCTAACCCTTTTTCGCATACAACTTATCTGCAGCAGAGGACTTTGAAAACATTTTTCCAAAAGAATGGAAAATCTCTATAAATCGTGTAAATGTGTAATTATTAATTCAATCGAAAACATTGTCTTACGGAAAATTGTTGTTCATATACCATTTCTTCATTTTTCACATTGTTTTCAAACTTCGTCTGCATATGCGTCGAAATGCGTCTGAAAGTGAAAATGAGTTAATGATGTTATTTTTTTTTCACTTCAATGTCCAGTTTACTATGGTGTCTTCTCGATTGTCCCACATTTTGATTTTACTATTTACCCTTAGTGCGGTGGGATAACGAGCGGTAAAGAGAGGTAAGGGAAAGGTGAGAATACAGTCCTGTTATTATGCCTATTCCACTACAAACAGTAAATTTGCGGTTTCTTTACTGTTTGCACAAACATTCAATTAAGTTTATGCCTATTCCACTACAAACATTGTAAATTTCACAGTATTTTCACCTTTGTTTCATTGCGGTTTCTTTACTATTTGATCTTTATTAATTTCATTTGTTTGCACCCGCTGGGTTGTCTTCTCGATTGTCCCACATTTTGATTTTACTATTTACCCTTAGTGCGGTGGGATAACGAGCGGTAAAGAGAGGTAAGGGAAAGGTGAGAATACAGTCCTGTTATTATGCCTATTCCACTACAAACAGTAAATTTGCGGTTTCTTTACTGTTTGCACAAACATTCAATTAAGTTTATGCCTATTCCACTACAAACATAGTAAATTTCACAGTATTTTCACCTTTGTTTCATTGCGGTTTCTTTACTATTTGATCTTTATTAATTTCATTTGTTTGCAAAAAAACACACTTATAATTCATATTTGATCTTTATTAATTTCACCTTTGTTTCATTTCTTTCTAAACTGTTTGCACAAACATTCAATTAAATTAAAGAAAATTATATAATTATATGCTCTTAATTATAAATGAACAAACTGTTGATGCATTTCTTGAATTGAAAATTTTGGGGAAAAGTATCATTATTGTTTTTACATCATACTGAAAACATGGCTAACGCGCAAGTAAGACTAGATTTTGTGAAGAACCAGCGCGGCGGAATGAGTCTGGTTATTGATGGCCACAAATTTGTTATTAAGAGCCGACGGGAAGAGAGGGTGTACTGGACATGTTCTAACCGTGCCTGTCCATCACGAGTAACAACCAGAGAAGGTATTCTCGTCAGACATAACGCTCACCATATCCACGAGCCTGACAATTTCCATATAGAAACAGACGATGTGATGCAGAAGATGCGAAAACGGTGTCGAAAAGAAACAACGCCTATTCCAACAATTTACAAAGAAGAGGTATCAGCTCTCAGAAATCGGGATTGGAATGAACAATCTGTTGAATTGGTAAAAAGAATCCAGACTTTTGAAGGATGTAAGTCTCAACTTTATCGTGAGCGAAGCAAAGACAGACCAGTACTTCCGAAAAGAAGACAAGACATACGCCTGGAAGGGGAGTGGACAGAGACGTCAGCTGGTGAGCAGTTTCTGCTTATAGACGAAGGTGAAGAAAACCGAATGCTCGTGTTCGCTACGCAGACAAATCTGGAGCACCTATGCAACGCCAGAACAATCTACGCTGACGGTACCTTCTACACATGCCCGGGACTGTTCTACCAGTTATACACATGGCATTGTTTTATAGACGGACAGATGTATCCTCTGATGTTTGCTTTCCTACCAGGAAAGTCGGAAGAAACTTATCTGAGACTGTTTAATGCACTGGATAGAGAATGTAACCGTTTTGGACTCGAGTTGAAACCCGACATCCTGTTCATGGACCACGAACTCGCTCCAAGAAAAGCTGCTCTACGAGTCTTCCAGACGACGGACGTGAAGGCATGCTTCTTCCACTACACACAGTGTATCTGGCGGAAGGTACAGTCTTCGGGCTTGGCCAACGATTACAGGACAAACGAAGACATTCACCGCCTGGTCAGACGAGCAGCAGTTTTACCACTTGTACCAGTCAACTCAGTTGAAGACGTGTGGTTCGAAGCACTCACTGACATTGCTACTTTAGAGCTTCCTGCAGCAGTTGAATTATTCACAGACTATGTAACTGAGAACTGGATTGAGAGCGACAAACAGATTTGGAATCACTTCAATACCCATGGTCCAAGGACGACAAACAATGTAGAAGGCTGGCATAGCATGTTGAAGAAAGCTGTTCAGCATTCACATCCGAACATATTTTCCATCCTTAGAACTATCCAGGAAGTTGAATCATTTTCATGTATCAAGGTAGTTCAGTATGCTACCGGAGGTAAAAGACCAACCAAGAGAAGGAAATATAAAAACATTGACACGCGACTAGCATCCCTAAAGGAACGCCTGCGTGATGGGTCCATTAGCGCAATTGAGTATGCGGACAGAGCAACATATTGTCTACATATGTAACCATTTATAAACTGAGTAAATATTCAACAAAATTGAAAACAGTGAAAACCCAGATCAGACGATGTGATTATATGATGTGTTTAATTTGTTATTTGTTATTTGAATGTATGTATTATAAACAATAGTTCAATTACCTAATTTGAATTAAAATATGTTTTTCTAAATAATTTGATATTTTCCTTATTCCTATGTTATATCAAAAAGAGGACCAAACAAGAGCTTTTTTCTGATAAATTCGTAACATACTGTTTTATAAAAAATGGTTACCAATATAGTGGAATTTTAAATGAACCGAACTGTAGTGATATCTTCGCCCCGGGCAGGGATTAGCCGACACCTTACCTGTATTTTTTCCCGATAGTCCTACATCGATTTTTAGACCAAAAATCAAAATGTGGGACAGTCGAGAATAAACCTTTACTATCTATCTTGATATTTTATTTCAACAAGAAGTCCAATTCAAATAACAACTTGATAACTCTTGTGAAGTATATTGTATATTACTTATACTTGTACATGTAAATGGGTCGGTCTTGCTTCATCAAATTATTTCAATTTCAATTAATACGATATGCAAACGTTTTTGTATCAACTTTGTTTATTATGTCTTCCTAAGGGAAGAAAGTCTGTATTTTAACATTTTATATCATTGAAACTCTTTAATAATCGAATTTTCGACCAATTCGTTTTTATCAAGATTAAAACAATATACAACATAATTGTATGTGCAGTCCATTTTTGTGTTGAAGAGATCCTATCAATGGTCCTAAGGCCGGACTTAGTTAGGACCGGTCCTAACACCAAAGTTAGGACCGTAGACCGTTTTATCAAAATCGTCCTAACTAAGACGTCCTAAATATTGGCCCGATTTGGTCCTAACTTTAGGACTGGTCAGGGGCAGTGTTAAGTCGGCCTTTTGGTCGTAAAAATGGCGGCCGATTCTTTGTTTCTCTCGCTTCGAGAATTGTGTTGCATTTTACTCGATAGTTATGGATGTTTCATGAGAATTATGCACATCGGGGGCAATTTATTGTTAATAAATTGTAAGACGACGCCTTTTATCCATCCACGACGCTCTTGATCATCAACAATTAGCGGATCCAAAAATGCTGTAAACGAATCTTTAGCGAAAAAACAACAGGTAAAATACTTTACACAGAGAATCGACCGAAGTGAAATAGGGGTTTTGCACGATGGACAATCATGATAAATAAACAGAATAACGATAAGTAATTTGTTGTATCAGTACTTTTGTTCCATGAAGATGATGCAAAACTGTTCAACTATGTGTTGTAAATACGCGATGATTACATGTTTCGTTGTGTATGTAGCAGAACTCGTTTTACGGATTCGTACCCAGAAATGAACGCAATCAAAATACAAACTATTGGATATGATAACAGTGGTTCTTCACATCTTTCAATTGAAATATTTAATTTGTCATCAGTAAAGACTCATTTATGCATACCACTCTCTGTATAAAGGGACATATAATATATATGTTTAGATAAAATGAAATGTAACGTTTGTGTTTGCCTTGCCTGCCATGACAGGGATACAAATAATGAAGCCCCCAAATACAAAATGTAATAGTTTACAGAATAGAATAGAATAGAATTTTATTAACGTATACATATAAATGTATCTTGTTACATACAAAACATTTTTACATAATATTTAACATCATGTGATAAACAATACAAACTGACAAGTTCAAAGGAGAATGAACAGAAATTTTAAATTTCATAAATATAGCTTAATAATAACACAGTTTATGCTAATATTGGCATGAAAAAATAATTATTATTGAAAAATATAAAAAAATATAATTGAATACACAGGTCTTAAATTGCACATATTTAAATTATGTCTGCATAAGTTCGTTTCTTTTATTATGAGCTGTAGATATATATAATATTTTACAATGAGTGTTTTTTTTAAAAAGTCGTTTCTGTTATGTAATTGGTTTCTGGTGAAGATGTTACATCTCTAATAGAAATGTTTCATTCATTAATCAACGCAAACAGCCCAGTAATTGAATATCAGATTACAAATGTAAATACACTGTAATATACTGCCGTATCAAGTTTAACCATTTCCCCCCAATACAAACAGCATTTTAACACTTGGCAGCAGACGACTTTTGAAAACATTTTTGAAAAAGTAGAACTTGCTCAATGTAAATCTTTGTGATAAAGGATTCACAATATAACTGCAGCTGGATCTGAGACGGTAGCCCGAATTTCATCTCTAGTCCAAATATATTCAATATTCCAGCGCCACCGTCCTCGGCTTGGCCAAAGTCGTTGTACATAGACTATTAGAGTGGTATACAGACCAATAAAGTTTGGAAACGTGATCAAGAACTAGTCAACGACATTGCGAAAAAAAGAGCCCAACGTTGCATATTATTTGATTAACCCTTTCCCAGTTGCAGACACATTTCAGACGACACAATTGCAGCAGACGACTTTTGAAAACAATTTCGCTATATGAGAAAATGCGCATCATTATATTCCATACTTAATATGAATTCACTTTCATTTAAAGTAATTTGAAGTCGTCTGCAGCAGATTTGTCTGTGTGAGAAAGGGCAAAGTGAAAATTATGAGCAACATATTAGTACATGTGTGTGTCATCGGGAATAGCTCAATTAATTTAACTCTCTGATTGCAGTCTTATGGAACATGCAGATTCTCACCGTCCTGATAACATTGACATCTACAACAGGAACAAAATGTTAGCTTTCACCTCATCTGATCTAATAATTTCCACAATGTATCTGATTTTCCATAAAAAGCTTCTGTGATTTAATAGCGACTAGTAGTGTTTATCCAGGTTATCATGTGCATCTTAGCAAGCTGATATGGATCTACTCCGGTTGCTATTGCCGTGATGCATATGGAACAATGCTCGTCATGCAAAAAACAGGGGAGATAATGTACCACTGTTTAAGCCGTACTAATTGTTGACTAATTTGATTGTTATCTGCTCTTGTTATCATTTTGCTAATTGGCGGAAATTACCGGACATTTGTGTAACATTCGGTATGTATACATCGATAGTGCTGCCGAAGAGCAGTATAGAGATACACAGGGTACTTCAACATGGGATTATAGGGTAATAAAACTAGGGTGTTATGATATCGATTTTTTTTTTAATCAATTTACCAATAAATAATCGACCCGGTTTTTTCATCATTATCAATTTCATAATACATGTACATGTACATTGTTAAAAACATGGAGCCCTTTCTCTTTTATAATTCATAACGAAATAATAGTGTCAATATTGTATATATAATTATTCGTTCCTCCATGAGTGTGTTACCTCTTTGCAATAGAAGACAGTGGTGCAGAGGTAGAGCGTCGGCCTCTCGTATCAAAGGTCCCTGGTTCGAGTCCCGTGATGAGCGGGTACTGACTTTGGGATTTTTCCACACAAACGGCGCGAGTACTGGTTAAGTCTCCAGGAAGCAGACATCGAGAGTGATTAATCTAAGCCAAAGGCTTGTTTCGCAATCGATGTAAAATAAATAAGTTTAAACTAACTAATAGAGAGCATCAATTAACAAATTAGATCCATCAATTATGGTTTTATTTTGTTAAAAAAAGAGTCGAAAACAATGCAAAAAGAGTTCAAATGTCTCGTAGCAAGCAATCTCAATTATTCTAACTGTTTTCAAATATGTGTGAACTCGTGCGTTTTAGTCAATTTGTAAATATGGCTGAGCCTAATAGAAGTAACCTCCCGTTCTAGAAAATATGAAACATAATTCGGAAAATCTAAACTTATATAAATTAAATTAAATGCCGTAAAAATATCGTTAAAAACTAGGTATAGATCTATATGATGGTAATCGGACAAAAAGAAACAGGATAATAAGCAACGGCCAAAAAGTAACAGTTTTTGCCCGGATAACAGGTAACAGGACAAAAGGCAACAGTTCTGATATTTTCATTTCAGGTTTAACTAATTTTTTAATATCTGCCAGAAAATATAATTGCGTACACAGGAGAAATGGCTCATTATAAGGAATTCTCCTTTTCCAATAATGTTTTCTTCAACCTTTTTTTAACATCTGACAGGAGACTAGCAACAGTCCTAATATTTGTAATAATTGTTGACAGAATATATCATTGCGTAAAAGGGAGAAATTGCTAATTATGAGCAATGTCTCTTCTCCCACACTGTTTTCCTTTCGCTTTTTCAAACATCTTCACACAGATATGCATAATACTTTAAAATAACATTGCAAAGTGAAACAAAAATTGAGTTACATATATTTTTTGTAGATTTGTAAATAGTTTAATCCGACTCAATTTTTTTGAACAATGCTTTAGGGTATAAAACATACAAAAATGTATCAAAATTAAAGAAAATCATTACAATATCAAGAAGATGATAGTTTGTGTCTTTTTCATATTTGTAGACTTAAACCTATTGATTTGTATTGTATTTTGGAAAATGTGTTGCTTTTTAACTTGTTGTCCGTTGCTTTTTGTTCTGTTACTTTTTTATCCTGTTTCTTTTTATCCTACAATCCTATATGATAACTATATATTTCTGAGTATATTTGTTTGGTGGTGGTGGGGGGGGGGGGGGGGGGGGGGGGGGGGGGGGGGGGGGGGGGGGGGGGGGGAAAGAGATAAAGAGTTGACGTCACGCTTTTCTTATCTGGTTCCCGTCAAGTCAAGGTAATGGATCACGGAATAGCTTTTGAAGCTTTATCTACGTTTTTGACGCGCGTTCAGATAACAAATATCTTGTTTTAAGTAAAATGAATGAATATTGTGTTCTTATTTTAAGTTGGAGTTTTCAGATTATTTAATTGATGTACATTTGGTTCTCTCTGTATACAAAAGTTCTAGTAGAAGGAAAGAAGCATCGCTGAATAAGCATTTATAAGTATAAACATTTCCGACATCGAACAAATCTACAGCCGTGCACTTTGACAACATCTTGGCAGAAATATAAACTAAACGTCTATGAATGAAATCTAAATTATTGAAAAGAGTTGGAAATATTGTGTCAAAAGGAGGAGCGAATTATTATGATCAATTTCCCATTTTGCCTCAATGTTTTCAAATAACGTCTGTTACAGATGCGTCAACATAAGTGGAAGAATTATTTCACCCGGCATTTCATATTGGGGTTAATTTACCATATAGAAACAAGACGAATGTTTGACGCAAAGCATCAAAGAGAAGCCGCAATGTTTCATTGCATATGAAGAAAAAAGAAAAAAGAACATTTAAATCCACAAACATTAGAACAATTTAATCTGTAGTCACTAATGCTGATATCCGTATTTGAAGATATAGGTTTTATGTAGGATATTTAACCTGGTAGGACAGAAACATTCCGTCTCAGGGGGATTGAGGTATAGAACAATGATTCCTGAAACAGAAAATCCACAGGAGGCGAAAAGTGTCTATCCGGGTACTTCTGCGCGGCATGCTTAGGCTGATCAGGATCGATACTTTACAACCTGTAGATGTGCAGAGATTCGTAACTAGCTCCGTCATGGAGTGTCAAATAATCAGGACAAAAGTGAAATAGCTAAACTGGCAATATATAGGCTCTACGGATATACAGCCGGAAGTTGCAGGTTTAATTACTTTACTCAGAGTCCATAATGTTGGATTTCTCGCGGGACGGCTCACATGTTTATCTTGATAACCATACAGTCGACTATGGACTCTTTCATATACAAAACTGTACAAGACCATTTAGAAACATACAATGTTAAAATTGTTCAGACTGATATCCAGATTTCAGGATAGATATACCTAGACCACTGCTTAATCACATAGGATACTTCGTGATATCATTAGAGCGTTACCTCTCCAGAGTCGTCTGATGCAGATAGATCAAAAATGCGTCTGCGAGTAAGAAATCGTACATATTTTACCATTGAAGTGACACAGCTTAGTCTGGAAACATATGCAACGATTGAATTTCGAAAATAAGAAATTGTGAAAGATTCTCCCTTCTTTATTGGGATTCGCTAGCTATCCTTTATTGTCATGCTTTTGCGTCTGTCTGTCTGTCTGTCTGTGTGTCCAGTTGTTTGTAAAGCAACGCTCCATAGCCAAAACCGACGGGCCGATTCCGATGAAACTTGGCGAACAGGTGCCATAGGGGTTCAGAGTGTGCGCGTTTGAGTTTCGTTGCTAAGGACCCACCCATTGCTATGCAACTAGCAAAAAACCCCGTTTTAAAAACTCAAACAATTTTTCTATCTTCTCCTACAGTTTTGAGTGTTGAAAGCTGAAACTTGGGTTATAGATACTTCGATATAACGATTTTTGATTTAGGCCTTTGTTTTCAAATGTTAGCCTTTCAAAGATAGGGTATCTTTTTATTGCACCATCTGATAGAGCTATACAAGAGCTACAAACAGGTTGTTTACGTGATTGATTTCCGACCTCGGGTTTCCGAGCTAGAGCAGGAAGTTTGCAAACTATGCAAAGGCGAAAATCACCAAGGCGAATCCCACGTCGCCTACCGACTTGTTTTACAATATTTTCAACTCTGAATCAGAGCCATTACCTTCAATATAATTTTTAGATAGATGATTTATTTTCAACTTGTAAGACTATAAGTACACCGTTTACAAATATAAAAACAAATTAAAAAATATAATCTTTTAATGAGTTCCAATTCATAAAGTATCTATTTATCTATGTAGGTAAATTTTTAGAAGTAATCATTTTTTTTGGTCTGATGTGTTGATAGCGGAAAACATCAATCATTTCCTACATACAGCAAATATGTAACAGACGACTTTAAACATTTCTAAGAAAAACCTTGGCAAATCTCTATAAATGAAGGTGCACTTACTGACAAAAGTTGAAAACATTGTGACAAAAGGAGATATTGCTCATTTTGAGCAGTTTCTCCTTTTGTCTCAATGTTTTCAGAAGTCTGTTATAAGGGAAATGGTAATAATACCATATTTGGTAAAAGGAAATATCGGGAATTATTGAAGAGCCAAAACAGCTCCTTGGTTTTTAAGTTTAGTATCTTGGTTATGAGTTATATTACTCGTGAACAATATTTAAGCGGTCCCATATGACAACCAACAGCGTGACATTTGCAACGAGTGTAGATTTAGATCACCCTGCATTTCCACGTATTCTGATCTAGAGCTGCATTGTTCGCTAAGCAGTCAAAGAAGCATTGAAGAAGCCATCTACGTCCAGTATACATTAAAACCACACGTTTTTAATGTCTAATTTGATCGTTTTATATACTTGCTACCCATTTCCCACATACAGCAAATCTGCAGCAGACGGCTATACAGTCATACATGTACAGGGAAATATATCAATCAATAATCTCGTTAAATTAAAGCATAATCATTTAATAAAGCTGAAATATATTGTGGCGAATGGAGATATTGCTCATCATTATTTCAAATGGCGTCTGCCGCAGAGGCGTCAAAATGCGTCTACATGTGAGAATGGGTTAAAAGCCCCCCACGTTTGGTTCCTGCACATTAAAATAAACCCAATTTAAAAAGTAGTGATTAGTATGGATTAGTAAGTAACCATTACACACGCCGTCATTGGCGTAAATTAGTTTCCTTTTCAGCGTGTACATCGTTACCAGTGTTTGTAATACATTTAACAAATTATAATAATTCTAGAGTGTGTATGTCGTATAAAGATATCAAGGCTGCCCCATACAGGTCGACTCAGATTGTCCTTTACGTTATCAAATAATTCGGTTTAAAACAGGTATGACAACCCATATAAATAAACAATGTTGAGAAGCAGTAATAGTCGAAGTTTTCCGATTGTATAGAACCGAGCATGGGTTGTATCGTGCAAACGACTTGAGCATGGGGGGGGGGGGGGGGGACAGTATTTTAGTCTGATGTTTGTCGGGATTGCACATCCCACAAGCAAGCTGTAAACTCCTCCTTTATTAAATGATTTCTCTTCACAAACATTGAAGATATAAGTTTTTAGATTAAATTAATTATCTGCATATTCCATTTTGGATTCATTTTTGCAGAGACATTAATTATAACACTTCGTGACAAATAAAGCCCTTCAGATTGTTTGTTTTGTTTGTGTGGTGTTTTACGCCGCTGCAAACACATTTTCAGTTATATAAGGGTGTTTCCTCGGTATGTAAGTAGTACTCCTGATCTAAACAGCGATGCAGGTGGTATGCCTACCCTACAATCCTGAGAGCTAAGAAGGGGAAGCCATTTTTACCATGTTTAGACTCTCTGATATGACCAGGACGGTGATCGAATCCCCGATCTTCCACACCGAGGCGTACGCTCTACCACTACACCTCCGAGACTGTCGTGTTTCGGTATTCATAGCCCAACATTGGTATATAAAGATCCGAATGT
Source organism: Serripes groenlandicus (assembly GCA_031761405.1). Taxonomy (NCBI): domain Eukaryota; kingdom Metazoa; phylum Mollusca; class Bivalvia; order Cardiida; family Cardiidae; genus Serripes; species Serripes groenlandicus. Next base: position 19,528 of record JASEVX010000838.1, read on the forward strand.
GGCCCCGCTCTGCCATGTAAACAATCCGGATCATACTTAATGCTAAGATACTTCCTAGCCTAGTGCTGATTGGTTCATCCATGGACCATGAATTAGTAAACTGTCGTGGTATAACTGAAATAATGTTGAAAACGTCGTAAAATTCCCAATAAAACAAACTCTACAGAATATCAGCGTTATTAAACCACACGCGTCTCTGCTTTCCACTCAGAGCGCATATTTATTAATTTTGATCAGTGCATTAAAGGTCCTGAACTAAAGAAAAGAGATATTATAGTCAAGTTTTAAAACTGTTCAAAAGTTGTCTTGAAATAATAGAATCATACTTCTGGGATAACATGAGAGTAATAATTTCACTTTCCAGTACCATAAACATCTAAATTTCGATCGTTTATGCTTCATTTTTACTGGGTAGACATACCCATTAAGCCAAACTTTGTAGATTTTCATGACTTTCTATTGACAGTTTTGCAAGATATACTGCCAAAATAGTTTTAAATGACTTATTACTTACTTTGTTGTCACCTTTAGAAATATTTGCAGAAGTTTCAACATTTCAAAAATAAGATTAAATTGTTATAGCTTTGGAGCCACTTTTCGATACCACCAATGATAATGAAACAACTATCTTGATTATATCATCACCGTTCACTGTTACACACGTAAATCATTTCCGACACATACAGTGCCAAATACGACGTTTCTGTACCGATATAAACAGTGTTAGAACACTGCCACAAAGAACAACTATTCCAAGCAGCCAGAACCACCTGCTTGGATCCGTGTCTACAAGTTGCGACCACAATGTGTTCCAGACCAGAGCCCCTACATTGCCACCGGCGCCTATAAAACCCGCAACGATACCTACCTTTCTCGGGTGAATATAAGGGACAAGGGCAAATGTCGTGCCTTCTGACATTTGTACACATAAACTGAAACATATCATAACTCCAATGGCAGAAGGGATCGTCGTCATTTGACTGAATACAATTAGCAAAACTCCTTCACAAGCCAGACAAATAATATGGGCAAGTAGTCGGCCTGGAATCTGGAGAAACTTTCTCAGTAAATCTGAAAATATACCACCCAGTGCTCTGGCAAACAAGTTCATTAAACCAAAAAGAGAAGCAATCAAACTGGCGGTATTTTGGGTCAGTACGCTGCACGCATTGGGGTCATCATCTGATACAGACGACATTGTGGTATTTATCAGGGTACCGTTGGTCATGGACGTCTGGACACCCTCAACACAGTCTTCGATTTTAAATTTGTACAGGAAGTAGAGGTTCATGACGGTGTTGACGGCAATTTCTATGCCGAAGGATAGTCCGTATTGAAAGACGAGGACGACGATGGTGATTATCATCCAAACATCACAACCATTACACGTGCTGTCCTCTTGCTCGCCGCTTTCGGCGTCTGTTAAAAGAAAATTAAATACAATGTTACGCTAGTTTCTGCGATTTCATGTGTGACGAAATTGGTACTAATCTTCCGTTCCGTCATATTTAAACATCGCTCTTATAAACTACCTTTCAAACGACGCAGTATATTCTTTTCTTTACTTCAAAAATAAAATGCTCATTTACGCAAATTCAAGGCATCGCGATTTCAAAGCATTTCAACAGAACACCAACAGTCGACATATATAAAGCTCCAGACAATGGATCATGTACAGTGTATATAGCTATGTCGCCTGGTTTTAGTCTTCCGCTATCCTTGCCAATATCAATTGCTACATTAGCACAAGGCCAGTCAGCTGATACAAAAATAGTCCAATGACAGCGTAAATATGTTTGTAAAGTGTCTTTCAGTTATATCATGGCGTTTCCTGGATAAGTTACCAGTACGTTTGATCCATATATCCTGATACCAGCGATTCGGTGGTAATGCTAACCTCACAATCTTGGGGCATCCGAGGCGGACGCTCGTCCACTACACCGGCGGGATCGAACCCGGGCAGCATAAACAACAAACGTCCATGTTCTAGCATGAGTCTAACAAAGATATTTAAAATGTCATAAACTGTATAGTGTATAGTCCTTGACATGGCATAGTACGAGCATACCTGTTGTGGACACCTGATTGTCTAGGTGGGCTGTCTTTTCCTTTTTAACATCTACACCTGCAAAATTAAAGTACAAGGACGTAATCTATATGTACAAATTCGTCATCTTAGCGTACAACTACGTTATTCTTTCACAGCCTATTAATGACATATGGTATTATGGGTCACTGTATTTAAACTAATGTCTCACTTTGCAAAGCTTTTGATTTTTAATATTTCCACCTATCATATTAATATTTTTTTAAGCCATAGATATGAGCCGTTCCATGAGAAACCCAATATTATGGCCTCTACGTAATATATCGATCCAGATCAGCCCGCACAGTTCGCGCAGCCTAATTCGGACCGACACACTCCGTCTCAAGGGGATAGAGGTATAGAGTAATGATTCCTGATGTAGAAAATCCACAAGAGGCGAAAAGTGTCTGCCCGGATAAGCCTGCGCGGCATGCTTACGATGATCCGGGTCGATACTTTACGCAGAGATCTCAATGTTGGTTTTCTCGCGGAACGGCTCATATGAATTTACGTAGCCTAGTCTATTAACATGAAAAAGATATTTGCTGTATGTAGGGAAAGTGTTATGGTTGGGCTAACATCTGTTCTATAGTTTCATCCGGTTACTTACGTTTCCCTTCAGTTCTAAAGATGATTTAATATTTTTAATGGCTCCTGTTAGAAAATGTAATTTTAGCAAATATATCTCAATATATGTATATGTGCCTCGTCAAACAAAAAGCAACCTTCGAAGGTTTGGAAAAGAAGAAAGATTGGTTCATTTTACTTTTCAACAACTTATATGGCGGCCAGTTCACATAATACGTGTTTCTAGGCTTGTCACAGTGACTTTTGTCAAACGCTTGAAATAATGTTGACCGGGCGCCGCTACCTATTGAGAAATTAAGGGTCCATCATGGCTTTTAATAATAAGGGTCATTCGAAGGTTTTAATATGAATATTTATTGCGATTGACTTGTATACTGGAACAGCCTCGTGTGTTGCTAGAGACCTCATTGATTATTTTGGTAACCGGACATTATCCCCTCCGGATATTACCCCCTTCGTTAAAAACTGCATATGCGGACATTATCCCCCTAATCTTTTTCACATGGCGGAAATTATCCCCTTCGTCAGTTTGTACACGCCGGACATTAGCCCCTTCACATGCGGACATTATCCCCTTCGTCATTTATTAGATGACGGACATAAACCCCTTCACATAGCGGACATTAGCCCCTGCAACAGTTTGCCTATAATTATTCGATAATAATCAAATTATATATTTTCTTAACTGAACAATTATCGGATTCTCATTACAAATATTTAATCCGAAATTTGCGTGTTTAACAGTTTGCCTATAATTACCTATACTTGACAGAAGGTCATTTAACAATTCTTAAACACTATTGGTTCTAACATTAGACTTACGAAGAAACTGAAGAATGTGTTTATTTTAGATTATGTGCTATTTATTGTACTTATTCGAAGAAATATACTTGTTTCTCAATCTGTAATTCATATTTTCAAATAAAGTATATTGTAAAAATGTGATTAGATGTTGTTGTTCTCTCTCATGTTTTTCGTCTTTACCATTCGATACAAAAAAAGCTCAAAACTTGTTCAACTGAGGACTTAAGAAAATATTGAGACAGAAGGACTCAAAACTAGCAATATCTCCTTTACTTGCAAAATGTTCTACTTTTGTCACTAATGAGAATATGGACTTTCCATACTATGGCCTTGGTGTAGTCAATGTCGTCTTGGGTACCGGGGATGTGGTAAACGGAAAGGTTTAATCCAGTGCAGATTAAATAGATGTTCTTTATTAATATCGCAGCGGATAATGTCCGCTTTCAGCAATCCTTTGAAGGGGATAATGTCCGTATACGAAGGGGATACTGTCTGTTTATATCAACGAGGGGAAGGGGATAATGTCCGCGTTCATCAATTAGGTGAAGGGGATAAAGTTCTATTATTTTCAGAGTCGTCCCTGTCGATCTACATTTACGATAACTCAAAATGGACATGTTGTTATCACATTTTAAACGCAAAACCATTTCAAGGCGTATCGAGATAAACATGGTTAATTCGTGTAGTAGCTTGGTATGGTGTCAGGAGAGTTTATTCAAGTTTGCTGTTCATATATCTTTAATCAGCTAAGATGAAATGTTACTTTTTTATGACAGACATAAAACTTTATTTCCCAACCAGGTTACATAGTAACAACATGGTAAATGCATACAACAGTAAAATACAATAGTCGCTGGGTACTTTTGATTATACATAATATGTAGTATATAGTAGATGTATTGTTAGGATGTCCTATGTTTCCTGATATACGAATGTTATATATCAAAACATATTATAGGAAACATCAAAGTATGATTTAATTCATCGAATTACTTAAATTTATTAAAAAAAGATTTTGAAATATGCTATGAAAATAATTATCTAGATAACTTTGGTTCAGTTGCAGCTATAAATCAATATGGAAATTTCGAAATTGCACACATTGAGCAATTTCGTCAACTTTTTTCAATGTTTGCTGATAATTTGTTGATGTTTTTTCTTCTCTCAATTGACTGTTAAGCCGTTTGCAACGTACATTCAGTCCCGACAGCCAGTAAAACTACATATGTTTTTCCCTGACTTTCCGACACTAGTAATCGACACATCCGACTTTTCAAGCAACTGGATGCTTTCCCGCAACAATTGTTAGCCCATAATGGGTGATGCTTATTGCATTGACTTCTGCCAAGCGTCAGAAAGAATATTGGCCACCGACCGTGGTTTTTAACTCACATTCCCTAGAAAGACAGCCCGCATCGCTACTGAATGTGGAACCTTTTTCTCCAAATGAATATAGTTATGAGGCTGGAGTACCGTTTATTTAGGTGCTGAGGACTAGATAAGGGGGAGTAAACTGGTCTTTTACCCACAATATAACTCAACCAAAGCCTATGCTGTGGGTATTCAAAAGAGTCGTCTCACTTTTCTTCTTTCTTCTCACGATTCTTTTAAGCAAAACGTACGTTTAAAGTGTCAAATAAAGGTTTTAGAATATGAAAAATGCCCCTTATGGTAAAATTACCCCAAATACATCCGCGGGCCAGGCTGATCTACAGCCAAGTAGTCCCTAAAAAGACCATTGGTTGCCTAGAATTGGTTGTACATCTTCCCGGTCTGCATTGCAGATGTGACAATTGATGTAAACTCTTTGTAAATATGTATAGGATGCACTGGAACGGCTTGATTTTATCATTTTTAGGTATTTTGACCTTGAGTGAAACGGAAACTAAAGTATGTATACAAACAGTTTAAGCCCAGCTCGAATGTGCTCAAGATGACGGTCAACATGTTCACGATGCGAGATCTTTTCTTGCAAAATGTATGACCCCGCATTTTCTATTGATTATTTTAAAGGTAAGATGTATATATGGTGTTCTACCTTGGAAACGCTTAGAAAGTGTGACATATGAGGGTTGAAAACTTGTTGATTTACATGAAAGCAAAGAAGAATTAATATGGTGTATTGTGACCGTATGTAGGATGTCACTAATTACCGTTTTCAGTAGAATCAAATCCATTATTCTCAAACGCCTCCTTGTCCTTCGTTCCGATGTCAGCGCTGACGACAACGGTATCACCTGGATTGTACTTCTTCTTGTCCACTGAATATGCGTGGCCGACCGATGGCAACTTCCGTAGAGACCAATCCCCTTGCGGGCAATCGTCAGATGTCCATAAGATTAAAACACCTGTATTGGATTAATGAATTTTCATCCTCAGAAATTAAGTTGCATACAAGTCTGGTGTCAAAGTTAACCAAGTCTGCGGCAGATGTTGAAAATGAAAATGCTTATAATTTTTTGAAGACAAAAGGTTTCAATAGTTGTCTGCTACAGATGTTCTAACGCAGTGAAGATGAGGCGAAACTCGATTGACTATCATGTAGAAAAGGGTGCAGCGGTGCGCATCTTTATATTACGTTCTTCATCATTAGAACAAATTTCACACAATTCTGCAATAGCCGTTCGAAAAGAAGGATATATTAAAATGGTGTATTACGTACGGACGTTTGTTTTATCGTGCACTTAAATTGGAAATGACCAATGTAAGGTCACTTTCAGACGACCATTTATGCGGTGTAGTCAGTTTTAATATACGTACAGCGAAGTATTTCGGTGTTGTTTTGATGAGACTGCCGGTATTGAATGCACCATTTTTAATTCTTGCTGCATCATTCTGGGTTATTATTCCCCTTTCCCAATTTATTTTAAAAAGTCATCCGTTGTAGATGCACCAGAATTTGTCAAAGAGTCAGAGAAATAGTGGCATTGTCAAACTTGTTAAACAGAGAATACCCTTCAAATGGACTCGGTGATTTCCGTATGACGTCGGTATATATCAATACTATAATAGGCTCGGATATGTCCGTCTCAAGTCGTGAGAGATATTTCAAATCAACTTAGTTCGTAATAATGCATGCATACCAGGATGCAATTCAAATTTTTGAAATAGCTATTTCTTTTAAATGATCTATTCCTCCATTTCCAGATGAACTAATCGGTACAATATGAAAGCGTATGTTTGTTCGCAAAAGTTATCAAATTGCATTGTAAAAAAGATCAAACACTATTATCGCCGTGGTAATAGTAATATAATAGGATATACCCACACTCTTAATATATATGCTAATTAGTTTAATTGTTATTCAAAAAAAAGAAAGTTATTCGGGCGATACATATAGAGCATCTTGTGTTACCATTTTTGGACGAGGCTAGAGTTATCTCATTAAAATCCGACCATATTACATTTAAATACTTATGTTCTCATTGTTTCTGTCGCATGATATCGCACGATACAAACAACGTTGGGCCATCACCGAATTTGTTTCTATCTAGTTTATGTATGTGGATTATCTCCCCTGTCGATACCTAACGATTGTGTAGGCGATAGTTTGATTCGCTGTTCAAAATGTCAAATTGAGACGACATGTAATAGGCAGTCATCAGATCTATACAATCGTTTGCCACTAAAGCGAACGTAACTGTATGTCTAGTTTTAAATGAGATTTCACCTCTCTAAGCTAAGAACTAAGCTAAGAACTAGCATAGACACGGGTCAAAACAAGGGCAGAACTGCCATTAAAGGAACACTCACCTATGGTAATGACAATAGCCACCGGAATAAGAATGGCTATTTTCCATGCTAGAAATTCGTCCGCTCCGAAGACCATCATCAGCTCGAACAAAGCAGGCATGAGAATGAAGGTAAATCCACCTCCAAGGTTACCCCAGCCACCAACCAACGCATTGGCGGTGCCCACGATCTTGACGTTAAACATAGCCGAGGACCAGAACTGGCAAGGAACGAAGGCGCCACCAAGAATACCAACGCATAAGCGTACGACGATCAAACCGGTGGCACTTTTAACGAGACCAGCAAATGCCAAAGGAACGGAACCAATGATAAGAAGGGCTGACATGACTCTTCTCGGCCCGAATTTGTCACAAAGGGGACCAACGACGACTCGGACCAAAATCGTGGCGGCGATACTTGCAATCCCGGAATTGGCTACGTCTTTCCTGGACAACCCCAGTTCCTTTCGTATGGTGGGTATGAGGGGCTGTATGCCGAACCAAGCAACAAAAGCAATGAAGAAACAAAACCAGGAGGAATGGAAGGCACGCATGTACGGCCTCTGGATGCTGAACAAGCGGAAGGATTTAGCCTTGCCGAATTCATCTTCCTCTATAGTCGGTGCATGAACCTTCCCCATGCATCTATTACATCCTCCAGTGCCAGACATTTTGACTGTGATCTGAAATAAGAAAACAATCAGTATAACTGAGCCAGTGAATGAGAAGTTTGCGCTTCTGAACAGTGTTGGTTCAGATACTCTTGGCCACCTACTCAGTCTGATCAGAATCTACATAAGTTGACAGACTCTCTTAACAACTTTGTGTAAGTAATATGCATATCTTGATGATACTTTACGGATGCAGACAGGCTGATCTGGATCTATACTCATCACAAAAGCCAAAGTGTCTAACTCACGGACTCATATACTAATGAATAAAGTAATACCGGATTGTATCATATTCAATACGCAGGCCGTTTGCGAACAGTGTAGAGCATGATCAGCCTGCGCATCCTAACAGTTAACTCATGGTCGGCACTGTTCGTCCGTATGTTATAGAATGTTTCGTGAAACTTCTTTAACCCACATACACCAAATATGCAGCAGACGACTTTGAAAACATCTGCTTAAAAAAATGGGAAATTCTCCATAAATGAAAGTATAACTATTGGAAAAAGTTGAAAAGATTGTGGCAGAAAGAGAAATTAGACATGGTCACGCCGTTTCAAAATTCTGCGTCAGAAAGCGTATGTATGATAGAAACTGTTAAACAGTTTCCAAATTGATTATATATCATGGTCACAAAAACATATCTTTATGTACACTTGTGTGAATTACGCAAGTGTTGGCTGGAGCACCGTACCATTCTCTAACACTATCGACTCATAACATTCATTCTCCTTCGCAGAGTTGTCGTTCCTTACACTCACATACATGAATGTAATGAGTCGATAGTGTTAGAGAATGAATGTATGTGAGTGTAAGTAACGACAACTCTGCGAAGGAGAATGTCACCGTATACGTACTCGTTTGGATGTTCTCGTCCCTTTTGTAAAGTTGTTCTGTGAAAACCAACATTTACGTAAATAATACGCTTGTGAAACCTGAATATGTTTCCATACTGAAATATCAAACCAGACTGCTTTACAGAAGATTCTTGAGCCCTTCTAGGACTTACATGCACACAGTGCAAAGGGAGGGAAAGAGGGAAGACATTCGGATCGGCTTATAAGACTGAAGTTGTCTCCCATTTGACAAGAACAATTTTGTTGAAAGTTGAAAGTGTTTAAAGTAAAGGTGAATACCCCCTGACTGATTTGTAATCAAAACATTGTTTTTAGCTATATTGACAGTTAAGAGCCATTTTCAGAACAACATGTATTTTCTGAAATTGAAAGTAAAATTCAGTGCGGGATAAGGGTGACCTTTGATTTGACGTTGAATATAGGTTTCTGGGTTATTTGGATTGTTGGGAAAGATAGCCCATAACGCTGTAATGGTCGCCTATGGAAAATGAATTGCTTTCATCTGACTTTAAGGATGTTGAATTTTTATAATATTTAATTTTTGTTGTAACATTGTTTTTTTGAAAGTTGGATGTATGTTTAATAAAAAAAAAAAACACACACAAATAGTATGTTAGTGGGCTTTATTTTTTGCTAGATCCATTTATGAAATCCTTATGATATGCATTTTTTTGCTATTTCAGCACATGAAAAAAAAAAAAGTTTTCATGCAAATTAAAAATAAATTTGAAAGATGTTATGCTAATTGTTTTTCTTTGTTGTGGTTTAAATCTCATTCTGAAGTTATTTTACCCATATCTTTGGACGTTCACGTGATACTTTGTAATTAAACCTCAAAAATAGACGCTTTGTGTCCATGGTCAGAACCCATATTTGGCAGGTGTAAGAATAGACAAGTTCAATACTTTGAAATAAGGAAAAAACATATTTATAATATTTAACTTTTTCTGAAACTTTTTAGGTTATTGCAATTACTATCATTTATCACAATTTAAAAAGAAAAGTATATGTCATTGATAAAAAATGTTCAGTTTGTCTTATTTGCTAAAAAATGTTACAATATGAATATATATTTATTTATTTTTCAAACATATCTTCAATTGTCATAAAAGTATTCCAATATTTTATACTTATTTTCAAAACAATATGATACGATACAAGTTCTAGATTAAAATTTATATACATGGATTTTAATATGTTCTTTACCCAGTTATATCATATAATCAAACATCGCGTCTAGAAAGCGCTTGGAAGGCTCACGAAATTTACAAACTGGACTAAATTGAGATCGGTTTTAAACGCGTTGGTGAATACGGACTAAATCTAAAACGCCGGGAATCCAAAAAGTTGAATAAATATTTTGATTTAGATTTAGTCAAACATCTTAATTGAAAAGTTTGGTGAATACGGGGCCTGGGTTTTTCCTCTAATTACTGCGTAATATATCATAGGATGTAAGGAACCAGACCACATTTAGCTACATTTTTTGGTTCCCGGTTTGAGATACTATTGAAATGATTAAGGGTATGAGGCTGTTAACCAATTCAAAAGAATGGTTCTCTGTTGTACTGTTTAGACTAGATACAGTATGAATTTCGCTTAACTAAAAATGTGCATACATTAAATTAATATACCGGCCTTTGTCTTTTTTTTTAATTTGTAAAACTCACACATGTATATAGAGTGTAAAAGGGATGTTTCAAAAATAATTTACCTTAAATTAATATACCTAGTAA
>JASEVX010000838.1:35000-41043 GCA_031761405.1 Serripes groenlandicus
GATCAGTCTGCGCGGACTGCGCAGGCTGATCTGGCACGATACATAACGCAGAGGCCATAATGTTGGTTTTCTTGCGGGACGGCTCAAGTATGGAAAATCTCTATAAATCATGTAAAAAGTGTAATTATTTAATTCAGTCGAAAACATTGTTTTATAAGGAGAAATTGTTGTTCATGTGCCATTTCTTCATTTTCCACATTGTTTTCAAACTTCGTCTGCATATGGGTCGAAATGCGTCTGAAAGTGAAAATGAGTTAATGATGTTATTTCTTTTCTCTTCAATGTCCAGTTTACTATCTATGCAATTGATATTACAACAACAAGTCCAATTCAAATAACAACTTGATAACTCTTGTGAAGTATATTGTATATTACTTATACATGTACATGTAAATGGGTCAGTCTTGATTCATCCAATTATTTCAATTTCAATTAATACGAAATGCAAACGTTGTTGTAACAGTATTTCGGTTACATCACAGGCAACTGAGTATTAGGGGCTGGTGATTTGGGGCCGGGCGCACCGGGCTTTATCTCCGCTCGCTGTCGTCATGATTGAGTGCCAAGTGAATACTGCCTTTCTATACAATATAATACAATACAATACAATACAATACATTGTATTACATTCAGGCATATTTGCCTATTGTTAAATTACAAACAAGAATTTACAATTTACAAAACGTAAACGTTATATAGCTGAATTTATGCTGAAAACGGTTTAAATCAATAAATAAAACAGTTATTCCACGCCAAACAGTGCATACTACCCGCGTCATTCCCGCCTATTCCTGCTTATTTACGTATACATTGTTCACATCCATTCATAAACCGTTTTCATTGTTTTGCAGTCTCAGCATATGAGGTCCACCCTTATAGTTTATTCTTTTTCTTGTCTTTTTCTAACCTTACTTTCCCAAATAAAAATTCGATAGTTTGATTCAGCAAATTCATTTTGACACATTTGCAGAAGGCATTGTGGAAAAAGGATGAATTTGTCACCACGATGAGCAATTTAACCTTTTCCCAAAATGATTTCAACACTTTTAATTAATTATATTATCTGATCAACATTCGTAATTGCAGTTTGTTTAAAATTTAGTTTGACACTCATTGGCGAATGGTAGGTTATAATAATGAGAATAATACGCAGAAACCCGGTAGCTCAGTAGCTACGCGGGCTTTCAATCCAGGGATTCATCATTGTGAGTTCGAACCCAAGCTCGGTCTTTCTTTTTTGGCATCAGTTTATGTGCGCAACATCGGAAATGAATAAATCATGACTCATTTAAAATGAAAGCATCGGATGAAATTATGTAATTCTAAATATAAATAGGAATCTGGTCACACTGTCCCGAAATTGACCCCAGATGGCCATACGAATATGGAATTTTGAAGTTCGCGCGAAGATGGCCACGAACTTGGTCAACAGCCAATCAACAGTCGAAGCAAGTACGATGCCTACAGTAGGTCACACGATGGCACCCGAACCACACACGAAGGCAACACGAAGATGTGAATTAAGTTGTTTACCCGCAGGACACACGATTTACCCGCAGGACACACGATGGCTACACGACGTCGTATTGAGAGTACGATGTGTTCGAACTAGGTCACGAAGGCGTCACGTGACCTCCCGATGGTATAAAACCTTCGGCCGACCATATCCCAGGTATCTTCTTATTTGCCTACCCTCCTGGGTTCAAGTGTTCCTTGCTCTCTCATGGTAAACACCCAGAAGTACTTTGTCATTTCTCCATGCCCCTGTGATGACATGCTGGTGATGGTCTTCCGAGTCCATCAGATTGTTGTGAGTGGCTGGATATCTCAGTCTGATAAGATTGAGTTGTTTCTGCATGTCGCTGGCCTCTGGTTCATGGTCCTCAGCAAAACTCGGAACTTGTGTGCCAGAATACAAAAGGCATTCCCAACTAAACGACTGGCTCTGGTGGTGAGTCTGTAGTTAAATATTCTCTCATGGGGATCCATGTTTCTGCTTGAAAACGGATTCATCAGGCGCTTGTTGATCCCAAAAGCATTGTCCCCTACTATGTAGGAAAGTCATCACCAGGTAGAGACTTCTCTTCAGGGAGATTGAATATGGTGTTCAGACTCTCCAGGCATTCCTTCAGTTCTGATCCATTGTAGATACTGGCATCGTTACTGAAACCTTCAGAGCCGATATTAATCAAGAGAAACTCATAGTCTGCGTCGATCAGGGCCATGGGGGACAATGGAGACGAAGCCCTTGTAGTTTCTGTACACATCCAGTATTCCAAGGACAGGTGACCGCCACATGCTTGCCATACAGAGCACCACAGCAGTGTGGAAATTGCCATCTGTTCTCAAACTGCTCAGCAATTGCGGTCCGCTCTTCAGTTGTAGTAGGACACTGGATCACCTCAGCAGCAAACTCGGCTTTGATGGCATCGCAGACTTCATTAATGATGAGGGAGATGGTGTTGGGAGCAACTCTGAAGTTGTAGGACATGCTTGGATAATTGTCACCGCAGGCCAGATGTTGTACAGTGATGGACAGCTTGAGACCAGGAGGGGGAGACGTTTTGTACCATGTGTTCATCTTCTCTATTCTGCATTTTACCCTTCGCAGGACCTCATCGTAGAGGCCTCTGGGAAGTATTGTGTAGTTGTAGAAGGCCTTCTCATCTTCCGTCTTCATCTCATATAGTAGAGTGCTATAGTAGCCATAGCCTTCTCTTCTGTTGTCAGACAGCCATTTCCTGACCCACATATACCTCGGTTTCCTCCTTCGCCTCGGTTTGCCCCTGCCCTGGAAAATAAAAGGCAAAATAAGATAATTTCATTGTCGAATGCTAGAAAGGCTAATAGCAAGAAATGAAAAAGTGAAATAAGACAATTTTTACCTGTAAGAGAAGGTGCTCGGCCTGTAAGAGTTTCTCATAAGGTTCCATGAGGTGCATGAATATAACCAATGCTGCTGCCTTCTTTCTCATGGTTGTCTTATCATCAAAGTATGCCATGCTGTAGAAAGTGAATTGTAATTAATTGCGATTGAAGCATCGGAATTTACACACGCCTCTGCTCTGTAGAGTTGCTCAAGACTGACTGGGGAAGATGCTCTGAGGCTGGCTTTTTATATGTGTACGTTACTATGACACATGGGAAACGCTTTAGCTACTCAATTTCGGCTGTCTTCGCCGACACCGTGGTCCCATCTCGATGTCATCGTACTATGATACGATGGCTACACGACGGCGTTGCGAGGGCTTCACGTAGTCGTGTTGCCTTCCTAATACAATCGGGCAGCTTCTTGTTTCCTTCGTATTGTCTTCGTGAGGTGAAAATAACCGCCGATCACACGAAGTAAAGACGAAGATGACACGATTTGACAAGAAGGCCTGACGATGGCCTTACGAAGGGCAAAATGGACACACGAATTCAACACGAAAATGAACCTTTGCCACCGCTCACAAAGTTGCTGCCGGAGCCCGAGAAACTTCACCGGCGGTCATACGATGGCTTAAGATGCCCTCACGAATGACCCGATGTTTTGACGATCAGAGCCAAATTTGAACATTTCCTTTATCGTGTGTCCATCTGGTGTCATTTTCGGGACAGTGTGACAGGCGCATTAATCAACCCAAACAGCCCAGTAATTGAATATCAGATTACAAATGTAAATACACTGTAATATACTGCCATATCAAGTTTAACCAATTGCCCCAATACAAACAGCATTTTAAAACTTGGCAGCAGACGACTTTTGAAAACATAGTTGAAAAAGTAGAAATTGCTCAATGATATTGTAAATAAAGGATTCACAAACTAACTGCAGCTTGGCCTCATACGGTAGATCGAATTTCTTAACTCTAGTCCAAATGTATTAAATTCAATTTCCAGCGCCATCGTCCTCGGCTGGCAAAAGTCGTTGTACATATACTTCGCTCAGAGTGGTATTAAGCCCAATCTAGTGAGGAAATCATGATTTAGAATTGGTCAACAACCTTTTCCCATTTGCAGACGTATGTTGTTGTTAAACAACTGCAGAATACGACCTTTGAAAACGTTGTGGTTAAATGAGAAAATGCGCATCAGTACATTCCATACTCAATATAAGTATGCTTTCATTTAAAGTAATTTGAAGTCGTCTGAAGCAGATTTGTGTGAGTGGGACAGGGCAAAGTGAACATTATGAGAAACAAATAAGTACATGGTACATGTATGTCATCGGAAATATCGGACACGCTCAATTAATTCAACTAGCTGGGTGAATTCTTTGTTAGAAAGGACATGCAGATACTCACCGTCTTGATAACAATTGACATCTACAATAGGGGAAATGTTTGCCTTGCCTCCATGTCATCTGATACCATCTACAAAGTATATTAGAATTTCCTTCGGATAGCTTGTCTAATTCAATAGCGACCATGCAGTGTGTATCCAGGTTAACATGTGCGACTGAGCAAGCTGATATGAATCATACCCGGTTGCTATTGTCGTTATGTTGGATTTCGTATAGCCTGTATTGTTCTAGAAGATTCACTTATGAAAAAAAAAGTTGACGTCATGTCTTTCTTATCTGGTTCCCGTCAAGTCTAGGTAATGAATCATGGAATAGCTTTTGAAGCTTTATCTACGGTTTTGACGCGCGTCCGGATAACAAATATATTGTTTAACCCTTTCCCTCATACGACAATTCTGCAGCAGACGACTTTGAACATATTTTGTAAAAAAATAGAAAAACTCTATAATTGAATAGATAACCTATGACTAAAAGTGGAAAACATTGTGGCAAAAGAAGAAATTGCTCGTTTGTCACTATGTTTTCAAAAGGCCGACTGCTGCAGAGGCGTCAGAAAGCGTCTATATGAGGGAAATGGTTAAAGTAAAAAGAATGAATATTGTGTTCTTATTTTAAGTTGGGTGTTCCACATTATTTAATAGATGTACATTTGGTTCTCTCTGTATACACAAGTTCTAGTAGAAGGAAAGAAGCATCGCTGAATAAGCTTTTATAAGTATAAACATTTCCGACATAGAACAAATCTACATCTTGGCAGGAATATAAATTCATACAGGTTGTTTTTTTCAAACATACAACAGAGTTTTTCTTTACTTTTGTTGCTCCCTTTTCGATTACGTCACCCCATGGTACAAAATTAAAACCTATCACATACTGACGCCGCGCTTCCACGCGGCGTCAATAAATGAAAGTAAAATTATTGAAAAGAGTTGGAAATATTGAGTCAAAAGAAGTAGCTGTGTATTATGATCAATTTCCCCTTTCCCCCTTTTTGCCAAATGACATCTGTTACTGATGCGTTGAAATAAGTCTAAAATGGGAACGGATTAAAGAACCATTTTAATCGTACTAAGACTCGAGGTGTTATAAAATTCGTTCGTAACAGATGTAGAAAGGGGCGGGAAATGAGAAAATTGACAACAGTATATCTCGTATTATACAATTATAGATTAAACAAAATGATTATATGCATACAGAATCGCTTAACGCCTACCATTTTATTGGCCAATGAAATTTGGTATCATATTTTACACACGTTTAAAGACCGACGGGACGTAATGAAAAATTATATGAATATAGCATTGTTATGAAATTCATAAAAAGAAGACTTCTTATGATAGCCCCGTGGTAGGGGTTATAAAAGCTTATTTTTCTGATCTTTATTTATTCTCAAGTGATAGTGAAGGAATTGCTTTGCATAATGCATACTAATCATCGTGACTGAACGTATTTCTAAATTAATACCACATTCTCTGTAACAAAAAAAACACATGTTATTTTACGTATATATAAAAATCAACTCATTTAAGCACCAGTTTCAAAACGTTTTTTGAAAAGAAAATACAACAGTTTCGCATAAAATTCCGTTTAAAAAAGCATAACATTACTTTTGATGCTTCATCTTTCGTTCGAACATGACATATTGCGTTACTTATTGGTATTCTTTGTGAAGGGGTACTTTTAGATCGGGAAAGACCAGCTAATGGGAAAGTTAATAACATACAAAAAGAAGTAACTTGTTGCTCTCAATACATATAC
>JASEVX010000839.1:0-40996 GCA_031761405.1 Serripes groenlandicus
CCACTGTAACGTTATGACGTCAACCGCTGACGTGACGTCACTTTCCTAGTCACGCCCACAGATATTTTTAAAATCAAGAACCCCTATTGAAAGCTTTCTCCAAGAATCCAAACTGAATGTATGAGAAATCTAAACACACCGTTGTTTGCACTGGATCTCGGACAAGTTTCAGTATGAATTTCAGGTCTCTAGCTGATTCCGTTATTTGCTGGTGCGAGATCTACAGAAATATGTAGTCAAAATGTCGATTTTTCGGGTTTTAACCTTAAAAATCTCTGAAACTAGATTTTTCCCAGATATAACGAAACCGCCCAGACCTAGATCGCATTGTGGTCTATCAGTGTGGCTAATTTCAGCGAAATCGTTCTCACCGATTTCTTTGTCCTCAAATCGCTGAATTTTACAACACATTATGTCCCAATAGCCGTATAGACATTTGTTCCGTAGAACAGAATAGAATAATTCTGTTCCACTACACTCATTCTATACTAGAAAGGCGACACCTTAAGGGTTTCGCGGGATAGAATGAGTGGAGAGGAGCAGAATTGCATCCGAACTACCAACCGACCACACACAATGCTGAATATATTATTTCGATTCTAACATGATCCAAAACGTAACAATTGATGAAACTAGTATTTTGCAACACCAAAATTATCTCCGTAAGTCTAAAAGATAAATAGAACATTATTATCGGGATTTGGCGCCAAAGTTTAGTTTAAACTTATTTATTTTACATCGATTGCGAAACAAGCTTTAAGCTTAAATTAATCACACTCGATGTCTGCTTCCTGGAGACTTAACCAGTACTCGTGCCGTTTTGTGTTGAAAAATCTCAAAAGGACCCGCTCATCACGGGACTCGAACCAGGGACCTTTGATACGAGAGGCCGACGCTCTACCTCTGCACCACTGTAACGTTATGACGTCAACCGCTGACGTGACGTCACTTTCCTAGTCACGCCCACAGATTTTTTTAAAATCAAGAACCCCTATTGAAAGCTTTCTCCAAGAATCCAAACTGAATGTATGAGAAATCTAAAAACACCGTTGTTTGCACCGGATCTCGGACAAGTTTCAGTATGAATTTCAGGTCTCTAGCTGATTCCGTTTTTTGCTAGTGCGAGATCTACAGAAATATGTAGTCAAAATGTCGATTTTTCGGGTTTTAACCTTAAAAATCTCTGAAACTAGATTTTTCCCAGATATAACGAACACGCCCAGACCTAGATCGCATTGATTTCTATAAGTGTGGCTAATTTCAGCGAAATCGTTCTGACCGATTTCTTTGTCCCCAGATCGCTGAATTTTACAACACATTGTGTCCCAATAGCCGTATAGACATTTGTTCCATAGAACAGAATAGAATAATTCTGTTCCACTACACTCATTCTATACTAGAAAGGCGACACCTTAAGGGTTTCGCAGGATAGAATGAGTGGAGAGGAGCAGAATTGCACCCGAACTACCAACCGGCCACACACAATGCTGATACTATTATTTCGATTCTAACATGATCCAAAACGTAACAATTGATGAAACTAGTATTTTGGACCAACAAAATTATCTCCGTAAGTCTAAAAGATAAATAGAACATTATTATCTCAAAATTAAATCATTAAAATCTCAAAAGGACCCGCTCATCACGGGACTCGAACCAGGGACCTTTGATACGAGAGGCCGACGCTCTACCTCTGCACCACTGTAACGTTATGACGTCAGCCGCTGACGTGACGTCACTTTCCTAGTCACGCCCACAGATTTTTTTAAAATCAAGAACCCCTATTGAAAGCTTTCTCCAAGAATCCAAACTGAATGTATGAGAAATCTAAAAACACCGTTGTTTGCACCGGATCTCGGACAAGTTTCAGTATGAATTTCAGGTCTCTAGCTGATTCCGTTTTTTGCTAGTGCGAGATCTACAGAAATATGTAGTCAAAATGTCGATTTTTCGGGTTTTAACCTTAAAAATCTCTGAAACTAGATTTTTCCCAGATATAACGAAACCGCCCAGACCTAGATCGCATTGTGGTCTATCAGTGTGGCTAATTTCAGCGAAATCGTTCTCACCGATTTCTTTGTCCACAAATCGCTGAATTTTACAACACATTGTGTCCCAATAGCCGTATAGACATTTGTTCCGTAGAACAGAATAGAATAATTCTGTTCCACTACACTCATTCTATATTGATTTGATCACTTTTAGTATTTTGACCTTATTTGAAAGTGAAAGTAGAGAATGCTAATTGTCCGAGCCCGATTTTGTCAAAAATAACCATTTCCATTTTCGCCTGGTGAGTTCTTTCTTGCATAATGCATGACACCCACCCTCATTTTCTTTGGATTGTTTTAAAGCTTAGAGGTAACTCTTTTCAATGATATTATGGTTTTCTACATGAGAAACGCTTAGCAAGTGTGACAATTGAGGACTGAAACTCGTCGATTTACATGGAAACAAATAAAGAATGTATTAGATGTATTGTAACCTTAACAAAATTCAAATGAGAACTCAGACGCCAGTGCTTTGTTCAAAATAGTGTTGATATTCCTATCGTATGAGAACGAGACAAAGGTCCTCACCAAGAAATTTCTATTGGCTGTAGAGTATATGTTTGGTGCAAACAGGTCCAATTATTTTGCTGGTACTTCTTTGTCCGATTGATCACTGTGGTCAGTTCTTGTTTGTCCGCGTAAATTGGAAGATTATCTGACCAACGCCGGTCATCCATCTTACTTATATATATAATCTGATTCGGCCGAAAAGGTTCGTTTAAGTTTACGGAACATAATCGACTAGGACGTTTCTATGCCAACATAAGCATTTCCTGAATTGAGTCATCCCATGCGAATTGGTATGATTTTGCTTTTGTGAAAAGTGTAGATCCAGTGTGACTTAAATACTTAAAAGCATATTTCACCATGTGTGTTTTCCTTATAAAAAAAAATGCCAACAAATTTCGTTTCGTAACAAGTTACGTAAGTCAGCAAGGTTACTATTCATATCAACCTAGTCATTCACATACGTATTTCTAGTTTACATGTTGGAACAGTGATCCATCCAGCAAAGCAAACATTAGCGTTAGAGTGACACTTGCGAATAAAGATTTGCTTGCGCTCTATCTTTTAGCAATACTTTATGAATACCTTTTTTCGTGGGGATTTAAAAAACTTTATAAACAGTTGTATATGAGCATCGTCTAGCTATGTAGAGTCTTTTTGATTAGTTTAATCATATATATATTTACATCGATTGCGAAACAAGCTTTAAGCTAATATCAATCACGCTTATTAATTTCTATTTCTTGGTGACTTAACCTGTACTCGTGCCATTTGTCTGGAAACATTCCGAAAGGGAAAAACCCGTTCATCAAGTGATTCGAACCCGGGACCATGGGTACGTTAAGCAGACGCTCTTTCTCTGTACCACATGGGTAGTTTACCATCATTGCAGGCTGATCCGACATACTCAATTCGCATCTTAGCAAAATAAGGTTTCAAAAACTTCAAAGAAACATTGCGATCTAAGTTCAAGTAGCATCTTAGATGTGTCTGCACAATGTCAATCCTATTTAAACCAGGCATATAAACCCCACCCGCTCAAATATAGAGCAGTACGTTTCGAGGGTTTGGTGCAAAACGGTTGTAACTCAAATCCTATTTAGAAAACCCTGGTTTAGGGGCAATTTTGACCCCTTTGTAAACAATGCATATTTAGGTGCCATTGCTCAGAACGAGCAATGGCACCTAAATTTCCATTGTTTACAAAGAAAAATGATTTAACGCTTGTGAAGACTTTATAGCGGGGTGATTAATCTTGGTAAAAAAATACCGACTCGAGTTACAACCGTTTTACACCAAGCCCTCGGTTTGTCTGATGTTTACTCTTTCGCTGACAAATGCAATTAAAGGCTTTTGCAAACAATGCAGAGTCGGGATAGACAGCTCCTAACGAAGTGAGACAACCAGATTGTATTACCCTGGTTAACAAAATGCCCCGAGGTTTTCTGTTCTAAACGCTGCGCCCCTCAAACACGTTATTTAAGACAACATTACGAGTTTGGTGACCTTATTATATTAATGTTCCTCTCATTTAATTACACACACCAGTATAATCCGATTTCATTAACCCTTTTCCCACGTTGCAGACGCATTCCGACGCATTTGCAGCAGGCGACTTTTGAAAACATTGTGGAAAAAGGAGAAATTGCTCATGATGAGCAATTTCCCCATTTGCCACAGTGTTTTCAACTCTAATTAATGATTAAACTCTCATTTATGGAGATATTTCACATTTGTGCCGATATGTTTCAAATGTCGTCTGCTGCAGAATTATTGTATGTGGGAAAGGGTTGACTAAGTCTGCATGTTTCAGTGCATTGTAGTATTACCTGATACAGAGACATATTGCCGCCTCGCTAGATGAAACTGTCTCCTCGTTTCACAATTGAACCAACGTACAATGCCCCGAACCTTTCCATCATATATATGTGAATGTTGGCACATATTTGAGAAGGAATTTTAGTTATTTCAAGGGACAAACGAACGACATATCGTAGGGCAAAGCATTTGTATTGACGTAAATACCAGTTTAATCAGAAATGATATGAGCGATTCCATGAGAAAAACCAACATAATGGACTCTACGTAATGTATCGACCAGAGCAGCCTGCGCAGTCCGCACAGGCTAATCCGGGCCGACATATTCCGTCTGAGGTGGATAAAGGTATAGAATGATGATTCCTGAAACAGAAAATCCACAGGAGGCAAAAAGTGTCTGTCCGGGTAAGCCTATGTGGCATGGTTAGGCTGGTCCTGGTCGATACTTTACGCAGAGACAAACAATGTTGGTTTTCCCGCAGAGCGGCTCATATCTACTTGCCATTGACCTTATGTAGACGGACAGTGAACTCTCTGGTAAAACTGCTCGTATGCACAGAGGTTCCCCTTGGTCATTTGGTTTCACATTAGAAATAGGGACCCTTTTATTCATGACATAACGGTTCACAAGTCAAATACAGTTATATTAATTACGTATGCAGTATTGAGAGTCAAAGGATAGACCGAAGCTCTGAGCTAGTATGTCGTTTGATCTACGACATAGATTATGCTTTTATTGGTACAATTTGAGGTGCGAGATGCGAAAACGTGCCCATTGTTCATAGATGGACATCAATGTTTTATTCGTGAGGAAGGGCAACCATCCTGATATATTTCACACATAGTATACATAGTATAACGCAATTGTTTTGAACAAGTCATCTCTTTCAGTTTTAAGAAGCGAATGTGGATCTTGGCTACATATACGAACAATGAAGTATTCGGTTGGTAGTATTGGTATCGTTTCGAGAGACAAACATGCGTCCTTTTTTGCATACAAAAAACGTAAAACTAATTGTTTGAATAAAAAAAAAAATCGTTCCTAGTGTTAAAGCAGGTACATGCATTTATTGCACTCTCTATTGAATTATTGATTGTTTGGTAGTTTACGACGCCGCATTCAACAAATGTTCGGTTATATCACGGCTTTTCCTCGGTAAGTTATCAGTACTATAAGTTATCATCCCATTTATCCTTACACCAAAGAATCAGTGGTAAATTTAACCCAACAATATTGAGCTCAAATGAGGAACAGCAAAAACTACCAATGTTCTAGGTATGTTTTATGACCCGGTCGGGGATCGAACCGGACACTTCAATCGTGCTTTAAAATACCCCATCGAGGAGTTAAAATAATTGTCTGAATAATGTTAATTATTCTATACCTAATTTATACGTCCAATCGTAGACGCTCATTCGAATCATGTGACCGTACAATATATTTCCGTATCGGGACGCACGCGCGTACAAGATAACCCGTATTCTTTTCGTATTGTACGATTCACAGGTCCCATGTTAAACCTATGATAAAGACCGAAGCGCGTGAAAAGGTTCCGAATGAAAGTCTGAATCGACAGGCGCTCTAGATAAAGCGTTACGATAAAGCTCCTGTTGTCACCGGATCATTATTGTCGTTTGCAAACAAGGAGTAACACTGAAACTAAAATGTTATCCGATTCTGAAATAGATGACTTTGTAATTGAACAGAAACCAAAAAACACTGTGAAAAAAACTAAAAGATTGCCATTGGCGATGAAAGAGTGAACAAGTTAGCCTGTAGTTTATAGGTTTACCTTCATTAATTTACAGGTCAATATTGATTTATTTATAGTCTTACAACTATTATCTTGTAGCATTCAACAGTTCAATAATGTTCACAGATCAATGTTTATTGTTGAATAAATATTGTTGTTGATAATATTTGAAGGTATAAAATAAAAAGGTCATTTAACATTATTCTGCACAATACAAAATATATTTTGGGGAAAAAGTCGAGGTATAGAATAAAAAGATCATTTAACAGTGTTCTGTACAATACGGAATATATTTGGACTCGTACACAGCTTGGAAAATCATATTGGACTCGCCTAGCGGCTCGTCCAATATGATTTTCCAAGCTGTGTACTCGTCCAAATATATATCCGTATTGTACAGAACACTGTTAAATAACCTATAATTATTCCATACCTAATTTATACGTCCAATCGTAGACGCTCATTCGAATCACGTGACCGTACAATATATTCCCGTATCGGGACGCACGCGCGTACAAAATAACCCGTATTCTTTTCGTATTGTACGATTCACAGGTCCCATGTTAAACCTATGATAAAGACCGAAGCGCGTGAAAAGGTTCCGAATGAAAGTCTGAATCGACAGGCGCTCTAGATAAAGCGTTACGATAAAGCTCCTGTTGTCACCGGATCATTATTGTCGTCTGCAAAGAAACTAAAATGTTATCCGATTCTGAAATAGATGACTTTGTAATCGAACAGAAACCAAAAAACACTGTGAAAAAAACTAAAAGTGATGTAGGAATATTTAAAAGGTGGTTAGCGCAGGCCGTGCCGACAGAAACAATGGAACTGGAAGAAATAAGTGCTGTTCAACTTAACAGTTATCTCCGGAGTTTTTACTTGACAGTTAAAAAAAGGGATGGCGAAAACTATGAGCCTGACAGTCTTCTTGGAATAAAAAACAGTATCGACAGGTATTTGTCTGAAAAGAATTACCCAGTGAGTGTATGTCGCGGGGAAGAATTTAAATCTAGTAGAAACGTTCTGTCTGCAAAGGGAAAACAGCTCAAGAAAGAGGGCAAGGGACGAAAACCTAATCGTGCAGACCAGGTGTCCGAAGAAGAAGAAGAGGTATTTAAAAATGTGTTGATCCTGATATTTTTTCTTCTTTTATACCATAGTACTAGATTTACCGATATTGTAACCATACTCACTGTAAGCGCCAAAAAGTCATTGTGCGAAAGAGAGAAGTGCGATAGTGAAGCGGAGTGAAAGTGAAGCGGAGCGAATATGTTATGTTAGAAAGGAGAACCAGCTTTGATTGAAAACGACGTGGCAAAGTTGAAGTAAATGTACCTGTACTGAAAACTAGCGAGAGTTATTCTAATTTGGTGAGTAGCTAACTCAAAGAATATTTAACTATTGTGCAGGCATTTCTATGTTTGTTATGCACCGTTATTAACGGAGATATATTGACATTTAAAGTCTGCAAAATACGTCAACAAAAATGGCGGCGCCCATTGTTACACTGGTTTTCAACTTTCGTTTTTCATTCTCACGTTATTACTGAATGTTATATCATTATCTTTACTTATGTCATTTGGTAAACATGTTGTTGTAATAGGTTATTAGTCTTTGTACGCAAATACATATGTATTACCGTACGTTTTGAGAGCAAATTGTGCAGAAGTGATCCAGGTTCGAATTTACATTGTTTACCGTAGAAACAAGCATTTAATAGCTTCATTAATAATTCACGTAATCGTGAGGGTATACATTGGGTACTGTTATTACAGTCATGACACATTTTAATACCAATAAGACCTGTTGAATATTTTAACGTGGAAGTTATGTATTGAATTTATGGAGAGTTGTCTCCCTTGTTTCATGTCTCATAGTGTGATATTGAGAGTGTTATTGGTCATCTGTTACAGTTGTTATCGTAACCTGCTACTATCTTAAGTCGAAATGGTTAAAGTCAAAGGTTCGATAAACATTTTCTGATTCTTGTTATGAATCGTGGAATTGCAAATTGAAACGGCATAATTCAATGTGGGAGAGCACGATTTGTTATATTAAAAAACATCTTCAAAGAAATAGACACATTTAAGACGGTATTGTACAGTCATGTATTTAATTCATATATATATGTGTATTGCTACACATATTTACGTTTTAAATACTGAAAGTTTACAATTAGTATAAGATATACTTATTGATTGTTTATGTTTATTGCAGTTAATCATATCAAATAAAGACATCACCGGGATATGCATTACCTTTCGTTTCACTCTTGCCACCCTTGCCAGTACACTCACTTTATGTGGGGACTCTCCCCGGGCACCCTCCACTATGTAATCGATTACTTTTAAATTTTTACATACATTTAAGCGATCATACAAATGGTTTGCATTGGTAAATCCCTAAAGTTAGGTTGAAATCTGGCGTATCAAAGATTATACGTATCTTCCACGTGTATGCGGGGCGGATGGAAAAATCCGACGCGAGGGCACATGCGGAAGGCCGGTAACGAGGTTTGCCGAGTTACCGGCCACGCAGCGTGCCCGATGGTTGGATTTTTTCATCCGCCCGCATACACGTGGAAGATACGTTTTCTTGCATACCTCCAAATTGAAATTTAGTAAAATATGACATTGTAAATGTCGTTTTTAAACATTTCACCAAAACGCGCGTGCATTGTTGTTTATTGACGTCACCGTCATGACGCGCAGTAATTTGAAGTCAACGTCAAAGAGTTCCAAGAAACATCGCCGTTTTAAAGATTGAAACTTATTGATTTAAAGTACTTTTTTCACAAATATATCTTATTTTTACAGTACTTTTGTCAACAGCATGCTTTTAATCGCGTAACGTTATCCATTAAAATAATATTCTGAAATGGCGCGAATATGCACACCCTGGGGAAGACAAAGAGATTTCCGCCCCCGGTAAATATGCGGAAACGCTTGTCCGTTATGCAATAAGGGGGTTACACCGGGCACCCTGACTCCAAAATAAATAGCTGAACACTAGTATGCATATTTTAAATTTGTTATGCTAATTTGCATAGTTATTACACTGATAATGATGTTATTTCATGATGTTGATGCCATTTATGATCTAAAATTGATTTATATTTTATGTTTCAGTTACTTTGGCAACACGGCATTATGGGCTCCTCTTCGCCCGAGGCATTGCAGAGAGCGATATGGTGGCGCAACAACTTCTTTGGGCTAAGAGGGCGAGATGAACACCATAAGTTGAGATGGGGTGACTTGGCTATACTTGAGGATGTAGACGGTGCTAGGTATTTTAATATTCAATCAAGATTTACAACTGTGAAATGATAATAGATTCTGTAGTATTTTATATGTATGAAGAGCGTGTAGAAAAATCACACAGACTGACAAGAGTTGCGCCAATCCGTCTTCTTGCATTGATATAGAGGATATTTGTTGATTTCAGTGTAAGATCGTATTTTATTTCACGAGTGGTCATAGAAAAAATATATTCATGAGTGGCTTGCCACGAGTGAAAATGTTAATTTTCTATGGCCACGAGTGAGATAAAATACGATCTTACACTGAAATCAACAAATTTTCTTTTTATTTCATGCATTTTACCTTTTTTTCCATTATTATGAAAATTGTCTGCAGTGAAATGATTTCACTCGAGCCGGAGTGAAATGATCAAGTTTTCATTCACTAATATTTTACACTCTTCCACCCATATGCATGAAATAAAATAATTTGCACAAGTTAAACCGATGGTAAATAGGTTAAACTTTTTTTCGGATAGTAACTTTTCTTCAGTAATTTTATCGGGCTAGCATGAATTTTGTTACTTTGAATAGGAATTCTGAATACAGAAATTTTGCTTCCATCATTTCAAAGAGTTTTAACTTGCCATATTGAGCGTTATGATACTTTATAAAATCAAACAATACCAGGGACCAAGATGTGTACAAGCAGTAAAAAATATACATAATATTTCACCAAAAACTTTTTGTATTTATTTAACACTTGCCTCTATAGATTAATAATACTTGTGAGTTCTTGTTTCAGATATCTTCAGTTTGAAGAAAGGGACACAAAAACGAGGAAAAATCCGGGGGAGGATAGACCAATCAAGCCGCGTATATATGCCACGCCAAACCAGCCGAAGACCTGTCCTGTCAATCTTTTGATAGAGTTCACACACAGGTAAAACATCGCCTCATATATTGAATTTTTCATATTACATGTTTTTAACTATGGCTCAAAACATGTAAAGGGCGGCTCAAGGATTTGACGTTATGGGGTGGGGGCGTAACTTAGGGGCGCCATTTTTTAAATGTGCCTCCTTTCCAAATAATATCTTTTGACCATTTAAATATGGGTAGATGGGTTTAGGGGTCCTCCCCTAAGAAATAGAGGATATTTGTTGAATTCGGTGTAAGATCGAAATTTAATTCATCGAGTGATCACAGAAAGCAATATTTTCACAAGTGGCATAGCCACGAGTGAAAATATAATTTTCTGTGATCACAAGTGAAATAAATTTTGATCTTCAACAAATGTTCTGTTTCTTTAAGCATTCAAGAAAAATATCAATTTAATTGGCGTTAATTGGAAAATCTAGTAAGAATCATAACGTCATGACGTCATTTCAAAGATTTTCAACCCGGCATAGTAAACGCTACGATACTTTAAACAAACAATACGGGAACCAAGATTTGTAAGAGCAGTGACAATATCAAATTGACACACAAGCAGTGAAAATAACATGATATTTCACCGAAAAGTATAAAAGAAAAAATAGATATTTTTAGTATGACAGGGCGTATATTTGGTGTATTATATTAATTTCGGGGATGTGGTGGGCGTAACTTAGGGTTGCAACTTTTTTCATGCGCCCCCTTTCGAAAACTTATTTTTTTACTATTTAAATGTTGTTACTGGGGTTTGGGTATTTTTTTAGTATGAACAGGCATATTTTGGTGTATTCTATTGAATGTTATCCCCAATACAAACAAAGATGTAACCTCCGACGATTTTAGGGGGGGCGCGCACCGGTTGCCCCCCCCCCCCCCCCCCCTAATACAAACATTTGACGTAGCGTTATATAAAATATCACAAACATGGTAGTTAAATTTGAAATTTATTAAACTTGTCCAATAAATTCCATATTGAATGACCACTCGTGTAATATCCTCTGTATTCAAAATGAACAATAATAATTTCACTTTAAATATGTATTTCATAATTATGTTGCAGACGCCCACTAGTTATGTGCACTCCAGAGAGCCCTTTCTACCTGCAGACGTACCAGAATTGGGACAAGCCTGGACCTTCAGGATCATCCTCACAGGTGTGGTTCAAGAACCAGGCCCTAGGAGTCCACAGCCTAGGAAACATAATGAAAACTATGTGTGGAATTGCAGAACTGCCTGGCCGCAAAACGAACCATTCTGGTAGAAAGACCACTGTTAAGCGATTGAAAGAAGCGAACTTCAGTGATATCGACATAATACAGTTAACAGGCCACAAAAACATTCAATCATTGAATAGCTACTCCACAGTGCCAACAAAAACCCAGAAAAAAATGTCCGACACTTTAACATCGGTACAATCTACTGAATCTCGAATGGATGACGGAAATGTGGAGGACTTTCCAGAAATCCCTGGAAATGAAATGCAGGAAATACTGCAATCCATTGAAAATTGTGAGAAAATGCAGACTGTAGACATTTCAGCTTCAACAAATGTGCCAAACGTACCAAACCAAGATATACAGTCATTCAACCAGGTGCTTAGCAAATCGTTGGGATTGGGAACACCAATGTTTTCCGGCGCGAACATTAATGGTGGAAATTTCACCATCAATATCAACTTGAATTCAACATAATATGTTTTGATGAGCTGTGCTTAAACCTTCATAAATATCCACTTTATGCAAACAAGTGAATACACTAACCTTAATGTCATCTGGTATATTCTTAATTGATCATTATTAAACTCGAAAGTGAATTGAATTTTTTATTTGAAATGCTCACAATCTGTATAGATCTTGCAATATATTGTTCTTACATGTACCTAGTCAGCTTTGTTAAACCTGTTATTGAAGATATGTTGTTCATACCATTTTTATAATTTAGACAATTCGTGATATGTTTTATTATCAAAATTGTTAGCTGTTTATCTGTGATATCATCTTGTGAAGCTCACTGAATCTATAAAATGAGACTGAAATGTGATATTGTTGAAATTGAAATTGATTATGGTTTCTTGTTATTTTTTTTATCTGTGATATTTGCTTTTTTCTATTGTCTTGAATCTATTAAATAGGACTGACATGTGCTATTGTTGAGATTGATTATTGTTTCCTGTTATTGTTTTCATCTGTGATATTTGTTTTTTTCTATTGTCTTGTAAAGCTTACTGAATCTATAAAATATGACTGAAATGTGATATTGTTGAAACTGAAATTGATTATTGTTTCCTGTTATTTTTTGTGTGTGATATTTGTATTCATCTTGTGAAGCTCACTGAATCTATAAAATAAGAGTGACATGTGATATTGTTGAAATTGAGATTGTTAGCTGTTATTTTGTTATCTGTGTTGTTCTTTTAATTTTGAAATACAGTTGAAATACTCACCCGTGTGTTGTTAGAAATTTAACAAAATGTTAATAAGGACAGAGAAAAAAATGTTTAGATTTTCATCCGGATTTGGAAAAATGATGGGGCCTGTTGGCAGATTATTATTGCTTTTGTTATTGTTGTTAATTATCCCTTATTTAAAAATTGTAAGAATGAAGGGGGGGGGGGTTCAGACAAGGGTAGGCGGTCAGGACGAGACTCTACAATATTTTTTCACTGGCCTAAGGAATGTATAGCAAATAAACTGACACTTCAGCTTGAAAAGTACACAATACTACTATATACTAGACTTCCAAAAGTATCTATTTCTGATAGATTGAACAGTTAATTAAATACTTTGCCTGTTTTTGAAGAACAGACTGATATATTTCTTGTTTACTAATACTTTAGGAAAGTTGAACAAGGGATTGTACCATTTATTGAAATTATTACATTGAAAACACAATTTTACACATTTTCATTTGTATACCAAACTTCCATTTTTATTATTATACAAAAAATGCCTCGGTTAAGCAAATATGAAGGTTAAGCATGAAACGGTTACTTATTAAGGTATCTGATGTACAATTATCTCAATTTTGGATGCCCCATATTGTTTTGGTATATTTTGACAGGATTTTATAAGAGAAAAAATGATATGTTGATTATACATCCAAAAAAATAAATATTTTGCTTGAAATATTTGCAAAATTTATAATTTTATGCCAGTTTGATACCTTTACGATATTCTGTACAATACGAAATTATTTGAAGGTATAAAATAAAAAGGTCATTTAACATTATTCTGCACAATACAAAATATATTTTGGGGAAAAAGTCGAGGTATAGAATAAAAAGATCATTTAACAGTGTTCTGTACAATACGGAATATATTTGGACGAGTACACAGCTTGGAAAATCATATTGGACGAGCCGATAGGAATAACCTATAAATATACACACTACGCTTCGGTCACATAGGAACGTCTCGGATATAAGTCGTAATATACAAACTACGCTTCGGTCACATAGGAACGTCGCGGATATAAGTCGTAATATACAAACTACGCTTCGGTTACATAGGAAAGTCGCGGATATAAGTCGTAATATACAAACTACGCTTCGGTCACATAGGAACGTCGCGGATATAAGTCGTAATATACAAACTACGCTTCGGTTACATAGGAACGTCGCGGATATAAATCGTAATATACAAACTACGCTTCGGTCACATAGGAACGTCGCGGATATAAGTCGTAATATACAAACTACGCTTCGGTCACATAGGAACGTCGCGGATATAAGTCGTAATATACAAACTACGATTCGGTGTAATAGGAACGTCGCGGATATAAGTCGTAATATACAAACTACGATTCGGTGTAATAGGAACGTCGCGGATATAAGTCGTAATATACAAACTACGCTTCGGTTTAATAGGAACGTCGCGGATATAAATCGTAATATACAAACTACGATTCGGTGTAATAGGAACGTCGCGGATATAATTTGTAATATACAAACTACGATTCGGTGTAATAGGAACGTTGCGGATATAAGTTGTGATATACAAACTACGCTTCGGTGTAATAGGAACGTCGCGGATATAAGTCGTAAAATACAAACTACGCTTCGGTTTAATAGGAACGTCGCGGATATATGTCGTAATATGCAATCTACGCTTCGGTGTAATAGGAACGTCGCGGATATAAGTCGTAATATACAAACTACGCTTCGGTTTAATAGGAAAGTCTGGGATATAAGTCGTAATATACAAACTACGCTTCGGTGTAATAGGAACGTCGCGGATATAAGTTGTAATATACAAACTACGCTTCGGTTTAATAGGAACGTCGCGGATATAAATCGTAATATACAAACTACGATTCGGTGTAATAGGAACGTCGCGGATATAATTTGTAATATACAAACTACGATTCGGTGTAATAGGAACGTTGCGGATATAAGTTGTGATATACAAACTACGCTTCGGTGTAATAGGAACGTCGCGGATATAAGTCGTAAAATACAAACTACGCTTCGGTTTAATAGGAACGTCGCGGATATATGTCGTAATATGCAATCTACGCTTCGGTGTAATAGGAACGTCGCGGATATACGTCGTAATATACAAACTACGCTTCGGTTTAATAGGAAAGTCTGGGATATAAGTCGTAATATACAAACTACGCTTCGGTGTAATAGGAACGTCGCGGATATAAGTTGTAATATACAAACTACGCTTTGGTTTCATAGGAAGGTCCCCCTTGGCGTTCACGATTGCGGGGATAGCATTACGACTGGCTGGCTGGTGTCAGGATAAAAGGACCAGTAGTTATTGTAACCTACCCAGGAAACGTCGTGATATAACTGCAACATTGTTGAAAACGGCGTAACACACCATCTAATCTACTCAACATTCGACGAGATATTTGTTCGAAGTCTCATTATCATTACTTTTCTTTACATCGTTGATAGTGCTCAACAGTTTTATATATTCCTATTTACCCATTACTCACATACTATAAGCTTCAGATCACCTAAATGAGATGATTTTGAGGTAATATATGTAGGTAATTGACAGTTTGAATTTGGAATAAGATATGTATTCCAACAAATGTTAATTTCACACTCTCCTAAACTGCTTTGAGTTAAAGGATAAATCTTCTTTATTTATTATAATCTATTTTTGAAATATACCAAAATCAGGAAACTTCAAAGTTATTTCGGATTATTATTTGTTGTTCACGTGTATTCAATTTGTTAATGTAAATGTATGTAAATGATGAGATACATGTATTTGTATGAGTCAATTAAAATCTATCTATCTATCATGTTTTCTTGAACTTTTTATTTTTTAAATTTCATGACTTACACTCGAATGGAATTTGAATATATATATATATCAAAATGTCATCAAACCGGTCTCGAGCGTCAAAACGCGCACTGCAGCTTGACTCGTAAGAAAGTATCCTTTGGCCCAACCTTTTCTAGTTTACATATTAAACAACGCATTCTGTATTATTAATCATAGTATGTACATACGCATCACTGATGGGATTCATTTTGGACAATTGAAAATATCAAAGCTTGGCATTTGAATATATCAAAGCATGGCGTTTGTTTATTTCATAGAATTGAATTTGTTATTATCGAAACGTGACATTTGATAATATAATACAGATACATATAACTCTGATAAGAATCATATCCTAATATTCGTTACGCCTGTAAGAGAAACATCAGTCAGTTTGGAAACATATATGAGCCAGTGCATGAGAAAATGTACTAATTTGCTTTTATGAGCAGTATTGATCCAGATCAGTATTTGTATCCGCACAGTCTGACCAAGATCTACACTGTTCACATATGAGCCTGTCACGCGGGAAAAACCAACATTATGTACTCTGCGTAATGAATCGTCCCAGATCAGCCTGCGCCGACTGCGCAGGCTTATCCGGACCGACACATTCCGTCTCCAGGTTATAGAGGTATAGAGTAATGATTCCTGAAACAGAAAATCCACGGGAGGTGAAAATTGTTTGTCCGGGTTAGCCTGCGCAGCATGCTTAGGCTGATCCGGGTCGATGGTTTACGCAGTCCGCAATGTTGGTTTTCTTGTGGGACTGCTCATTTTACTTACACAAGCTTGTTAGAAGAATATGTCAACATGTGTAGATTCTGACAAGACCGAGCAGGTGGAGACTATGATCAGGTCTTTATTCCATCAACGTTACTCGGTGCTAAGTAATCCAGGGATTGTGAGATCGGACCCCAGCTTGGCCAACATTATTTCCGACATTTGACAAATGTTACTGTGATAACCGTCATTCGTCTTTCACCAATGGGCCGACAGTCTATGTGGAAAAATAGCCAGTTGCTTAGAAAGTATGGTGTGTGGATTACTTTTGAGAGAAGGTTAGGAAACACATGAATAGGTGAACTGGCTGCCGTGATTTGACTGAAAACATTTTCAAAACGGCGCTAATCCCACTCAATCAATCAATCAATCATTTTTGTTTTTCTAATGAAAAGGCTAAACATTTCATTTCTTAACAAGTGTTGATAGTTAGCAAGGTAACTATTTATGTTTACTTAATCATATACTTGAAATAAATTCTAATTTTCATATTTTACAAAATACTAGGATAATAAAAACGATGGAATGCGCTTTAAGTATTTAAGAATGTCTTAGCGCTAAGTAAGTCTGGTGGAATAGGACCCTAGACGTTCAATGTTCAGAAATCAGAAATGCCAGCTGGTACATTTTCTTATTCACTGGCTCATATAATCATAACCATTATCTATAAGTTCACAATTTTCCATTTTTTTTCAGAGAAGGAAAGAATGCCATTTAAGCTACGTAATACGAAAACCTATCTTCCGGTTCCTTGCGATACGCGAAGCTTCGGATCAGTCTGTACGTCCACACCGTTAGATCTGGATCTAAATACCTCGTTAAACAATGAACCTCTGAACAATAACTGTTACGTTCAAAATCCGATCTTACAAATATGACAGTATTGGCAGCCAGTTTACCTATTCATGAGGTTCCTGGCTGGTAATTGAAGTTGGCACGAATATAAATCTGAATTTCGAGAATGGACGATATTCGGGAAAATGCTGACTTCATCTTTCGGATCAAGTAAAAGACCGAATGCCGATATGAATATAGATCTGAATTTCGAGCAAGGTCGATATTCGAGAAATGGTGATTTCGTCAATCAGATCATGTATTAGAGCGAATACTGATTTGAATATAGATCTGAATTTCGAGCCAGGTCGATATTCGAAAAAAATGGTGATTTCGTCAATCAGATCATGTATAAGAGCGAATACCGATTTGCATATAGATCTTAATTTCAAGCCAGGTCGATATTCGAGAAAATGGTGGTTTCTTCATTCAGATCATGTATAAGAGCGAAAACCGATTTGAATATAGATCTGAATTTCGAGCCAGGTCGATATTCGAGTAAATTGGATTTCGTTATTCTGATCATGTATAAGAGCGAATACCGATTTGAATATAAATCTGAATTTCAAGACAGGTTGATAATCGAAAAAATGGTGATTTCGTCTTCATCATCATGTATTAGAGCAAATACCAATTTGAATATAAATCTGAATATCGAATCATGTCGATATTCGGAAAAATGTTGATTTCGTCTTTCTGATCAGGTAAAAGCGTTTATACCGATTTAATATCGATGTGAATATCGAGGCATGTCGTTGTTTTGATAAAATGGTGATTCCATCTTTCGGATCATGTATTCGAGCGAATACCGATTAGAATATAGATATGAATATCAAGCCAGGTCGATATTCGATAAAATAGTGAGTGCGTTTTTCTGATTATGTATTAGAGCGAAAACCGATTTGAATATCAATCTGAATATCGAGCCAGGTCGATATTTGGGAAAATGTTAATTTTTTTTTTCTGATCAGGAAAAAGTCCGAATACCGATTTGAAAATCGATTTGAATATCGAGCCAGGTCGATATTCTTGAAATTGTGATTTCATCTTTCCGATCATGTAGATGTGTGAATACAGATTTGAATATCGTTCTGAATATCGAGCCAGGTTGGTATTTTGGAAAATGCTTATTGCGTCTTTCTGATCATGTAGATGGGCGAACATCGGTATTCGCCCTTCTATATGATCAGGAAGACAAAATCATAATTTTCCCGAATATCGACCTGGCTCCATATTCAAATAATCAGAAATACGATAGCACCATTTTCCCGAGTATCGACATGGCTTTATTTTTAACTCAATATTCAAATCGGTATTCGCTTTTCTACATGGTCTGAAATACAATAGCACCATTTTCCCGAATATCGACCTTGATCTATATTCACATATAACGAACTTCGTGCCAACTTCACATATAACGAACTTCGTGCCAACTTCACATACCTCTTTCTCACACCAGTACCCCACACAACATTCTTTTTGCGCAACTGGCTGTCTTATTTTACTGCAATGTTTTTGGAATCCGTTTTCTGCAGAGGAGTCAGAAAGCGTCTGAAAGTGAGAAAGAGTTGAGTTCGAAACGTTTGTGTTACCGCCTCGTAGGTGTTATGCACTCGATACCAGACATAGTAATACAGTCCAGTTATCTTGAAACCAGCCAATCAGTCATACTGCACACAACTATATATATATATCGGCTATATGAGCTGAATTACGAGAAAACCAACATTGTTGACTTTGCGTATAGTATCGATCCGCATCGTCCATTAGCATGCCGCGCAGGCTAACTCGGATAGACATGTTTCGCCTCCAGTGGATTTTCTGTTTTAGGAATCATTACTCTATACCTCTATCCACCTGAGACGGAATGGTGTCGGCCCGGATTAGTCTGCGCAGACTGCGCAAGCGGATCTGCATCGATACATTACGCAGAGGCCATATTGTTGGTTTTCTCGCGGGACGGCTCATAGTTAGATGTTCCTTAATATCAAGTGGTAGGGTCTCTAAATGTTATATAATAATAAATTAAGGGAACTGCATACCTTACTTTATGAAAATCAATTGCTGTTAAAAACCATTCTCTTTATGTTTTCTTTATACTTTTGGGGATTTAAATGAGGCCATAGATACTAGTTTTGCTCCTATTCAAGCTGACTATTTCGTCGATTTATTATGTATACACTTGTATGTATTATAGTGGATCTGCTGCCTTACGATACCAGACCAGGACTATTGTATTGTTTAACCCTTTCCCACATACAGACGTTTTGTGATGCCTCTGCAGCAGAATACTTTGAAAACATTGTGGCACATAGAGAAGTTGCTTATAATAAGCAATCTCTGCCTTTGCCACACTTTGTTCAACTATAACAAATAAATACTTACACTTTCAATAGAAACATTTGTTTTTGTTTGCATGTTTTCAAAGTCATCTGCTGCATATTTGTCGTATGAGGGAAAGGGTAAAGCTAGTCTTGTCATTTCTTTGGTTTTGCCAATTGATATTAAAACGAGACACGAAGATAACTACAGATAATAGATAGCCCTTAAATTTAATTCATCCGTTTAATACAGTGTGGCAATACCACGTGACCTGTGATGTCACAAATCCAAGACAAATTTGTCAACATTTTCTTCGCCTGAGACTTAAAAACAGCCGTAAGTATTTCATCTCTTCTCATTAAAGAAAAGTTTCCTTGAATGTATAATAAGAAACTTTTTAATTCTTAGAAGTAGGTATAGTAACGAATTACACTTCTTTAGCGTGTGCTGAACATGATGTTTCCAGTTAAATTGAGGGGATATATGTACACCAAGATTTGTTTTTCTTTGTACGTTTGTTATAACTCATGATTTTGTAATAGTATTTTTATCTCACCTGATTGATGATTTATTGGGTATGAAGCAGACAGGAACATAGCTTTTGTTTTTTGTGCATTTGGTAACATTGAGTTCTGTTGACACCAGTTTTCAATATGACAAATTTCATTTTGAAGAGTTTGAGTTATATTTGGCTTTGATTTACCCACATCAGTTATTGTGGTGTCATCAGCAAACATATCAATAATTGAATCTTTAATGAATAACGGAAGATCATTTATGTAAATTATAAACAGTAACGGCCCTAAAACAGAGCCTTGAGGGACGCCAGCAGATATTTCATGAGGTGACATGTGATGCACAAGATACAGGCATGTACCTTAAAGGTCAAGGTCACATTTACTGGTCAAAGGTCGAAATGAGAAATGTTTGTTAGGACTTTATCCAAAAATGTATGCAGTGCATTGCTGTTTTTGTACCAAAATGCACATACAATATACAATGTGCTGTCCTCGTTCGGTAGGGGATTTTTGTATTGCTTGAATACTAATTAACAAGTTAACTTGTTTAAACAAAAATATAAGATAACATGGAACATTTCGGTATAATAGCATTATGACAACGTTACTTCTTTTATAACTAGAACTATCACTGAAGATGATAAATACCCCCTAAACAGCATCTTGACCTACACCATAACTTAATAAGTAAAAGGGCCATTACTCTGTAGAATAACATGCAATTGTAACCCCTTTAGGATATGCACATCACCTTTTGGTATAGAAGCTTCATGTAAAATTTCATTGAATTCCACCCCGTGGTTTGTAAGAAATAGGCCGGACAAAATATGGTTCCGACCGACCGACAGCCCGACACAGTGACTCCTATATACCCCCTCTTCTTCGAAGCGGGTATAATTATACATCGTTGCTTAATTTTAATAAAAAAGCATTGTTGATCAGTTTTGTTGAAATTTAATCGTTATTAAACAAATACCGCAGTTTAATATAAACAGATCAAATTAAGTTAAAAATGCATGGACGACAGAGACCATCACTTGATCCTCGCCGCTTCACTGTTCAAAGCTCGGGGGAAAATATTCATGAATACTTAAAAAATCAGGGATTAACGCCTAAACTTGTCAAATGAATAGCAATATACAACGTGCAAGCATGCACGAAACTATTGTATTAGTGACGATCATTTGATTTAATTAATGTATTTATTATATTTACAAAATAATACAGATTAAGCTGGTGTAGTAAAAACAATAACGATAGCTAGATTGACTCAGTAAGATGCCTTTCAAAGCACTCAATACTGTTATACAGACATACTTCAAACAGGCCAGCGTAAGTACAGGTTAAATCTACGGCAGAAATAGTTTATTTCCTTCAAAACAGAAGACAGTGTTTGTCATTGTAACCTATTCTACAAAACAGCTTGGATTAGTAGCCGTTACATTTCTGCTTGTAACTGATGCCATTTGTTTCAAAATGGAAGAAAAGGTAAACTATCCATTAAAATTTGACGCTATGTCTCTAATATAATTCGATGTAGTCTCAGTTGTTCCCGGTTGATGTTAACCTGGCTTTAAATCATGCAAACGCAAGATAATGGAGGAAAAACGTAACTGCTTGGAACTGAAGTCCACTGAAATGCCAACTAATTTCAAGGTTTTCCTGAGTGTTTGACAAAACTGCTCGACTGAGGATGGCTAACCTGTACTTCTCGGAAAGCTTATATTTTTCCACTTAGCATGGCGTATATGCCATACAAATCGGAGAAGAGATGAAATACTTACGGCTGTTTTTAAGTCTCAGGCGAAGAAAATGTTGACAAATTTGTCTTGGATTTGTAGCCTGTATGACATCACAGGTCACGTGGCACACTGTAATATGCATGTTGCAAATGTGAACACATCGTCAGGGGATGAATGTCACACATCGAGAGCTTAGCGTTAAACGGTTGTAAATGTATGTACTTTAAGAAGCAGTTACAACTGTTTCGCGCTGAGCAAACAACGCTAAGTAAACTTGGGACCAGTAAACCATCGTGAGAAGCACACTGACCAAAACACTGACATTATCTCAGTTATAACACGGCGACAGTGCACTTAGTCACAGTCCCTATGTAAACAAACCAGTAATAGGCTAGGAAATGTGTCTCATTCATGGACACTTCACCGTGAATGGCGAGTGGTTACCATCGGGAATTAAACCCGAGACGCCTGATTGTAATTCCCGATCCCACTCGACCATGGCGGAAACAGGTATAATGTTTGATCGAAAATGTGAGCCGTCCCGCGAGAAAACCAACATTATGGCCTCTGCGTGATGCATCGAACCAGATCAGCTTGCGCAGTCCGCGCAGACTAATCCGGGCCGACACATTCAGTCTCAGGGGGATAGGGGTATAGAGTAATGATTCATGAAATAGAAAATTCACAGTAGGCGAAACGTGTTTGCCCGGGTTCGCTTGCGCGGCATGCGTAGGCTGATCCGTGTCGATACTTTACGCAAGTCTATAATGTTGGTTTTCTCGCGGGACGGCTCGTGTCCTCATTTTCAGAAGCTCTGAACTACTTTAAAACTGGTAGTCATTGCTTTCCCTCCTTAGCGCTCAGGATTGTGGGAATAATGTCAAATGCGGAACCTAATTTAATCACCACCTCGGTGGTGTAGTTGTAGAGAGTCCGCCTCGGGTCCGGGAGGTCGCATGTTGATTCCCGGTTGGGTCATAGCAAATACCTTAAAACTGGTAATTATTGTTTACCCTCCTTACCTGCTAGAATGTCAGATGACAGACAAAATATAATCTGTAGGTGCTAGATCATGGAATGAATCCTTCCTATATAGTCCCAACGTTGACAATTGAAGATTTTAAACAAACACAAATTGAGACATGACTGGAGGGGACAATATAAAAAAGTCCCAGCTCTGATCATATCCCGTGTCGTGAGGGTTCATAGTGGTGACAGGTCTATCCTTCACCGAACTTGATTGGTCATCATCCTTCGGATCCGGGATGTGGTCGGGGTACACAGGCGGAGAAATGCCTCCAAATTGTCCAATACTTTAAACATTAAAGTTTAATTTTTTAAGCAAATCATTTTAATATACATGTATACTACTTATTAATTGATCGTTGGGATGGTTCACTCGGACAGGTCTGATTTGAACAACAGACTTGTTTCGGTGGAAATATCTCCATAGCAGTAAAAAGTACTATTGTTTACATTTTTAAGCCGTGGGAAAATAACATTCCAAAGTGATGACGTCATACGACCTATTCCCTCATAGTGTTTTTTATTATCATTACTATCTTTGGTCATAGCCCTTATTATATATTATATAATTATGGAAAACAATCATTATTGACGAGACGATAGCCGAGGTCAATAATGATTTTGTTGGTACATGGGAAAATAACATTCCAAAGTGATGACGTCATACGACCTATTCCCTCATAGTGTTTTTTATTATCATTACTATCTTTGGTCATAGCCCTTATTATATATTATATAATTATGGAAAACAATCATTATTGACGAGACGATAGCCGAGGTCAATAATGATTTTGTTGGTACAATGAAAAAGCGTCTATTTATAGGTTATATAATAACATAGATTACATACTTTTTGATAGGATTCGCTCTGTGATTGAAAGCTCTATCCCAGTATACCCAAATACGCCTGTTACGGACGAGCTCTCTGATCTGATCTGATCTCGGAGATCCATTTTCGGATAGTATAAGAATCGTTGCAAATATATGTACACTTATTTATGTTATCAAACTTTTTAATGAACACGGATGCGGTCCTAGCCTGGTAGCTGGGCTCGGGTCCGCCTCCTATTATATGAATAAGGATCTGTGTTGGATCCATTGTATGTGGGTGGGTGTCCCCGTAGACGTGGGTGCGCCTTTCACTACGGTGTCGGGGGGATGGCGACATCTGGGTAATTTATGTTTGGGGGCCCGCGCGTGGGGTGGGGGGGGGGGGGTACCTGTATGCATAACAGTGCAATGAGGAAACACTACTGAATCCCATCCTCAGTCCAATACAGGTCATTTACGGCATTGTACATGCTTTTTTAGGAGAGTTCGTCCGTAATTCTGTTTGTGATATAAATTCCGTTACTGAAAGTTTTCCTCGCCATCCCAAAAATAAATTATTTTTTAAATACCGACCGTCACCTACATTTTGATCATAATTATTTTTATTGGCCCATTTCAGGGGCTGTTTGTTGCTTACATGCAGGACTGCAATACAACATTAACTAAGTCTCCCTTGCAATATATCCTAAAGGTTGAAATCTCTAATATTATTCGCAGCCAGATAGGTTATGATAATGTTATTGATTAGCTACCCATTTACTGGATGCTATCTTTAGGCAATCATGCATTGGGAATCGAATTGAACGTCAACCAACAAATGGGCCCCAATGAACAGACTCAGGGTCGCATTGAAATCTGGACCATTAGCAACCTTCCTTAGGGTAGAATATTTTAATGAGCACTTATCAATGCGATCAGGAAAAGCAGTCTGTCTTGAAATATAACATTGGACTCTACTGACTTTCAACCTATCAAATACAATTACAGATATAATCTGCAATTTATATAAATTTAGAAATAGACATGTAACAATATTTTTATATCTCCCATCTCCCCCGACCCAATAATAGAGACACAATACACATCAGAATAATCTGCTAAAACATAGTCCGTCTGCTAATTGAAATTAAATTAAATATTGCAATAAACGATAGCTGCTCGCCAAATGGCATTAATGCCGATCGCGAGGGTAAACAACGTCATAACAGAAGAAGTACCCACCTTTTCGCTCAGGATTGTGGGGATAATGTGCTCACCGCCTTGGCGGTGGAGAGTTCGGGAGGTCGAATGTTCGATTCCCGGTTAGGTCATAGCAAAAACCTTAAAACTGGTAGTCATTGCTTTCCCTCCTTTGCGCTCAGGATTGCGGGGTTAGCGTTATAACTGACTTGCTGGTGTCAGGATAAAAGGACCAGAAGTACTAGTATTTTAAAAATGAAACGCCGGGATATAACTAATAAAGGTTCGGGTAGACTGGCACCGGTTTCTACGGATTATAATTATGCATAGATAGTTGAGTTTTAATTCTGACTCCGGAATTGAATCGTTTAGGATATCGGGTAGACTGGCAGCGCTTCCTTAAGTTTCGGTATCATAACTGAACGGAATTAACGTGATTACACTATCTCTGACAGATGTTTATAATCAGCCTGTTCATTCATAATTGGCATTCCATTTCTTTATAGACCTAGCACTTTACTGACATATGTTAGAATCATGTAATTCAGTACAGCTTTGAAATATTATGAGAAATAAAAAAAACACATTTCGAGGGCTAAACGGAACAGTGTTGTAACTCAAATTTTTCACAAATCAATATTTTTTTGCATTTTTGACATGCAATTTGTAAGAACTATTTGTGGTAAAAATATTTTGTCAAAATAAAAAACTTGATGTACCTAAAAGTTAAAATGGTTGAAACTTTGTATCTCCATAAGGAACATTTCATTTATGCAACACTGTTCTAACTCATGTTACAACAGTGTTGCATAAGAAAATTCAGTTTCATCCCCATTGTTGCTATATGCAACACTGTGGCAACTCATCTGTTAACATGTACATACCCTTTATAATATACATAAGTTTAAACTGTTGTGTTCACTTTTCTAACTTGATTACATCTGGGGACAAAACAGTTATGTCTTTAAAGTTGAAAACAATATATTTGGAATAGAGTAGTAAACTGTTTGGTTAAAGGAAAAATTGCACATTATGAGCATTTTTTTCCCTAAACATTTTCAAAAGTCTGTCTTAACCGAACCCTTTCCCACATGCAACAAATCTGCACAAATGAAATGACCTCGGCAAAATTAAGAAAAATCTCTATATTATGTAGAAAATTAATAATTAAAACATTGTGGTAAAAGAGGAAATAGTGAGCAATATTTTCATATGTTATCAGCTGCTTATGCATCAAAAGTTAAAAACTCATCTGCAAATGGGAAAGTGAGGGTTAAACACAAAATGAGCCATGTTACACACAAGTCTACTGTTAGGGCTTCTGCGACCAGTTTAACCCAGTTCATACTGCATGATCTAGTAAACTGATCTTTAGTGTCTCCACAGACTTGGAGTAAAATTAACAAGAGTATCATGCCTATAATTATTGCTGCAAATTGTGGTGAAGATTGGATAAAGATTGCAGAAGTTAAAGAACAGACAAAGCTAATTTGGCAAGGTGCTTTTAACTAAGAGGCTATAACTCTTGGATTCTGGGTCGACATTTATCGCCCATTAACACTGTGATCAAGTTTGGGAAAGATAAAATAAAAATGTATAGAGGTAGAGAGCAGACAACTATTGTAGACAATGCCCTCTGCTACCCCGTGGTAAACATTTTAACATCTGGAAAACTAGAAATACTAGTTGTATTTGATACAGACACTACTCCATTCTTTCTCACATGCGAATGCATTTTGACACAATTTAGCAGACGATTTTGAATACATTGTGACAAAAGGAGACATTGCTCATGATGAGCAATTTCTCAATTTGCCACAGTGTATTCATCTCTATTCGATAAATAAACTTATGTTTATCATAATTTTCCATATTTTTTGCTTAAATTATTTTAAAGTCGTAATTGTTGAATATGGGAAGGGGCTAACGTGAACCACCAACCTCATCAAAGGCAAAGTATGCGGTGCCTTTTTCAGGGAGGATGTATCCTGCCCCATAAGCGTTGCTAAAGGGAGTCTGAGACATATATCTCTATCTCGTTCATTGACACATTGTTACAATATTTTGCTATTAAATGTACAAGAATATAAAGGAAAAGTAAGATTCAACGCTATTTAAATACATTTATATCAATTAACCAAGGATAATATAATAGCAGACGACTTGAAAATGTCTATCCAAAACTATGGAAAAGCTTTATTA
Source organism: Serripes groenlandicus (assembly GCA_031761405.1). NCBI lineage: Eukaryota > Metazoa > Mollusca > Bivalvia > Cardiida > Cardiidae > Serripes > Serripes groenlandicus. The sequence continues at coordinate 27,027 of JASEVX010000839.1, forward strand.
ATGAAAGCTTTATCAGCAAATAGAGTTGAAAAATTTACGGCAAAAGGAGAAATTGCTCATCTTGACCAATTGCTAGTTTTGCCGCAATGTTTTCAAAAGTCGTCGCTGCAGATGCGTTAAATGACATCAGAAAGCTTCTGTATGTGGGAAAGGGTTATTAACACACAACACATAACACTGACTATTCACTATTAACTACATTGTCTACGTTGTCTCTGAGATACACCTCTACATACTTACCTTCTGTATGTGGGAAAGGGTTAATTAACACACAACACATAACACTGACTATTCACTATTAACTACATTATCTACGTTATCTCTGAGATAAACCTCTACATACTTACCTTCTGTATGTGGGAAAGGGTTAATTAACACACAACACATAACACTGACTATTCACTATTAACTACATTGTCTACGTTATCTCTGAGATACACCTCTACATACTTACCTTCTGTATGTGGGAAAGGGTTATTAACACACAACACATAACACTGACTATTCACTATTAACTACATTGTCTACGTTATCTCTGAGATACACCTCTACATACTTACCTTCTGTATGTGGGAAAGGGTTAATTAACACACAACACATAACACTGACTATTCACTATTAACTACATTGTCTACGTTATCTCTGAGATACACCTCTACATACTTACCTTCGACATACTGTGTTTGACAGGCGTGGTACCCATATAGTCATCCGTATGGTTCTCTAAACTACCACCATTTAATGAGGATACAACACGGTAGGGGGGGGGGGGGGGGGGCATCACGGTTCCATAGGACCTGTCAAAGTCTCAAAAGTTTCTCAATTTACCGTTTTCCCACATACAAAAAATTTGCAGCAAGTGACTTGGAAAACATCGAGGAAAAAGTATATCAAAATATTGAATAAAGATAATAACATTGAGACAAAAATAAAAATTGCTAGAAATTGCACCAATTGAGCAATTACTCCTTTTACCACAATCTGTTCAAAGGTCGCCTGGTGCCGATGCATCAAAATGCGCCTCCATGTAGAAAAGTATTAATTATTTACATGGAATTACCTTTCATATGGTAAACGGTTAAGGATTATCAAACGCTTGGGGAATCCGCTGTGGTCGAATGGTTAGCGTCGGGGATTTCGAAACCGGGTGTCCCGGGTTCGATCCCCAGTCGCGGCAATTCGGTCATGGTGGAGTGCCCTTGGGCAAGGACATTTTCTAGCCTAGTACTGGATTGTTCACCCAGGGAACATGAATAATAAAATTTAAATGCGCGCTAAATGACCTTAGCTGTCGATGCGCCATAAAACAATATACATTCAATCATTCATTCAAACGTTTGGCTTATTTTACATTATCAAGGAGACAAAGATATTATTCTTATTGTATTTCACCCTTTTCCACATACAACAAATCTGCAGCTCATTATGAGCAATTTCTCTATTCAAAACAGTGTTTTCAATAGTCGTCTACTGGAAAAAACCACTTATGAATGTGTAAATATGATGTGCAGAGCAGATGGGATAAGATCATGATATATTAAAGATGAATATTTGATAGCATTACATTCAAATAAAATGAATGTACGTGATAGCAATAGTATAACCCTTTCCCCACATACAACACAATGTTGTCTGAGGCAGATGTGAAAAGATGCGTCTACAAGGGGGCATAGTTTACATATGTTTGTATAGATGTTTTCCAAGTTATCTGCTGCAGATTTACTGTATATGGGAAGATATTCAAAGACAAACAATAATTGAAAAAACTCACGAAAATGATGTTGAACTGAACGGATAAATCCTGATATATTCAACATAAGTTTCATTTTGAGGATCAAAGGTTATATACGCTTTTCCTACCTGCGCTATGAAAGCATTCTGGACATTAGGGCTACCATCTATAAACATGTAAGTAATCGGATACACTGGACTGTACTAACTATTGGCATAGTGTTGGGCCATTGGAACAAACAAACGGAAGATAGTAAATTTAAATATAGGAGTTTAAACTCTTTCCCACATACACCAAATTTACAATAGACAACTTTAAAAAACATATTGTCAAATATGTGAAAAATCTCCATAGGTGAGAGTTGAATGATTAAATAAGAGTTGAAAAGTCGTCTGCTGCAGAGTATCATAGGTGAGAGTTGAATTATTAAATAAGAGTTGAAAAGTCGTCTGCTGCAGAGTGTCAGAAAGGGTCTGTATGTGGGAAACGGCTAAGTCAAATAACCACAGGTCAAATTCTTTTTGAGAAATTAATAACAATAAATCAGAGTGTTTGAAGGAACGCATGACCTACCTGCTAATAGATCACATTGTGACAAACAGACAGACAATGAGGAAGTGATGTCTATATATTGGCACACACAAATTGCTGACAAACTACTGAGGGATTCAAAGACAAAGATAGTTGTATAGCAGTTTTAACTCTTTCCCACATACAATATATTTGCAGCAGACGGCTTTGAAACATGTTTTCAAATATGTGAAAGTATCTCCATAAGTTAGAGTTTAATTATAAATAACAGTTAACAAAATGGTGGTATAAGGAGAAATTGCTCATCATGGGCAATTTCTCCTATTGCCACAATTGTTTTAAAAGTCGTCTGATGCAGAGGCGCTAGAACAGGGCAATACAAGGATACCACCTTTTGTTTGTTTTTAATAACCAGAACATGTAGATAGAGATGGTTTTTTTGCATTGTTATTTAAAATTGAACATTTAATATAGTTCTCATTATTATGCAAATACCTTTTTATTTTATTTTTATATGACATGCTATGTGTTAATTGTATGTTCCACGACCTCTCTGTGAAATACCGCCAGTCAAAAAAGTATTTTCTGTGTATACAATAGTTTTGGTTCAACTGCAACATTATTCATGATACGGACATATCAAAGTACTATTGTAAAGTGTATTAGATAATTTGTTGTGATCGGTGAATCCATTTCCAAATGTAAACTGTGATCTGCAGTTAGCCTCTTGCTGGCAGCACGTTCAATTCTTTGATTTTATCTATTGTCGACACCCCAATCAATATCAGACACGTCTAATGCCGACTGCATCACGAGTCGTGATGCAGTCGGCATTAGACGTGTCTGATATTGATTGGGTGTACCGAGTTTTTTATAGTATTTCAAGTTTTTTTATATTTATTATAATTGAGCCGTCCCACTAGAAAGCCAACAATATAGCCTCTGCGTCATGTATCGACCCAAATCAGCCTGCGCAATCCGCGCAGACTGATGCCGGCCGACACATTCTGTCTTAAGGGAATACATGTATAGAGTAATGATTCCTGAAATCGAAAATCCACAGGAGGCGAAAAGTGTCTTTTCGGGTAAGCTTGCGCGGCATGCTTAGGCTAATCCGGAACGATAATTTACGCAGAGTCCATACTGATGGTTTTCTCGCGGGACGGCTCATATCATGGTGGCAATGTGTAACACTTACCCTAACTCAAGCTTTCTAACATCAGTACTCAATACAGCATTATTCCCAAGCGACTGGCCACCTTCGCACCAGGACTGTCCGCCCAGAATGTGTAACACTTACCCTAACTCAAGCTTCCTAACATCAGTACTCAATACAGCATTATTCCCAAGCGACTGGCCACCTTCGCACCAGGACTGACCACCTTCCCACCAGGACTGGCCACCTTCCCACCAGGACTAGCCACCTTCCCACCAGGACTGGCCACCTTCCCACCAGGACTGGCCACCTTCCCACCAGGACTGTCCGCCGAGAATGTGTAACACTTACCCTAACCCAAGCTTCCTAACATCAGTACTCAATACAGCATTATTCCCAAGCGACTGGCCACCTGCCCACCAGGACTGTCCGCCGAGAATGTGTAACACTTACCCTAACTCAAGCTTCCTTACATCAGTACTCAATACAGCATTATTCCCAAGCGACTGGCCACCTTCCCACCAGGACTGACCACCTTCCCACCAGGACTGTCCGCCGAGAATGTGTAACACTTACCCTAACCTAAGCTTCCTAACATCAGTACTCAATACAGCATTATTCCCAAGCGACTGGCCACCTTCCCACCAGGACTGACCACCTTCCCACCAGGACTGTCCGCCGAGAATGTGTAACACTTACCCTAACCCAAGCTTCCTAACATCAGTACTCAATACAGCATTATTCCCAAGCGACTGGCCACCTGCCCACCAGGACTGTCCGCCGATAATGTGTAACACTTACCCTAACTCAAGCTTCCTAACATCAGTACTCAATACAGCATTATTCCCAAGCGACTGGCCACCTTCCCACCAGGACTGACCACCTTCCCACCAGGACTGGCCACCTTCCCACCAGGACTGGCCACCTTCCCACCAGGACTGGCCACCTTCCCACCAGGACTAGCCACCTTCCCGCCAGGACTGGCCACCTTCCCACCAGGACTGGCCACCTTCCCTACCAGGACTGGCCACCTTCCCACCAGGACTGTCCGGCGAGAAACCCTTTCCCACATACAGCGAATCTGCAGCAGACGATTTTGAAATCTTTTAGGCAAAAATATAAAAAATCTCTATAAATTAAATGAAATTGAAAACATTTTAGCAAATGGAGGAATTGCTCATTATGATCAATATCTCCTTTTTCCACGATGTTTTCAGACGTCGTCTGCTGCACATGCTTCAAAATGCATATGCAGGTGTGTAAGGGTTAAGACAGATCACAACGACTTTTATTAATCATCGAAAAATATGTTGGCCGAGCTAGACTTAATTCGAACTTACGACCTCTTGATTTATATCCTTCGAATGAGCTATCGCAACTGGACGTCGGTGAGATGACTGTTGAAATGATAAGGAAGGAAAGACATATTACAAGTTACAAGTTATTCACTTATTTCAAAATAATGTATATGACTTTGTATGTTTAACTCTTTGAATTCTTGAACCGACTTTGTGAAGCATGTGTCACGAGTATAGAGCCAGGTCAGCCGGCGCACCCGCAAACGTGTGTTAGGTCCATACCAGTAGTGTCCATTTGCTTTTCGTTAAATTAGGCAAAATATTTAAACGTCGTTGTAAAGAGGTTTTCGCTCCACAGAGGTGCCATTTCGAGAGGTTTTTCTGTACTTACTTGGTCATCCTGTTTCATATGGCTCCATGGAAAGATATCGACTATAGAACAACACATCACACTGTGCTGAGGGGACGGCTGATCTGATACTACGCTGATCTCAAATATCTCGAAGGTCGGTAATATTCCATCATGATGAGCAATTTTGATTTTTCCACTATGTTTTTAATTTTATTAAATAACTATACTTTCATTTCAACTGAATGTTCATACTTTAGCCTAGATAATTTCAAAGTTGTCGACTGCAGAGCTGACGGATGGGAAAGGGTTTTAAAAGCAAAACCAAAGCAAACGAGCCAAGCAGGGACGAAAGGGGATCTCGTTAAATCCCGGGCTTTAAACATAGACAAATCAAACAAATAGGTATTGTGAAGATAAATTGACCACGGCCACGTGTATATATTGATCGGTGCACTGCTTTCGTGAATGATCATGGTTTTGTGTACATAGCTGTACTTGGTTATACGAATATTCATGTATTATTATTTTCATCATTCGTCACTCCTTGGCAGATTTCTGTACCCTACGTCTATCTTGTGCCGAATGCTATTTTCGTATACAATTGACCGAATGCTATAAGCACTTGAATGTGATCAATTCATGAAGTAAACACAGAAGAATGGGATACAACTTACAGCAGTGATCTGTTATTAGTGATGAAGCTCCCGTTTGTAGAACTTTTTAAAATACTTTTAAAATGGTAGTAATGGCTTCCCTCCTCGGTGCTCATGGTTGCGTAGAAAGCGTTAAGACTGATGCATCGTTGTCAAGATAAATAATACCGGTAGTACTGGTAACGCCGTGATATAACTGACATACTGTTGATCGTGGCGTAAAACACAATTCAAACAAACAAACAAACACAAGTTAAAGTTTAGTATTAGCATAAAACAATCTCGAGACGGTCCCTGGCAACAACGGCCGATTACGTAACCTTATTTAGCTCATTTATATATGAATTATTAATTAATCCTTTCACACATATTATAAATCTGTAACAGTCGACTTTGAAAAGGTCTGGGCTAAACTATGGACAATCTCTTTAAATGAAATTGAAGTTATTAAACAGAGTTGAAAACACTGTGACAAAAGGGGAAAATGCTTATTATGAGCAATTTCTCCCTTTGCCACAATGTTTTCAAAAGTCGTCCGCTGCAGAGGCGTCGTAAAGTGTCTGTACGATGGAAAGAGTTTATGACTTTATGGTATTTCATTTAAAATGACAACGAACCATTGTCATACAAAAGCTTTCACTTTTAATTAGCTTAAAACGTTTGCGATAAGAACTGATGACATTAAGTCCCTAACGCAGCATCGTTTTGGTTCGTTCTGCCTTTTAGGCGTAAACATGTGCATGCGTCATTCTGTATAACCCTTTTTCACGTGCAGACGCTTTTTACGCATCTTCAGCAGTCAACTTTCAAATAAGGTGTGACAAAACAGAAAGTGTTTGTATTGAGAAAATTCCCACCTTTGTTACAATGTTTTCAAATATGTACACAACTTATATCTGCATTTCTGGAGATTTTCCATACTTTGGTCTAGAGTTTTTCATGCTCGTCTGCTGTATATCATACTCGTCTGTTTTAGATGTTTTGTATGATAGAAAGGGTGTAATATACGATCCATTTTGAAATAACGAACACAAAGTTTCATTACAGAAGTACGCGTTACAAATAGTGGAATAACTGAAGTGACGGATACATTTGTCAAGTAAAACGTTCACATTTTACGGGCTAATTGATATATTTTTTATATGGACATAATATTTCAAAATTATGCATACTTATTACACCTTATTGGATGGATGGCGTAGTGAGAAAAACACCAAGATATTAGGTGATCGAATGTTTTATTATACTTATTATTATTAGTTTTATTATTAAAGTTAAACGACTTAATCTGGCATGTCAAATGCAAAATTTTGCTTTTCATCTCTATATAAAATTTACCTCTATTTTTATCATTATCTTTATTATTAGTATTATCATTATTATCATTATTATTATTATTATAATTATTTACTATTATTATGTTTAACATTGTGAAGTTTAATTGACCGTGGACAATCGCATAATCAATCAGTCAACTGGACTCGAAAATACACATACTCAATAACTTCGTGAATGCTCATGGGATTGTGAAGAGAGCTATACTTGGTTGTACGAAATTTCATGAAGGTATCAGGCCTACCTATTTTCGAGTACAGTGTACCGAATACTATCTGTGCTTGAACCTGTCAGTTTATGTTCAAAATGTCATTATTATTGTTATCATCATTATAGTTATTTGTTTAGCTTTTCTCAGTAAACAATTTGAACCTATTTAGAGTCTGAATGACTCTCCGGTTTGGCATCATTTAACATTCATTTTTGGCGAGAAAAAGGAGGGACTTCACTTATAGTTTGTATATGTATGTATGTATTTGTAACATACAGATGAACACTTGAGCTCTGACCTAAGCCTTCAATGTTCGCAAGTGCAACAGGATACCGTATCGTGTTTTTGAATTGCAATTTACGCCACCTTCAACAGTATTTCAGTAATATCACGGAGTTTCTGTGAACATTACCAGTACTACCGGTATTTTCAGTAATATCACGGAGTTTCTGTGAACATTACCAGTACTACCGGTATTTCTGTAATATCACGGAGTTTCTGTGAACATTACCAGTACTACCGGTATTTCAGTAATATCACGGAGTTTCTGTGAACATTACCAGTACTACCGGTATTTCTGTAACATCACGGAGTTTCTGTGAACATTACCAGTACTACCGGTATTTCAGTAATATCACGGAGTTTCTGTGAACATTACCAGTACTACCGGTATTTCTGTAATATCACGGAGTTTCTGTGAACATTACCAGTAATACCGGTACTTTCAGTAATATCACGAAGTTTCTGTGAACATTACCAGTACTACCGGTATTTCTGTAATATCACGGAGTTTCTGTGAACATTACCAGTACTACCGGTATTTCAGTAATATCACGGAGTTTCTGTGAACATTACCAGTACTACCGGTATTTCAGTAATATCACGGAGTTTCTGTGAACATTACCAGTACTACCGGTATTTCAGTAATATCACGGAGTTTCTGTGAACATTACCAGTACTACCGGTATTTCAGTAATATCACGGAGTTTCTGTGAACATTACCAGTACTACCGGTACTTCTGTATTATCACGGAGTTTCTGTGAACATTACCAGTACTACCGGTATTTCTGTAATATCACGGAGTTTCTGTGAACATTACCAGTACTACCGGTATTTCAGTAATATCACGGAGTTTCTGTGAACATTACCAGTACTACCTGTACTTTCAGTAATATCACGGAATTTCTGTGAACATTACCAGTACTACCGGTATTTCAGTAATATCACGGAGTTTCTGTGAACATTACCAGTACTACCGGTATTTCAGTAATATCACGGAGTTTCTGTGAACATTACCAGTACTATCGGTATTTCTGTAATATCACGGAGTTTCTGTGAACATTACCAGTACTACCGGTATTTCAGTAATATCACGGAGTTTCTGTGAACATTACCAGTACTACCGGTATTTCTGTAATATCACGGAGTTTCTGTGAACATTACCAGTACTACCGGTATTTCAGTAATATCACGGAGTTTCTGTGAACATTACCAGTGCTACCGGTATTTCAGTAATATCACGGAGTTTCTGTGAACATTACCAGTACTACCAGTATTTCAGTAATATCACGGAGTTTCTGTGAACATTACCAGTACTACCGGTACTTCTGTAATATCACGGAGTTTCTGTGAACATTACCAGTACTACCGGTATTTCAGTAATATCACGGAGTTTCTGTGAACATTACCAGTACTACCGGTATTTCTGTAATATCACGGAGTTTCTGTGAACATTACCAGTACTACCGGTATTTCAGTAATATCACGGAGTTTCTGTGAACATTACCAGTACTACCGGTATTTCTGTAATATCACGAAGTTTCTGTGAACATTACCAGTACTACCGGTATTTCTGTAATATCACGGAGTTTCTGTGAACATTACCAGTACTACCGGTATTTCTGTAATATCACGGAGTTTCTGTGAACATTACCAGTACTACCGGTACTTTCAGTAATATCACGGAGTTTCTGTGAACATTACCAGTACTACCGGTATTTCTGTAATATCACGGAGTTTCTGTGAACATTACCAGTACTACCTGTGAACATTACCAGTACTACCGGTAATTCTGTAATATCACGGAGTTTCTGTGAACATTACCAGTACTACCGGTATTTTCATTTATCCTGACACCGATTCATCAATGGTAATGCTATCCCCGCAACCCTGAGCACTATGGAGGGAAGCCATTACTATCATTTTAAAGTATTTTGTATGACCCGACAGGTGATCGAACCAGAGTCCATACTGATGGTTTTCTCGCGGGACGGCTCATATCATGGTGGCAATGTGTAACACTTACCCTAACTCAAGCTTTCTAACATCAGTACTCAATACAGCATTATTCCCAAGCGACTGGCCACCTTCGCACCAGGACTGTCCGCCCAGAATGTGTAACACTTACCCTAACTCAAGCTTCCTAACATCAGTACTCAATACAGCATTATTCCCAAGCGACTGGCCACCTTCGCACCAGGACTGACCACCTTCCCACCAGGACTGGCCACCTTCCCACCAGGACTAGCCACCTTCCCACCAGGACTGGCCACCTTCCCACCAGGACTGGCCACCTTCCCACCAGGACTGTCCGCCGAGAATGTGTAACACTTACCCTAACCCAAGCTTCCTAACATCAGTACTCAATACAGCATTATTCCCAAGCGACTGGCCACCTGCCCACCAGGACTGTCCGCCGAGAATGTGTAACACTTACCCTAACTCAAGCTTCCTTACATCAGTACTCAATACAGCATTATTCCCAAGCGACTGGCCACCTTCCCACCAGGACTGACCACCTTCCCACCAGGACTGTCCGCCGAGAATGTGTAACACTTACCCTAACCTAAGCTTCCTAACATCAGTACTCAATACAGCATTATTCCCAAGCGACTGGCCACCTTCCCACCAGGACTGACCACCTTCCCACCAGGACTGTCCGCCGAGAATGTGTAACACTTACCCTAACCCAAGCTTCCTAACATCAGTACTCAATACAGCATTATTCCCAAGCGACTGGCCACCTGCCCACCAGGACTGTCCGCCGATAATGTGTAACACTTACCCTAACTCAAGCTTCCTAACATCAGTACTCAATACAGCATTATTCCCAAGCGACTGGCCACCTTCCCACCAGGACTGACCACCTTCCCACCAGGACTGGCCACCTTCCCACCAGGACTGGCCACCTTCCCACCAGGACTGGCCACCTTCCCACCAGGACTAGCCACCTTCCCGCCAGGACTGGCCACCTTCCCACCAGGACTGGCCACCTTCCCTACCAGGACTGGCCACCTTCCCACCAGGACTGTCCGGCGAGAAACCCTTTCCCACATACAGCGAATCTGCAGCAGACGATTTTGAAATCTTTTAGGCAAAAATATAAAAAATCTCTATAAATTAAATGAAATTGAAAACATTTTAGCAAATGGAGGAATTGCTCATTATGATCAATATCTCCTTTTTCCACGATGTTTTCAGACGTCGTCTGCTGCACATGCTTCAAAATGCATATGCAGGTGTGTAAGGGTTAAGACAGATCACAACGACTTTTATTAATCATCGAAAAATATGTTGGCCGAGCTAGACTTAATTCGAACTTACGACCTCTTGATTTATATCCTTCGAATGAGCTATCGCAACTGGACGTCGGTGAGATGACTGTTGAAATGATAAGGAAGGAAAGACATATTACAAGTTACAAGTTATTCACTTATTTCAAAATAATGTATATGACTTTGTATGTTTAACTCTTTGAATTCTTGAACCGACTTTGTGAAGCATGTGTCACGAGTATAGAGCCAGGTCAGCCGGCGCACCCGCAAACGTGTGTTAGGTCCATACCAGTAGTGTCCATTTGCTTTTCGTTAAATTAGGCAAAATATTTAAACGTCGTTGTAAAGAGGTTTTCGCTCCACAGAGGTGCCATTTCGAGAGGTTTTTCTGTACTTACTTGGTCATCCTGTTTCATATGACTCCATGGAAAGATATCGACTATAGAACAACACATCACACTGTGCTGAGGGGACGGCTGATCTGATACTACGCTGATCTCAAATATCTCGAAGGTCGGTAATATTCCATCATGATGAGCAATTTTGATTTTTCCACTATGTTTTTAATTTTATTAAATAACTATACTTTCATTTCAACTGAATGTTCATACTTTAGCCTAGATAATTTCAAAGTTGTCGACTGCAGAGCTGACGGATGGGAAAGGGTTTTAAAAGCAAAACCAAAGCAAACGAGCCAAGCAGGGACGAAAGGGGATCTCGTTAAATCCCGGGCTTTAAACATAGACAAATCAAACAAATAGGTATTGTGAAGATAAATTGACCACGGACACGTGTATATATTGATCAGTGCACTGCTTTCGTGAATGATCATGGTTTTGTGTACATAGCTGTACTTGGTTATACGAATATTCATGTATTATTATTTTCATCATTCGTCACTCCTTGGCAGATTTCTGTACCCTACGTCTATCTTGTGCCGAATGCTATTTTCGTATACAATTGACCGAATGCTATAAGCACTTGAATGTGATCAATTCATGAAGTAAACACAGAAGAATGGGATACAACTTACAGCAGTGATCTGTTATTAGTGATGAAGCTCCCGTTTGTAGAACTTTTTAAAATACTTTTAAAATGGTAGTAATGGCTTCCCTCCTCGGTGCTCATGGTTGCGTAGAAAGCGTTAAGACTGATGCATCGTTGTCAAGATAAATAATACCGGTAGTACTGGTAACGCCGTGATATAACTGACATACTGTTGATCGTGGCGTAAAACACAATTCAAACAAACAAACAAACACAAGTTAAAGTTTAGTATTAGCATAAAACAATCTCGAGACGGTCCCTGGCAACAACGGCCGATTACGTAACCTTATTTAGCTCATTTATATATGAATTATTAATTAATCCTTTCACACATATTATAAATCTGTAACAGTCGACTTTGAAAAGGTCTGGGCTAAACTATGGACAATCTCTTTAAATGAAATTGAAGTTATTAAACAGAGTTGAAAACACTGTGACAAAAGGGGAAAATGCTTATTATGAGCAATTTCTCCCTTTGCCACAATGTTTTCAAAAGTCGTCCGCTGCAGAGGCGTCGTAAAGTGTCTGTACGATGGAAAGAGTTTATGACTTTATGGTATTTCATTTAAAATGACAACGAACCATTGTCATACAAAAGCTTTCACTTTTAATTAGCTTAAAACGTTTGCGATAAGAACTGATGACATTAAGTCCCTAACGCAGCATCGTTTTGGTTCGTTCTGCCTTTTAGGCGTAAACATGTGCATGCGTCATTCTGTATAACCCTTTTTCACGTGCAGACGCTTTTTACGCATCTTCAGCAGTCAACTTTCAAATAAGGTGTGACAAAACAGAAAGTGTTTGTATTGAGAAAATTCCCACCTTTGTTACAATGTTTTCAAATATGTACACAACTTATATCTGCATTTCTGGAGATTTTCCATACTTTGGTCTAGAGTTTTTCATGCTCGTCTGCTGTATATCATACTCGTCTGTTTTAGATGTTTTGTATGATAGAAAGGGTGTAATATACGATCCATTTTGAAATAACCTAAGACCTAAGCCTTCAATGTTCGCAAGTGCAACAGGATACCGTATCGTGTTTTTGAATTGCAATTTACGCCACCTTCAACAGTATTTCAGTAATATCACGGAGTTTCTGTGAACATTACCAGTACTACCGGTATTTTCAGTAATATCACGGAGTTTCTGTGAACATTACCAGTACTACCGGTATTTCTGTAATATCACGGAGTTTCTGTGAACATTACCAGTACTACCGGTATTTCAGTAATATCACGGAGTTTCTGTGAACATTACCAGTACTACCGGTATTTCTGTAACATCACGGAGTTTCTGTGAACATTACCAGTACTACCGGTATTTCAGTAATATCACGGAGTTTCTGTGAACATTACCAGTACTACCGGTATTTCTGTAATATCACGGAGTTTCTGTGAACATTACCAGTAATACCGGTACTTTCAGTAATATCACGAAGTTTCTGTGAACATTACCAGTACTACCGGTATTTCTGTAATATCACGGAGTTTCTGTGAACATTACCAGTACTACCGGTATTTCAGTAATATCACGGAGTTTCTGTGAACATTACCAGTACTACCGGTATTTCAGTAATATCACGGAGTTTCTGTGAACATTACCAGTACTACCGGTATTTCAGTAATATCACGGAGTTTCTGTGAACATTACCAGTACTACCGGTATTTCAGTAATATCACGGAGTTTCTGTGAACATTACCAGTACTACCGGTACTTCTGTATTATCACGGAGTTTCTGTGAACATTACCAGTACTACCGGTATTTCTGTAATATCACGGAGTTTCTGTGAACATTACCAGTACTACCGGTATTTCAGTAATATCACGGAGTTTCTGTGAACATTACCAGTACTACCGGTATTTCAGTAATATTACGGAATTTCTGTGAACATTACCAGTACTACCGGTATTTTAGTAATATCACGGAGTTTCTGTGAACATTACCAGTACTACCGGTATTTCAGTAATATCACGGAGTTTCTGTGAACATTACCAGTACTATCGGTATTTCTGTAATATCACGGAGTTTCTGTGAACATTACCAGTACTACCGGTATTTCAGTAATATCACGGAGTTTCTGTGAACATTACCAGTAC
>JASEVX010000084.1:0-185000 GCA_031761405.1 Serripes groenlandicus
CTTTGTTCACTGTGCTCCGAGTAAATCTGTAAGGGTCGTTGCCACGGTACCCAGGCCTTGGAGTCTGCTGCCCCATCTTTTCCCGTAATTTAGAGTCGTCGTGTTTGTTGGCCGGATTGGATGTGTATTTGGTGAAGGAATCACTGGAGTAGGATGAGTTGTCGTTGTATGGCGGCTGCTACAAGGGGAAATAAATTTATAAAATAAACGAGAGCGCCGGCGAATAATCGTTAAAGCCAGAGTTATGTGACCTGGTATAGTCATGCATATTGTGCCATAGGATTGATTGATTGATTGAATGGGGTTTAACGCCGTTTTTAACAATTTCACAGTGATATCACGGCGTCCAGTTCACCTACTCATTCATTTCCTGGTTTTCGCACACCAGTACTCCACACAACAATCTTCCCAAGCAACTGGCTACTTTTCCACATAGACTTAGCCCATTGGTGGAAGACGAATGACGTATGTCGCATTGACTTTTGTCAATCGTCGGAAAGAAAATTGGCCGAGCCGGTATTGTGCCATAGGAACATGTGTACCAAGTTTAATTTGAAAATGTTGAATGGTTTTTTTTGTAGATAAGGTTAAAGTTTTGTGACAATGCAGACGCCAAGGGTATCTTCGATAAACAGACAAGCTTGAAAATTTGACAATAGTGAGAGAGAGCGTTATGAGCAAACAAACAATGGGGTAGCAGTGCTCTAGATAAGGAGAATTTTTCATGTTCTAAAATCCTTATTTGACATTAAAATCCTATATTGTAGGTACTCAAAAGTATCGTCTCAGTGAGACAATCTTTTGAGTACCCACAACATAGGATTTGGTTGAGTAATAAGAGAAATATTGTCGGGAAAAGACCTGTTCACTCCCTCTTATCTAGTCCTCCGGGGTCTTCCTGCCGGGCAATTTTCAAGGTTTTTTTCTTGCTTCAATAACCAAAAACAGGTTATAAAATATAAACACGTGCAAGAACAAGAGCTGTCGGAGGACAGCGCGCTCGACTATTCCACCACTTATTTAAGTTACTGAGATAATGGACTCTAATATAGTTGCATGCAAAAAATTAACCACAATTTCTTAGTGGGTGATAATTTGCATTATATGCTGGATAGTGTTATTTAACATGATTATTTTCATAGGTGTGATGGTAAGAAAGGGTTGTATAACCTTTCAATGGAATGCATCAAGTAGTTACTAAGATATTGACTCTTAATGTAGTTTAACGCAAACCTTTAACCATAATTTCTAAGTAAAAAAACGGCAACAATTTGCAGCATATACAGGATAGAGTTATCTTAATTGGTTGTGTTTATAGTTATGCAATTGGGAAAGGTTGTATAAAGTTTCAATGCAATTTTTCAAGTTGTAACTGAGATTACACTCTAAATGTAGTTGCAAAACTTTAACCAGAATTTCTAAGTCCAAAAAGGTCCATAACTTGCATAAAATGCTGGATAGAGTAATCATACTTGATTGTTTACATAGATGTGATGGTTGGTAAGGGCTGTATAAAGTTTCAATGCAATGCATCAAGTAGTTTACTAAGAGATGGTCTCTTTATGTAGTTGCATGCAAAACTTTAACCAGAATTTCTAAGTCCAAAAAGGCCATAACTTGCATAAAATGCAGGATAGAGTTATCATACTTGATAATCTACACAAGTGTGATAGTTGGGTAGGGTTGTAGAAAGTTTCAATGCAATGCATCAAGTATTTACTGAGACATGGACTCTTAATTTAGTTGCACGCAAAACTTTAACCAGAATTTCTAAGAAAAAAAAGGACCATTACTTGCATAAAATGCAGAATAGAGTTATCATACTTGATAATATACACAGGTGTAATAGTTGGGTAGGGTTGTAGAAAGTTTCAATGCAATGCATCAAGTAAATACTGAGATATGGACTCTTAATTTAGTTGCACGCAAAACTTTAACCAGAATTTCTAAGTAAAAAAAGGGCTATAACTTGCATAAAATGCAGGATAGAGTTATCTAACTTGATAATCTATAGGTGTGATAGTTGGGTAGGGTTGTATAAAGGTTCAATGCAATGCATCAAGTATATACTGAGATATGGACTCTTAATTTAGTTGCACGCAAAACTTTAACCAGAATTTCTAAGTAAATAAAGGGCCATAACTTGCATAAAGTGCAGGATAGAGTTATCTTACTTGATAATCTACATAGGTGTGATAGTTGGGTAGAGTTGTAAAAAGTTTCAATGCAATGCATCAAGTAAATACTGAGATATGGACTCTTAATTTAGTTGCACGCAAAACTTTAACCAGAATTTCTAAGTAAAAAAAGGGCCATAACTTGCATAAAGTGCAGGATAGAGTTATCTTACTTGATAATCTACATAGGTGGGATAGTTGGGTAGGGTTGTAGACAGTTTCAATGCAATGCATCAAGTAAATACTGAGATATGGACTCTTACTTTAGTTGCACGCAAAACTTTAACCAGAAAATCTAAGTAAAAAAGGGCCATAACTTGCATAAAATGCAGGACAGAGTTATCTAACTTGATAATCTACATTGGTGTGATAGTTTGGTAGGGTTGTAGAAAGTTTCAATGCAATACATGTAGTATTTTAGAACTTGCATGCAAAACCTTAACCAAAGTGTGACGTGGACGCCGACGCCGACGACGACGCCGACGCCAGGGTGAGTAGTATAGCTCTCATATTCTTCGAATAGTCGAGCTAAAAAGGAGAAATGCTCATGATGAGCAATTTTCAATATATTCTATTTTGAATCACAAGTTATAATAATTTTTCCAGTGTTAAAAAAATCAAATAATATATCAACTGCTGCAGATATATAATATCTATGAAAATATTTAATTTACAGAGCGGTAGATTAGGTTTGCATGTTATAAAATGCTTATTTGACCCTCGAACTCTATGTTGTGGGTACTCAAAAGAATCGTCTCAGTGAGACGATTCTTTTAAGTACCCACAACATAGGGCTCGCTTTCATAATAAGGGAGAAATTGTGGGAAAAAGAGCTGAATACCCCTCCTTATCTGGACCTCTGGGTTCAAAGATTATTAACTACAACATACCCGTGAATCTCGTGTATTATGTGAATGTGGCGGTGAGTTGACTTGCTGGTTGTATGACGGCGAGCTTGGCTCATTGGGCGAGGATGAAGAATGCGGGGACTGATGCTGGCGGGTGATTGGTCGAGAGTATAAAGGATCTACATGACCCTGATTGGGCTGAGGATCTTCGTACCTAAAAGTATGTGATATAAATATAAACATTTCGTTAACCGTTTCCCTCACACAGCAATTCTGCAGCAGACGACTTTGAACATATTTTGTCAAAAAACAGAAAAATCACTATAATTGAATGGATAACCTATGACTAAAAGTAGAAAACATTGTGGCAAAAGGAGAAATTGCTTGTTTTGAGCAATTTCTTTTTTTGTCACTATGATTTCAAAAAGCTGTTTGCTGCAGAGGCGTCAGAAAGCGTCTATATGAGGGAAAGGGTTAAACCTCTTCAGGTAAGTTACAAATAGTTGCATGAACATAATAATATATGAAAAATGCAAAAGTTTATGTTGAACAGGAATTTCCATCTATAAATTAAACCCTTTCCCACATATGGCAAATCTGCAGCAGACGACTTTGAAAATAGCTATGCAAAAATATGGAAAATCTCTATTAATGAAAGTAGAATTGTTGAAAAGAGTTGAAAATATTGTGGCGTAAGCAAAAATTGCCCATGATCATTTTGAATTTTTTTTACTTTTATCACAATGTTTTCAAAAGTAATCTGCTGCAGACGCTTCAAATTGCGTCTGCAAGCAATAAGGAGTTTTAAATTAGTTGAAAATGAAAAAATAAATCGTACCCATTCCAGTGTGAATCAGAGGGGATTCGACCTCTTAACCTCTCGCTGGGGGTGATGGTTGCGTAGGGATCAATGCTGGCACGGTTACGATCATGAGGGTAGTTGTCTGCATAGTATGATGGGTAATATCGGTCTTCAGATCTCTGTGTGTACGAATCGTCGTACGCTACATCCTGGTAGTTTTGATTGTTGTCATACGACAGCTGGAAAATAAATAAAACAATATTTAATACCAGATACAGACAACTTTGTATATATATGACTCTAGACTAAGTCTCCTGAAAATGTTGTGGGGATGAAATCCGACTTATTGTATGACTGTGTCTAGCTTGCCGCTCCTCCTTGGAAGGACTGCTTGTGTACTTTGCCAGTAAGTCATAGTGTGATGGCAGGTAAGTGAATCTCCATGAATATAGTATCATTATTGAATAGAGTTGAAAACATTGTGCCCAAAAGAGGAATTGCTCATTATGTTTTCAAAAGATGGCGTCAACAAGTGTGAAGGGGTAAAACTGTCCTACCTTTAATGATGTTACTTTAAAATACTGTGGGAAAGAAAATACCAATTTTTTGAAGAATTGCATGTGATGCTTGCCAGATCATTTTGAACAAGTTCTCCTTTTGGGACAATTTTTTCAGAAGCCGTCTGGTACAGATGTGTTTATTAACTCTCTTAAAAGGACCAACATTTTTGGAATGATATTCTTTTTCAAATTCGAACTGCAAATTCATTAAATTATTTCAGGAAATTATATTTAGCATAGACGTTCTCTGGTCATTCTTGTAATGAAGTTGTTTATTGTACAACATTTGTTGGCAAAAATCTTATGTTTTGTAACCAATTTGCTTTTATTTTCAATTGTTTATATCTCTTGTGTATGTATAACTTTGTGTATATATAATGCATTGCTTACTCTGATGCCAACATGGAAGATTGGGACATCCTGAATGTGTAGCCTCCTTAACCAAAGTCGTTATCATTATATGAGCCGTCCCGCGAGAAAACCAAAATTGTGGTCTCTGCGTAAAGTATCGACCCGGATCTGCCTAAGCATGCCGCGCAGGCTTACCTGGATAGACACCTTTCGCCTCCTGTGGATTTTTCTGTTTCAGGAATCATTAATCTATACTCCCCCTGAGACGGAATGTGTCGGCCCGGATTAGTCTGACGCAGAGGCCATAATGTTGGTTTTTTCGCGGGAGGACTCATTTAATTTATAACTATTATTATTATTATGATTTTTACCTTTGGAGATCTATGATATCTGGGGGGATCTGGATAGGGTGGAATTCCTGGAATCTTTTCCGACGTGTTGACGCTGGGATCCGAATTCGATCTGACTAGAAAACGTTTCTTATGCGTGGGTGACCCTTCAAGGTCATCTAAGGCTCGTGGGATATCGACGTCACTGTTACCAGAGAAGCTGAGTCTGTTCGACATTGGGAAAAGATAGTCGTCGCTGATATCCTCTTCAGGCTGAAGAAATGTAAACAATGTTTATGACAGATAGGTATTGTAACCATGGTATTTTCACAATCTTAAAAGATGTAATTTTGAAATGTGAACAAATTCTCATCTGTATAGTTTTCATCATTAACACAAAAGCCTTTCCCACCTACAACAGGTCTGAGTGGACGACTTTGAAAAAAAAATTATGAGCAAGTTCTCCTTTCGCCACAATGTTTTCTAAATTTGTCTGCTACAGATTGGATTGGGTAAAACAGTTATTCCTTTCCCTCATAAAGATGCTTTCTGATACCTGGAGACGGCTTTTTGAAAACATGGTCGCCATGTTTTCGACTCTATTCAATTTTAGACTTTCATTTAAAAGGAGTTTCCATTTTTTTTCGGGTATGTTTTCAAAGTCGTCTGCAGCAGATTTGCTGTATGAGGGTAAAACAGTGAACTATTCCTTCTGAGACAGTATTGAGGCTATGGCAACAAGAATATAAATTAACAATTCTCACCTTTTTCTCCGACATCCATATTTGTTGCTGCTGCTGTAATTCTATCATCTCTAACAGTTTTTTATACCAGGTTTCCGAACTGTTGTGAGTTACTGTGGCTGTAATAGACATGAAACAGTTAATGTTATCGCTTTCCAGCATGCAGACGCAATCCGACACCTATGCAGCAGGCTAGTTTTGAAATCATTGCAGCATAAGTAGAAATTGCTAATGATGAGCAAATTTCTCCTTTAGCCACAACGGTTCTCAACTCTATTCAATAGTTTTACTTCCCTTAATAGTGATTTTCCATATGTTTGTGTAGATGTTATCGCAGTTGACTTGTCTGCTGCAGAATTGTAATATGTGGGAAAAGGGTTAAACAAAATGGTTTGAAGAAACACACCAAAGCTCCAGCAAACGATTTTGGAAAAACATCTATGTCAAACTATGTAAAATATCTACAGACGAAATAATACATTTTAACTAGATTTAACCCTTTCCCTCATACTACAATTTTGCGGCAGACGATTTTGAATATATTTTGTCAAAAAATAGAAAATCTCCATAATTGAATGGATAACCTATGACAAAAAGTGGATAACATTGTGGCAAAAGGAGAAATTGCACGTTTTGTGCAATTTCTTCTTTTGTCACTATGTTTTCAAAAAGCCGTCTGCTGCAGAGGCGTCAGAAAGCGTCTATATGAGGAAAAGGGTTAATGGATCTTGTTTAAGGTAAGGTGGTTATATATGTAAATAAATTAATATCAAAATATAATATTTCTGAGCAATTTCTCCTTTTGTCAAAATGTCTGAGCAATTTCTCCTTTTCAAGTCATCTGCTGCTGATGCAGCAAAACTCATCTGTATGTGGGAAAGGGTTAAAGCTACAATTTAAGACTTACCAGTAAAAAGATGCTGATACAATTTATCCAGCTTCAAACTCTGTTCATACAATTTTTTAGGGACTTTACTCGAGCCCTTCGCCCATTTCGTCCGTAAGTCTTTCACGGTGGTTTTACAGTCCGCCTTCAAGAATACTACAATGGGGTAAAACTGGGCGAAGTTTAATCTATCTACATTATGAGGGGTGACATCTAGTAAACAATGTCTTCTCTGAAAAATAAACAAAATAAAACATTTACGTTAATGTATACAAACAAAGGAATATCTAAATGTCGAGTACATATAAATGAGCCAGGTGTAGCGAGTTGGGATCCTATTGCATCTGTGTACAGTGGAAAACTTGGATGAACCCATGCATCTGCACAGTCTCACCACAGTCTTCACTTTCTGCTTAACCCACATACGCAGGGCCTGCGCTGTCGTTCGCCACTTTCGCAAAATGCGAAGATTATTTTAAAGTGGCGAAGTTATTTCATGAGTGGCGAATGTAAGTGGCGAAAGGGTTTATCATCAAAATTTACCTGTTTTGGGTATCAGTTTACAACTTACAGTGACTGGTTCCGTTAATCTAAGATAATGCACTGCCATTTGATTCAATGTCGGGAACCAGTGACCACTTTACGACATTTTTACGACACCCGTTTTTATCATTTTGACAGCTTGTGTATTTCACACTTGTTTTATTGTTGTGAAGTGTTAATTCAGCCTTTTAATCCGATTGACCAACAACTCTGATCGATATTGATACATTAAAGGCTGTACATATGATAATTGGCAATTATAGATGCATTAAATATATTGGCACGCTTTTTGAAGCAGGTTTAGACGATCAACGTATACCTTTCATGATTTTTAATGACAATGTAAGTTTGTCATTTTTGATTGGGAAAAATCTATTTAATTATGGACGAGTACACACAATTAGTGGACCCATTAATGAGATTGCATATAAATATTTCTTCTCTTAAAACTAAAGAAAAGTGGCGAACAAATGGTTGAAATATTTTGTCAAAAGTGGCGAAAATGAATGGCTCCTTAATATTAAAAGTGGCTCCTAAAATTTAAAAGTGGCAAACTTTATTTCAATGTGGCGAAAGAAAAATTCAACCCAGAGCAAGCCCTGCATACGGATGCTTTTTGATGCCTCTGCACCAGACATTGTGGCGCAATGTTTTCAACTCTATTTTATAATTAAACTCTCCATTATGGAAATTGTTCACGTTGTTTTACTTATTTTTCAATATGTTTTTCAAAGTCGTCTGCTGCAGATTTGTTGTTTGTGGGAAAGAGTTTAAATGCATCTTCTGACAAATAATAGAAGTGAAGCCTAACTAGATGTATGACAATGTAATTTTACATTTCGTCAAATCGGAAACCAAATAAGACTCCCAAACCCAAATTGAGAATAACTGAATACAGTCGAACCTGTGTTTAAAGACCACCCATGGGAAGAGAACATTCTTTGTTCACAGGTGGTCTTTAACCATTTCCCTCATATAGACGCTTTCTGACGCCTCAGCAGCAGAAGCTTTTTGGAAACATAGTGACAAAAGAAGAAATTGCTCAAAACGAGCAATTTCTCCTTTTGCCACAATGTTTTCCACTTTTAGTCATAGGTTATATTAGCTCAATTATAGAGATTTTCTATTTTTTGACAAAATATGTTCAAAGTCGTCTGCTGCAGAATTGTCGTAGGAGGGAAAGGGTTAATTGCATGGGTCATTTATACAGAAAATGAGTAATTAGGAATCTTAAAGTGTGGTTGCTATAGACTGGGAATTCATTATTCCAAGTTGGTCTTTAACCCTTTCCCTCATACGACAATTCTGCAGCAGACGACTTTGAACGTATTTTGTCAAAACATAGAAAATCTCCATAATTGAATGGATAACCTATGACAAAAAGTGGAAAACATGGTGGCAAAAGGAGAAATTGCTCATTTTCTTTTCAAAAAGCTTTGCTGCAGAGGCGTCACTATGTTTTCAAAAAGCAGTCTGCTGCAGAGGCGTCAGAAAGCGTTTATATGAGGTAAAGGGTTAACACAGGTTTGACTGTAATTCATTTATATCATAGTTTCCTTCGTTACTTTAGATGTATCTTCTGACAAAAGCATAGCCACAACTAATATCAATTTTCGTTTAACCCTTTCCCTCATCAAGGCCTTTTTAAAACATAGTGACAAAAGAAGAAATTGCTCAAAATGAGCAATTTCTCCTTTTGCCACAATGTTTTCCACTTTCAGCCTTCAATTATAGAGATTTTCTATTTTTTGACAAAATATGTTCAAAGTCGTCTGTTGCAGAATTGTCGTATGAGGGAAAGGGTTTAAGCTCAAGAGCAATCACTCCTTCAGACATATTTCCAAAAATCATCCTCTGCATTATAATATATATTATACTTACTATTTTAATAATCTCTTTAATTGCACCAAGTCGAATAATGCCAGATCTACCTTTCTTTTCATCATCTACATGACTTTCACTCACTGAAATTGAAACGGTATTTCGGTCATATCATGTCACGCGAAAAACCAAACTTCCCACATTTTCAAATCAATAATTCGTACAAGAACCCTTTCGAAGATGTAGGAGCTTTCAGACTTACGTAGCAGTTGACTTTTGAAAGCATAATGAGCAATTTCTCTATGTTGTCAACTCTTTTTATTTCGGTCATATCATGTCACGTGAAAAACCAAACTTCCCACATTTTCAAATCAATAATTCGTACAAGAACCCTTTCAAAGATGTAGGAGCTTTCAGACTTACGTAGCAGTTGACTTTTGAAAGCATAATGAGCAATTTCTCTATGTTGTCAACTCTTTTTATTTCGGTCATATCATGTCACGCGAAAAACCAAACTTCCCACATTTTCAAATCAATAATTCGTACAAGAACCCTTTCGAAGATGTAGGAGCTTTCAGACTTAATGAGCAATTTCTCTATGTTGTCAACTCTTTTCAGTAATTACGCTCTCATTTTTAGAGGTTTTTCATTGTTTTTGCCCACATGTTTTCAAAAAAACGTCTGCTGTAGATTTGTTGAATGTGGGAAAGGGTTAATTAGCATACTTGTATTAATTTATTTTAATTTATTCCTCAGCTTGTGTGATAAGATTATATACACAGAGAAGATGCTGTTCAGACTGCATAGAGACACTGTCGGTTGCTCTCAGATGTTTGCCCGTTAAACCTTTCCCACCTACAGAAGCCTCTGCAGCAGAAAACTTTTGAAAACAAAGTTTTCAACTGTATTCAATAATTAAACTTTCATTTAAAAAGATCCAACAATTTTGCCATTGTGATTCCAAAGACAGCTGCTGTCACCTCTGCAGCAGACGACTTTTGAAAACATTGTGACAAAGTAGAAATTGCTCAAAACAAGCGATTTCTCCATTTGCTGCAATGTTTTCAACTCTTTTCATTAATTATACCTTCAATTATACCGTGTGTTTCCCAAGATACTTTCAAAGATGTCTGCTGCAGATTTGTTGTAGTTGGAAAAATGGTTCAAGTTATATCGGGTTTACTTTATAATCATTAAAGCTATGCTTGACTTGTCTTTTTCATTAAACATTTACCTGATGTATTACAGTCATTCACTTTGAAAATAGTGGCCAAATTTGGGTTCAAAAAGTCATTTTACATTAGACATCAATGCAAAACCATCTTTAAGTGATAGTTTTAGACAAATAGTTTATAGATAATTGGGTTAAACTATTTCTGCTGAGAAATATCTTTCTTTTTTCCCACAATGCTTTCTAAACTGATGCGTCATTCGTCTTCCACCAATGGGCTTAGTCTATGTGGAAAAGCAGCCAGTTGCTTGGGAAGATTGTTGTGTGGAGTACTGGTGTGAGAAAACCAGGAAATGCATGAGTAGGTGAACTGGCCGCCGTGATATAACTGAGAAATTGTTAAAAACGGCGTTACACCCCAAACAAACAATCAATCTTTCTAAACTGATTGCTACAAGTAACATTTATGACAATGACAATAACATTAAAAATATCTTGCAATAATAAATACGGAATATTACGTTGCGGGAGCGATAAAAGGGTTTGTATTGCACGACAAGTAGCGTGGAAAAATCGATATCTTACGAGACCGAAGGTCGAGTAAGATATGGATTTTCCCACGCTACGAGTCGTGCGATACGTACCCATTTATCGCTCCCGCAACGTAATATTCCTTTTATTATATACCTACGATCTATGAAGAGCGAAAAAACTATTAAATATACAGATTCAATACATTGTTTATTAGGGATACCTCGCTGAAAGTATTCCGCGCACTGTCTGACGTCACAATCTTGTATTTACACCGCATGTAGATACGGAATTTTAATCTGTCGTGGTGTATTTGCGCATGTCAATCTGCATGTATTTCCACCAGAAAATGTACAGGCATATAATAAGATGCAATACATACGGGGTGACTGGAACCTATCCGGATATTCCTGTAATATACGCTCCCGGGCCACGTCTGCTAATGGACCAAATATCACTACAGGTCGTGCAAAACCAGCTGAAAAATAAAATAGCAATATTAAATCATTATTTATTACTTGATTTATGATAAGATAAAATAATTGGTTAACCCTTTCCCTCATACGACAATGCACAATGTTTGTTAACCCATTCTCTCATATACGACAATTCTGCAGCAGACGACTTTGAACATATTTTGTCGAAATATGGAAAATCTCTATAATAGAATGGATAACCTATGACTAGAAGTGGAAAACATTGTGGCAAAAGGAGAAATTGCTCGTTTTGAGCAATTTCTTCTTTTGTCACTATGTTTTCAAAAAGCTTTCTGCTGCAGAGGTGTCAGAAAGCGTCTATATGAGGGAAAGGGTTAATAGGATTCACCGATTGAATGATACAATTAAATACATGGCATCGTTACAGGGTGTTAGTCCTTTCCCACATACAGCAAATCTGCAGCAGAAGAGTTTGAAAACATCTAGTCAAAAGCACAGAAAAGCTCGATAAACTAGAAATATCACTGAAGGTGATGAATACACCCAGCTGGTGCCTGACAATATACATATGGATGAGAAATTCAAGGGGCCATAACTCTTTTAAAAATAATTCCAGTGCAACACGCCGTCAAAATACACAACTAGGCTTGGTATCATACATTCTTGTGAGGTTATATTGAATTCTGACCAAGGGTTGCTGAGAAATAGTGTTCACAAGAAATGTCCACAGACCAACGGACCGACAAACAAACCGACCGACCGACCGTCAAGCGTGACTCCTATATAGCCCCCATACACTATGTATCTGGGGGTATAATTACTGCACAATGTTTTCAATAGTCATCTGCTGCAGCAGTGTAAGAAAGCACCTATATGAGGGAAACGATTAAACGTACAAGGCATGTTTAATTAAAACTAACTTATACCCTTCGATATGTGTGGCCACAGTTTAGATAAATATTTGCTTATGCATCCATGCAGGGACATAGATAAGATATTATCTACGTCCCTGATCCATGCAATCAAACCAAAATGTACATTTAAATTCTTATAAATGTCTGTGCCTCATTATGGCATATGACTTTCAGTAACGGTTTATACTCAAAATAGATAGTTTCGTTTCAAATCAATGATTTACTGGAGTAAGAATGGTTATTTCAACAATGTAAAAGCGTTCCAATGTAAAATACTTACGATCTTTTAAAATCACTCGATCATAAGCTGGGAACTTTGTTTGTAAATGTGCTGAAAAAGATGAAAATAACAAAATAAATAATAAATCAATTTGTATTAAAAAATATGGTTTATGGCTCATATATAGTAAATTGTTGCGTTATTGGCGTTTTACGCTATTTTCAACACTTTTTCAGTTATATCAAGGCAACAGTTAACTTATTAATGACCTTGGGAAAACTACTAGGCTAGGAAATGTGCCTGGCCCATGGGCAGTCTACCATGGCCCCTGTGACTGGGGGTCAAACCAAGGATGCCAGATACCAAATTCCAGACGCTAACTAATCTGCCACGGCAGATTCCTCTCAAGTTAAGTTCAAAATATGACTCCTGAAGACAGACTGATGCTCGCTTAATTCAATTCAAATATAACAGAATAGACATTTTGGGACAACCTTCAAATGGCTGCTAAATACAACTTGGCT
Source organism: Serripes groenlandicus (assembly GCA_031761405.1). NCBI lineage: Eukaryota > Metazoa > Mollusca > Bivalvia > Cardiida > Cardiidae > Serripes > Serripes groenlandicus. Next base: position 12,858 of record JASEVX010000084.1, read on the forward strand.
GCTTAATAGTAGAACTTGGCTGCTTAATAGACTTTTCTACTAAAGGGAGTTTGACTGTAACAATTTCTGTAACAATTTCTTAGAGATGTGCAAGATATTAGAAAAAAAAATAATCCAACTTAAATTAATATTAATCATTTCAGTGTACACATTTATATATTTCATTAGTAATACATTCCATTTAACCAAGCTTTTTGCCATAATGTTTTCAGTTTTATTTAATAATTATCCTCTTATTTATCGAGTTTCCATATCTTTGACTCAAAATGAGCAACTCCTCCTTTTGCCACACTGTTCTTCAACTTTATTCAATAACGATACTTTCATTTATGGATAATTTCCATATTTTTGTTACTTGATGTTATCAAAAAAGTTTGCTGCAAGTTTGATGTATGAGGGAAAGGGTTAACAAAATAATGATGTCAGTTTTTGTTCAGACATCTCTTGTTACTCATTAAAAAGGATATCTAAGATATAAAGAATGAAATAAACAAGAGGGCCATGATGGCCCTATATCGCTCACCTGATTTAATAGAACTTCAATAGTTTTCAAAGTTTTTACCCTGTTTAGGCCAATACTTTTGGACAAGAAGATTTTTAAAGTTTGTTGTATGTGGGAAAGGGTTAACAAAATAATGATGTCAGTTTTCGTTCAGACATCTCTTGTTACTCATTGAAAAGGATATCTAAGATATAAAGAATGAAATAAAAAAGGAAAACTGTGGTGTGATCTACATGATGTATGATTGTGCAATGAATACAGATCCATGATGCAAAAAGCTAAAATACTAGAGATAAGTTACATGAAAATTGACCTTCGGAGATTTTGAAGTTAAAGGCAACTATGATCAAATTGCAGACATGAATAGTTGATTTTGTTGGTCATAACATTTTCCAGAGAGTTCTTGCAGGACTTGATGGCAAGCAGGTACAAATCTGATCAGATTTTGCGAAAGCCGTTCCAGATCATTACTGGTCTCAAAGTCTCAAATGTCAGTTTTCTTATGGCTAAAATGACTAACAATGTATGGATCCAGGTCTTAAGGTCTTGACGCTAGTGACAATTAATAATGTAAATTATCGGAAATAATCAGACGCTGGTCGGGGTTCAAACTTATGAACCATGGGGCGTATTCAGATTGTCCCAACACACAGGGCACTCGGGCATGGTGTTAGTTTAATCATCCAATCAAACAGGTTTTAACTAGCAATGGCACAGCACTTTGTGTGTGTGTGTGTGTGTGTGTGTGAGGACAATAGGATAAATTCCTCAGAGTAAGTCAGTCAGTCAGTACAATTTCCCTCATAGAAACATGTCCGGACTAATCATCCTAAAAAAAAAAAGAGGTAAACAAAAAAAATGAGCAAGAAACTTTTAATTGATGAATAACGGTGGCTACATGGTCAAAAATAAAGGAGATAATGTGTTTGTAAGCTCTGTGCCATCAACTACAAATATGCTCGTCCATAAAAATAAAAAAAAATTACATCTCACTCAATTTTTAACAAGATGGTCAATATGGCCCTAAATTGGTCACTTGAGTGATGGTAAAGGAGCAAATGTGCAACTGCTAATATTTGGGGATATTTAATCAATACATATATACGAGCTGTTCCATAAGAGAAAAACAACATTATGGACAATGCTTAATGTATAGAAAACCAATGTTATGGACTCTGCGTAATGTTTAGACCCAGTCCGCACAGGCTTATCTGGGCCAACACATTCAGTCTTGGGGGGATAGAGGTATAGGGTTATGATTTCTGAAACAGAAAATCCACAGGAGGCGAAAACAATTTGTCCGGGTTAGCCTGCGCGGCATGGTTAGGCTGATACAGATCAATATTTTATGTCCATAATGTTGGTTTTCTTGTGGAACGGCTCATATATTTTAGTAAGGTGGCTACATAATTAAAAATATACTAGAAAAATGTGTTTGTAAAGCACTGTGATCTCAATTATAAATATGCTTGTCCATACAAATTTGTGAGTGGTGCTCAAGGAAAACTTCATATAACATATTTTTTAAACAAGAGGGCCAACCAAGATGGCCCGTAATCGGTCACTTGAGTGCTGGTATAGAAGCAAAATGTGCAACTGCTGATATCAGGGGAAACTAAATCAATTCATATGTATATGTATTGTAAGAAAGGTGGCTACATAGTCAAACATAAACTAGAAAAAGTGTACCATCAACTGTAAATATGGTTTAAACAACCGTTTTGCATGAAATGTGAATAACATCTGCCTGCATGTACATCTGGTGATATCTAAATGCACAATGTTTGTTAACCCGGCCATTCCCTCATATAACAATTCTGCAGCAGACGACTTTGAACATATTTTGTCAAAAAATAGAAAATCCCTATAATTGAATGGAAAACATTGTGGCAAAAGGAGAAATTGCTTGTTTTGAGCAATTTCTTCGTTTGTCACTATGTTTTCAAAAAGCCGTCTGCTGCAGAGGCGACAGAAAGCGTCTATATGAGGGAAAGGGTTAAGTGGAGCATTGCCCATCATGTTTCAAACCATGTATAACACCCCATCTAATGGAATTTTCAAAAAGGGTCCTAATTTGTGAAGTTAAAATGTTTATTAAGCCTTTCCCACTGGCACTTACAACAAGTCTGCAGCAGATGACTTTGAAAAAACGTTGGCTAAAACGTGAAAATTCTCAATAAATGAGAGTTTTGATAATTAAATTTAATTGAAAATATTGTGACAAAAGGAGCAATTTCTCATTTGTCACAATGTTTTCAAAAGTCGTCTGCTGCATAGGCATCAGAAAGTGTCTGTATGTAGGAAAGGGTTCAAAGACAAAAAAAAAAATCAAAATACCCTAAGCAGTTTAATATGGAAAGTGCAAAGCCTCTAAAAGAACAGCCTAAGAAATTTCAATTCTTATGTCATGTTATAGCATGTTCCCCAAAAAAGTGTGACAAAAACACACAAACAAAATTGAACAAACAATCGAAGACAAAGCGATATTCCCAATCAACTTCTTTGAAGTTGTGGGCATTAAAATCAAACAATTGTATGAAGAAATATCTATAATGTATATATTCTGTATAATTGGGGCTTCATAGCATCACTTACCGGTTGGACTAGCTGTTTTAAAAAGATTCAAAACATAATGAACTTTCAATCATGTCATTAAAAAATTCATATTTAGATTGATTGATTGTTTGGTGCTATATGCTGCTTTAAACATTTTTTTCCGTTATATAACATCATTTCCCAGGTAAGTTACCAGTACTACTGGTCCAGTTATCCTGACACACCAGTGAGTCAAATGTAAAACTTATCATGCAACCCTGAGCATGAAGGTGGGCAGCCATTACTATCATTTTTAAAGTCTTTCATATTTAGATAAAAAAACCTTCTAATTCTATAATATTTTACCTTCCTTCATCCCCTTATAACATGCAGGTGCATTCTGACACTTCTGCAGCAGATGACAGAAGAAAACATCTTGGTAAAAAGGAGAACTTGTTCAAAATTAGCCATTTCTCATTTTATCAATATTTTTTACCCAAGATGTTTTCAGTCGTCTGCTGCAGTTTTATCTTTGTGGAAAAAGGATCTATGATTGGGTCATAATAAAATCTTAGCTGTATCACAAGAATATCAATTATAAACATGTTTAACCATATCCCACTCACAGACGACACACTAAATCATTGTGGCAAAGAGAGAAATTGCTCATAATGAGCATTTTCTCTCCATTCCCCTAAATGATTTCATCTCTATTCAATAAATATACTTTTATTTATAGATACTTTATATATTTTTGCTTTGATGTCTTCAAAGTTGTCTTGTCACAGATTTGCTGTATGTCGGAAAGGGTTAACCCTTTGCCACATACAACAAATCTGCATCAACCAAATTTGAAAATGTTTGCTCATAAATATGGAAAATCTCTATAATTATATATAATAACTAAACAAAGTTGAAAACATTGTGGCATAAGGAGAAATTGCTCATGATGAGCAATTTCTCCTTTTACCATAATATTTTCAAAAGTCGTCTGCTGCAGATGTGTCAAATGCATCTATAGGTGGAAAAGGGTTAATGACTTTTATTTCAATTAAGTTATCTTTAGTTTTCTAGAATGAAATTACATTGACTATTTCCCTCATGCAGCAAAAAAAAAAAAATACAGGGAGGGATGGGAAAACATGTGTGGCCTCATGCATCAACATGGTTATGAAGAGGATATGTCTGTACAATGTAGAAGACTTTTGACACCTTTGCAGCAGACAGCATAAAAGAATTGGAGAATTGGAGAAATGGAGAAATAGCTCAATTTTTTAATTTGCTTAAATATGTATTTATCCCATTCAACACATATTGTGACTCTGCTGATCTCAATTTCCCTAGGCATAAATCCCATTTCCCACTTACAGACGCATATTGAGGCATCAGGCATCTGCAGCAAATGACTTTTCAAACATTGACACAAAAGGAGTAATTGTTCATAATGAGCCATTTCTTATTTAGCCACAATATTTTCAACTCTAGTCTAGAACTATACGTTCATGTATAGAGGTTTCCATATTATTTCCCATACGTTTTCATAGTCGTCTCCTGCAGAGTTACTGATTGTGGGAAAGGGTTAAGTTTTTCAGTGAGATTATTCCCATTCCCCTTTTTGCATCACTCTTATATACAACACTGCCCATACTCTTATATACAACACTGCCCATACTCTTATATATATGAACCTAAGTTTAAAACTTAACCCTTTCCCTCATACGTCAATTCTGCAGCAGACGATTTTGATCATATTTTGTCAAAACATAGAAAATCTCTATAATTGAATGGATAACCTATGACTAAAAGTGGAAAACATTGTGGCAAAAGGAGAAATTGCTCTTTTTGAGCAATTTCTTCTTTTGTCACTATGGATTCAAAAAGCTGTCTGCTGCAGGGGCGTCAAAAAGCGTCTATATGAGGGAAAGGGTTAACCTAGTATTGATATATTTTCACATTTTCTTTCAGCAGACAAGTTTCGAAAAGTTGGCGGGAAAAGCATATTTATCTCATGATATCACAATTTTTCATTTCATTGGTCCTGATTTTTTCTTCGTTGAATTTGGTAAAGTATAAAATGCAAGGTAGAGGGTAAGATGTGCTGACTTGAACCCCATGCAAAATTCCACCGTGTGAATAATGGAATGTCTTTTATCTATACTTACAGAAAATGACATCTTCCCAGTGGTCCTTGCTGAGAGATTTGGACCGCCTTGCTGCTTTCCTTTTGAATAATAAGCCCCGCCCCTTCGAGGGCGAGTTCTCCTTATCATCCTCCCCTGCCGTTTGACTGGAAATTGCTAATTGTTCAGCACTGAAATATAAATAAAACTTTCCATTTAGAGCATCACACGGTGGAAGTGGAAGGGTTTGCTGCTCTAGAAAGGTTAATCTGTATTAACCCTTTCTCTCATACGATAATTCTGCAGCAGACGACTTTGAACATATTTTGTCAAAAAAAAAGAAAATCTCTATAATTGAATGGATAACATATGACTAAAGATTGAAAACATTGTGGCAAAAGGAGAAGTTGCTTGTTTTGAGCAATTTCTTCTTTTGTCACTATGTTTTCAAAAAGCCGTCTGCTGTAGAGGCATCGGAAAAGCATCTGTATGAGGCTTAAGAGATTGTTTGATTGGGTTATTAAACCGTCCTTTCCTGCAAATGACTTTAGAATTTTAAAATTCCTCTGCAGCAAATTTGTTATATATGTGAAATACTTAAACGAATAACTGTTAAACTGTTCAGTGAATAACAATTAGAGTATAATATATATAAAGATATCTTACTTATTTCTATTTGGAATAATCCCTTTTTGTGTTTCCTGATTATTTCTGCCTATTCGTATGGCGAGCCAGGAACCAGGCACTCCCCTGAACAGTGTATCTTTAATGTGGAAAATGTCGCCCTGTACAAAGGTCAGCTCGCCTGGTTCCCCTTGTTCATGGTTAAAATGTGTGCGAATGTATAGCGAATCTCCGGCCTCTCGACTCGTCATTATTCGGTCGAAATCTGAAAAAAGTGGATTATATCTATTTGAATAAGTTACAGATAGATAGTTAATTTTCTATAAATTGTGGTGACAATTAACTACAGTTATCTCAATTCATATTTAACCCTTTTCCACACGTATTCACATTTAGACGTCTCATCTATCTACAATTGCCACAATGTTTTCAAATCTATTAATTATTATACTTATATACATAAAGTTTGTCCTTGTGTTTTTTTCCCCCAAAGATGTTTTCAAATTCAACACATCTACAGCAGATGAATTTGGAAAACATTGTGTTCAAAACAAGCATTGTCTCCTTTTCTAACAATTGTTTCCAAATGTGTTAAAAATAGTCCAGAAGTAACCCTATTTTGTTTTAGATGTTTTCAAACAATCCATTCTATACAAAATATTTACCTTGAGAAAGGGATAAAGATCTAGTAGAAGAATCTTTTTATTCAATTGAGTGATTGATTGATTGGGGGTTTAATGCTGTTTTCCAACATTTTTTCAGTCATATCACAGCGTCCAGTTCACCTGGCTTTTTCATACACCAGTACTCAGCACAACATACTTTCCTAGCAACTGGCTGCTTTTCAACATAGACTGTTATGTTAGCCCATTGGTAGACTCTTTGTCATAGTGACTTTTGTCAAACATCAGAAAGAATGATGGCCAAGCTTGGGTTCAAACTCACAACCCACTGATTCACAGACCATGTCGATACCAACTGAGCTACTGAGGTTCTGCCTCTTTATTCAAGAATGAATGAAACAACATATTACCTTCTTTTTTATATTGCAGTGATAAAGTGACCATTCCTTCCAAACCGGTTAAATATGTGACAGCTTCTTCTCTAGTTAATCCAGGAATATCTCTGTCATTTGCCTACAATTTACAAATGTGATATGTTTAGGGCGTCAAAGTAGTTTAATGAATATATGGATATACAGCTGGAATACTGGTTATGCCTCCAGGAAGCAGACATCGAGCGTGAATAATATATTTAAAAGCTAAATGCTTGTTGCACAATTGATGTAAAATATATATGTTAAAACCAATGTCCCAAAGTCTTAGTTTCTAGAATCAAGGCTCAATAAATGTAATTTTGAGTAATAAGAACACAGGCTTAACCCTTTCCCTCATACGACAATTCTGCAGCAGACGACTTTGAACATATTTTATCAAAAAATGGAAATCACTTTAATTGAATGGATAATCTATGACTAAAAGTGGAAAACATTGTGGCAAAAGGAGAAATTGCTCGTTTTGAGCAATTTCTTCTTTTGTAACTATGTTTTCAAAAAGCTGTCTGCTGCTGAGGCGTCGAAAGCGTCTTTATGAGGGAAAGGGTTAAGATGTCAAGTCAAGACTTATGATCATGAAATATGCCTCCTTTGTAGAGATGTGTAAAAAAACAACTTATTAACCCTACTCCACATACAGACATTTTCTGAAACCTCTTCAGGAGATGAATTTTTAAAACATTGTGACAAAAGGAGAAATTGCTCAAAACAAGCAATTTCTCCTATTGCCACAACATTTTTAACTCTTTTCAGCAAGTATACCTTCATTTATAGAGATTGTCCATGTTTTTGCCTAGATGTTTTCAAAGTCGTCTGCGGTATATTGTTTTTATAAATGTGACAAAGGGTAAAGACAATATACCTTTAATATTTGGTCCCCTTCTGTAAGTCCCTGTATTTCAGCGGGGCTGCCTGGCTGCACCGAGGCTATGAATATACCCGTCGAGTTACCGCCAGCTAGCTTGAGCCCGAGGCCCAAACTAGGTTCTTTTCGGAATGTAACAGCCCTGGGCTCCGGGCGAATGTCTTTTCGTTTCCCAACGTATCTTCTGTAAGTAACAAATAAATTGGAATGAGACGAAGTATTTGAAGGAACACAGTCATGTGTCAACTGCCAGCATATAAGTAAATGAAAGGGTGATGGACATACAGGGACAATTTGTTTTATCATTTTAACCTCCCTTTCCCACATACAACACATCTGCAGCAGATGACATTAAAAACATCTACTCCAGATATGGAAAATATTTAGAAATAAAAGGTATAATTACTGAAAAAAGGTTGAAAACATTGTGTCTAAAGGAGCAATTTTACCTTTTGTCATAATGTTTTCGAAAGTCGTCTACTGCAGATGCGTCAAAATGCATCTATAGGTGGCCAAGGGTTAAATCATTGAACCTTTTTTCCAGACAAGTGCAGTATATTTTTCAATGCTTGACATCACAGAAAAAATAATATTGTAATTTTGTAAAAAGATTGGATGAACGAGTTGATATAATTGTAAAAGTAGACAAAATGCTTGTTTAAACCAATTAATTTCCCAAAAATGGTTTTCTATTTATTTGTATAAGGGAAAGGGATTAGATATATTTTTTAATTTACAAGTATTATAAACTTGTAATGGTATATTATTTTAAAACAAAAGGAGGTTCATAATGAGGTATTTCTCAATTTGCAACTCAATTCAATGATTTAACTTTCTTCTTTAAAGGTTAACCAAATTTTTTAATCAGCTGTTTTGAAGGTTTTCAGCTGCAAATTTGTCATATGTGAGAAAAGGACTTACTCATTATGATGTCTCCTTATAATCCCCATATCAGTCTCGTCGTTAACGACGGCGTAATTCCCGTAACTTTTCTGTCTCCGTAAATCCTCTCTGTCGCTATAGTAACCATCATTTCTTTTTGGCTCTTTTGCAGGACTAGGGGATCGTCCTCCTGGAGACTCTGAAAATGGATAGGTGGAGAAATTTTATTAGACCTTTATCTACTAGTGAAGTTTTGAAATAATACAGCAATTTCTCCTTTTCTTACAATGTTTTCTACTTTTGGGATCCTCTCGGAGAAACTCAAAATGAAATGATAGTTTGATTAGACCTTTATCTGCTAGTGAACTTTTGAAATAAACAATTTCTCCTTTGGTACAATGTTTTCTACTTTTTACTTGGATCTTCTCAGAGAAACTTAAAATGAAATCATAGTTTGCGTAGACCTTTATCTGATACAGAGGACCTTTGAAAACATTGTGGAAATAAGAGAATTGCTCAAAAGAAGCAATTTCTCCCTTTCCCTGAATGTTTTCAACTCGATACCAAGATAATATAAATGCAACTCTCAAAGCTGATGATGACATTAAATATCGGTAACATTTTAACTTATATGATGATTTTGAATCATCTTCTGTAAAAACTTCTGAGGAAATTTAAATATTTGGCAATATTGAAGTAGGATTTGCATGAAGAACACATTGAAGGAAACGAAAAGACTAGAACATTTTGAGGAATTTCCCAGTTTCGTTTTCCTTCTCTTTAAGCATGTACATCGGGCCAAGACTAAACAAAATGTTAAAAAAAAGTCCAAAACCGTGTTGATAATATTGTAGAAATCTTTTGTTATAAAAAATTAAATCTACAAATTTTTACATACTTGGTTCAACTCCAGAGGGTAGGGGAGGTCTGGGTGGGGCAGCCTCATGGTCATAGATGTATCTCCCATCATATCTGGATAGGGGACTGTTGGGCGGGTAGGCCCCTGGGGGAATGTCTTTCGGGGAAATCTGGCCCTTGTAAAGGTCCTCTTCCGGGTTCGAATGAGGTCTGTAGACGTTGATGTTCTCCGAGTGTTTTGGTAACGTGCTCTGCATGGTCCCATAGCCCAGAGAGTATTCTGTTCAAGGGAGATAATCATGAATTTGTGTGGTGCTTTATGATGTTTTCAACAGTTTTTCAGTTATATCATGGGAGTTTTCAAGGTCAGTTACAGCAACTACTTGTCAATTCATCTTGACACCAGCAAGACAGTGGAAATACTTACCACTCAATCCCAACCACCAAGGAGGGAAAGTGATTTCTGCTATTTGGTGACACCTATGCAGAAGTCATTTTGAAAATTGATTGATTGTGGGTTAACGCCGTTTTCAACAATTTTTCAGTCATATCCCGGTGGCCAGTTCACCTACCCATATGTTTCCTGGTATTCTCACACCAGTACCCCACACAACATACTCTCCAAGCAACAGGCTGCTTTTCCACATAAACTGTTAGCCTATTGGTGAAAGACGAATGACGCTTGTCACAGTAGTGACTTTTGTCAAACGTCGGAAAGAATGTTGGCCTGGATTGACAACCTGCGTCGCTACCAACTGAGCTACCGGGGCTCATTTTGCGAAAAGACACTTTTTAAAACATTGTTGGAACATTGTGGAAAAAGGAGGAAATCAGATTTATAATGTCTTTACATGCTAATTAAGAAACACAAAAAAGCACAGTGAGAAAGTATGATTAAATATATTACCATCATCTTTCTTCTTATCATCCTTTTTCTTTGTTATAATAAGCTGTATCTTCTCCTTTGATTTCTCTATCAGTTTTCGGGCATCCACCAATGATATACTCTCTATTGGAGAATTATTTATCTGAAATAGATATGGAAAGACATCAAATATGAGATATTCCACTCACATGTAGCAGGGTTGGGTTTGATTCACCGCGGTTTTACAGAGGTCCAGATAAGGAGGGGTATTCAGCTCTTTTTCCCCAAAATTCTCTTTGATTATTAACCCTTTCCCTCATACAACAATTCTGCAGCAGACGACTTCAAACATATTTTGTCAAAAAATAAGAAAATCTCTATAATTGAATGGATAACCTATGACCTAAGTGGAAAACATTGTGTCAAAAGGGGAAATTGCTCGTTCTGAGCAATTTCTTCTTTTGTCACTATGTTTTCAAAAGGCCCTCTGCCATATGTTGTTGGTACTCAAAAGAATCGTCTCACTGAGACGATTTTTTCGAGTACCCACAATATAGGGTTAAATGGTCAAATAAGGATTTTAGAACATGCAAAACCTCCCTTATCTATAGCCCTGGTTTACTTCTGCCAACATTATTACAGTTATATCATGATGATAGCACACTGATGCATCATCCTTGGATGACAAACAAAATTGCTAATTGATTGATTATTCAATGTTTTCCAAAGCTTTCAAAAATAATGCAGTTATATTACAGTGTTTCCTGGATAGGTTATCAGTACTACTGGTACATTTCATCCTGACACCAGCAGGTCGGTTGAAATGATAACCCCGCAACACTCTACACAAAGGAGGGCAGCATTTACTACCATTTTCAAAGTTTGAAATGACATGTAAGAAAATATTTATTAGTACCTTTAAAAGATTGTCTCCCTCTTTCAAACCCCCTTCCTGAGCTGCTAGACTGTTTGGAATGATTTCTTTGATATAGTAACGACAACCCAAAACAATGCCAAACTCTGTAATATAATGTTGATTGGTGATTATGATATGATGATGATGATGATATGATGATGATGATAGGATATGATGATGATGATATGGTGATGATGATATGGTGATATGATGATGATGATTTTATTTACTCTCCAGAGGTCTAGAAAAGAGAAGTATTTCACATACCCAAATCCTTATTTGACCCTCAAACCCTATGTTGTAGGTACTCACAAGAATCGTCTCAGTGAGAAGATTCTTTTGAGTACCCACAACATAGGGTTTGGGTGAGTTATAAGAGAGATATTGTTAGACCAGTTTACTCCCCTTATCTTGTCCTCTGAAGTCTCCCCCCATGCAGAATTAATCTGTTAAATAATTTTTTAACAAAGCTGCAGGAGTCGATTTTGAAAACATCCTGGCAAATATTTGTAAAATCTCTCTTAAATGCGAGTTTAACCCTTTCCCACCTGCAGACGCATTTTGACGCAATAGCAGCAGATGACTTTTGAAAACACTGTGGCCAAAGGTGAAATTGCTCATGATGAGCAATTTCTCCTTTGGCCACAATGTTTTCAACTTTATTTAACAATTAAGCTATCTTTTATGGAGATTTTTCAGGTTTTTGTCACTAGGTTTTCAAAGTCGTCTGCTGCACATTTGTTGTATGTGGGAAAGGGTTAAGTATTAAATAGAGTTGAAAGCCTTCTGTCAAATGAAGAAATTGATCATTTTATGAGTAATTTCTCCTTTTGTCACAATATTTTTAAAAATTATTGCTGCAAATTCATCTTCATGTGGGAAAGGGATAATAACAATAGTTGTTGAAAGACAGTGAACAGCAATTTCAATTACCGTCTTTTCTGCTCCTTTTAGCGAGGGTCACTTTTAAAGGAGGAGTTTCGTTTTCTAGAGATGCGGGCAGTACTATTCTTCTTCTTATGACCTGTAATAAAATTAAACGATGAATATATACATGTACAGTCAAACCTGTGCTAAAGACCACCTTTTAATAGTAATTCCCTGTCTATAACAACCACACTTTTAATTTCCCAATTAATCAGTCTAAATGACCCTGCAATAAAAGACCACCTGTGATCAAAGACCAGGTTGTTCTGTTCCCATGGGTGGTCTTCATACACAGGTTGGACTATAATTACAGATTTTGTAAGAGTCTAATGAATATTAAAGACCACCTGTGAACAAAGACCAGATTGTTCTGTTCCCACGGGCGGTTTTTAAACACAGGTTGGACTGTACTTTTTATTTGTTATCTGATTATATCATTGTCTTGATTCAATATTTTTGGTACATGAAGTAGTTAAATGATATTTTTTTTGATCTTTCTCCTTTCATTATATAAGAAATGGCACAGGGGAGGTAAATGTTGTAATTCTGGGACTTTTTTATATGTACAGTCAAACCTGTGCAAAACACCATCTTAGAATAGCAATTCCCTGTCTGTAGCTTACCCCATTTTTAATTTCTCAATTAATCATTTTCTGCATAAATGACCCTGCAATCAAAGACCACCTGTGAACAAAGACAAGATTGTTCTCTTCCCACGGGTCGACTTTAAAACACTGGATTGGACTGTAAAAACTAGACAATGACTTACCCAATTGAAGTTGTTTAACCCTTTACCTTATATATACGCTTTCTGACGCCTCTGCAGCAGACAGCTTTTTGAAAACATAGTGACAAAAGAATAAATTGCTCAAAACGAGCAATTTCTCCTTTTGCCACAATGTTTCCCACTTTGAGTCATAGGTTATCCATTCAATTCTAGAGATTTTCCATTTTTTGACAAAATATATTCAAAGTCGTCTGCTGCAGAATTGTCGTATGAGGGAAAGGGTTAATGATATTTGAGTTGATCTTTCTCATAACAACATGTTAGAACATGGCAGGTATACATTGTAGTTCTTGGATTAGTCCTTTCCCACATACAATTAATTTGCTGCAGACGACTTTGAAAACGTGTAGGCAAAATCACTGTAAATCTCTATAAATGAAGGTATAATTACTAAATAAAGTAAAAAAAACTTTGTGACAAAAGGAGAAATTGCTTGCTTAGAGCAATTTTCTCCTTTTGTCATAATGTTTTCAAAATACATCGTCTGCTACAGAGGCGTCCGGAATTTTCTATATGTGGGAAGGAGAAGGGAGAACGTATTTGACAAATGACATACCAGATTGACCGTACTTCCACTCTCTTTTAATACTGATATGGCCGTGGCGTGGTCCACATTCTCTAACGAGTGCCCATTGACACTTAAAACTCGGTCGTTGATTCTGGAAAATATAAGATTAATTATTTGAATTGCAATAAACAAAGTTTCACAACGTAAAATAACTCTTATTTACCCGATATACAGTCTAACTTGTCATAAGCAGTCACCCAGTGGATTCAAAATATTAGGCTGCTAAACACAGGTGGCTGCTTAATACAAGTCAAATAAGGAAGTAAATGATGTTTAGGTTAATGTTCAAATGGCTGCTTCATACAAGTTGGCTGCTTAATGGAGGTTCTGCTAACACTAGTTTGACTGTTCTATTTATCTCTTTCCCACCTACAGGCACATCAGCAGTTTTTTATTGGGGTTTTATGCCGTTTTCATCATTATTTCAGTTATATCACAGCAACAGTTCACTTAATCATGATCCCTGGGTTAACAAACCTGTACCAGTGCTAGGCTAAGAAATGTGCCTTGCCCAGGGGCACTCCATCATAAGCGCTGTGGCCTGACTTGGAATTGAACCCGCTAGGCGTAGTTCAAAATCTACAATGCTAATCACTTGGCCATGGTGGATTCCTCACATTAATAATGGCATGTGACACAAAAACACACAAAAACAAAATGAAGAAATCAGAACAACTTACTCTGCCATCTCTTGTCATTTAAAAATCCCGTTTTTCACACAATAAGGTTTCACACTGTTTTTAATTTCTCCTTCAATTTAGCATTTAGAAATGAACATTAAATAAGAACTTATTTCAGTAAAAGCATTAAAGAATTCCTAAAACTTCAATTCAAAATGAATTTCAGAAGGTCCTTCATCCTAACAACTAGAAAAAAAATCCAAACTCTGCACAATAGAAAAAATATATATAGTTGCTGCCTAATGGTAAAAATTAATTCCGTCCGACTTCAAAGACAACTTCCAGTTGGTCACTGCTAATTGCAGAATTTTCCCTGGAACATTTCCGTTATCTTTCCCGTCACAATAAATCCTTCCATTGGAACAGTTTTCATTAGAACATTGACAGAACTGTTTATCTATAAATCTGATAACTCTCAATGATGGTAAAATCCTACAGCTCATGGCATTCCAGTACAATAAAGACCACTGACAGACATATCGAGGGCTTGACGTGAAACTGAGGGCTTGGCGTGAAACGGTTGCAACTCAAAACCGATTTTGAAAACCCTGGATTAGGGGCAAACTTACCCTTTTGTAAACAATGGAAATTTAGGTGCCATTGCTCAGAACGAGCAATGGCACCTAAATTTCCATTGTTTACCAAGAAAAATGATTTAACAATTATAAAGACTTTACGGCGAGGTAATTAACCTTGGTAAAAAAATACCAATTTTAGTTACAACCTTTTCATGCCAAGCCCTTTTGATAACCCTTTTCAACTTGCAGGTGAATTCTGATGCATTTTCGATGCATCTACAAACAACTTTTGAAAACATTTTGTGCATAAGAAATTGAGCAATTTCTTCTTTTACCACAGAATTTTCAACTCTATTCAATAATTACACGGTTTTCAATAGTTTTGCCTTGATGTTTTTTCAAAGTCGTCTGCTGCAGATTTGTTGTATATAATTATATGCCTAAAGAAAAAGGTTATCCAAAGTCAAGGTGAGAAGAGACAACATGTTGATGATGAGGCAGTGAATATGCCATTTTGAAAATATCCATATTTAAGCCTCATTGTTTTCAAAGTTGTCTTATGCAGAATTCAAAATATCGGCTGTGGGAATGTTCATCAATAACATTGTATAGTTTTTGCAATGCTGAAGAAATGAGGAATGGTTTGACAGAGTAAAGCACCATCTATCTATTGGTATTTTATTTTGTTTAACCTTTTCCAATATATACAGCAAATCTGCAGCAGATGACTTTAATCCTTTTCCACCTATAGACGCATCTGCATCAGACAAATTTTGGAAACATTGTTACAACAGAAGAAATTTCGCAAAACAAGCGATTTCTCCTTTTGCCACCATCTTTTCAACTTTTTTCAGTAATTATACCTTAGAGATTTTCCGTAAATTGAGGAGATGTTTTCAAAGTGTTCTGCTGAAGATTTGTTGTTTGTGGGAAAGGGTTAAATTTATATAGGCCAAATAATGGAAAATCTTTTATAAATGAAAGTAAAATGATTGAATAGAGTTGAAATCATTGTGACAATGGATAAATTGCTAATTATAACCAACTTTCCCCTTTTGTAACAGTATTTTCAAAAGTCGGCTGGCGCGCTGCAGATGCATCTGAATGTGTCTGCAAGCGGGGAAAAGGGTAAATCACGCCTATAATGCTGCCAATGTTATAATGTCAAACCACAATATCAGGCCAGGAGGTTGGAAAAACAACCGGGAACATTCCACTTGATGACAATATAATACCGGATAAAGATGTAACCCTTATCTGTTCAGAACTGGCTGGCTCTAAACTGCTTAACTAACACTTTCTCATATATATATGTGTTTTTTGCAGTAGACAACTTTGGAAATATCTGGGGAAGGAAGTGGAGAAAAACATGTCTGTGGATGGGGGAAGGCAGTTAACCCTTTTCCTCATACGACAATTCTGCAGCAGACGACTTTGAACGTATTTTGTCAAAACATAGAAAATCTCCATAATTGAATGGATAACCTATGACAAAAAGTGGAAAACATTGTGACAAAAGGAGAAATTGCACGTTCTGTGCAATTTCTTCTTTTGTCACTATGTTTTCAAAAGACGTCTGCTGCAAATGCGTCGGAATGCGTCTGCAAGTGGGAAAGGGTTAACTAACACTTTCTCATATATATATGCGTTTTTTGCAGTAGACAACTTTGGAAATATCTGGGGAAGGAAGTGGAGAAAAACATGTCTGTGGATGGGGGAAGGCAGTTAACCCTTTTCCTCATACGACAATTCTGCAGCAGACGACTTTGA
Organism: Serripes groenlandicus; assembly: GCA_031761405.1. Taxonomy (NCBI): domain Eukaryota; kingdom Metazoa; phylum Mollusca; class Bivalvia; order Cardiida; family Cardiidae; genus Serripes; species Serripes groenlandicus. The sequence continues at coordinate 29,329 of JASEVX010000084.1, forward strand.
ACATATTTTGTCAAAATATAGAAAATCTCTATAATTGAATGGATAACCTATGACTAAAAGTGATAAACATTGTGGCAAAAGGAGAAATGGCTTGTTTTGAGCAATTTCTTCTTTTGTCACTATGTTTTCAAAAAGACGTCTGCTGTAGAGGCGTCGGAATTAAAGCATCTATATGTGGGAGATGGTTTAAGATGAAAATAGCCATTCACCATATTGAGTAATCTGATCAATTCTCTAACACCTATTGTTTTGATTTCTGCCTGGGAGATTGACAAAGGTACCACATGTCATACTGAAACCATCCTAAGAGACTTTGAGACAATTGATTGTTTGGTGTTTTACGCCGGCCGCTTTCAACAATTTTTTAATTATATCACAGTGTTTCTTTCCTTGGTCAAGTTACCATGCAGTACTACTGGTCCAATCATCCTGACACCAGCTTAGGTTAGTCATAATGCTAACACAACACCGAAAACCCTGAGAGCGCCAAGGAGGGCAACCATCACTAACATTTTTAAAATCTTTGGCATGACCCGGCTGGAGATCGATTGATTGTTTAGTGTTTTACGCCGCTTTCAACAATTTTTTAATTATATCACAGTGTTTCTTTCCTTGGTCAAATTACCAGTACTACTGATCCAATCATCCTGACATCAGCCAGTCTGCTTAAACCCCACAACCCTGTACACCAAGGAGGGCAACTATTACTAACATTTTTAAAGTCTTTAGTATAACCGGGACCGGGGATGGATTAATTGTATGGTGTGTTACGCCGTTTACAACAATTATATCACAGTGTTTCCTGGGGAGGTTACCAGTACTACTGGTCCATTTATCCTGACACCAGCAGGCGACTTTAGGGTAAAAAAATTAGCAATTGATCAAAGGGAGGACTTTCTCAGTTTCCAACATTTTTTTTCAAACTATGTCAAAATTCTATTTTACAGACTTTCAGAATGTGAAATAATTATTTTTCCTAGTAGTCCTCGAAGCAGCCGAAAAAATAAGATCACATCAAGAGCATGACCTCCCTCAAAGAAAATTACATCCTATAAGAACATTCCAAAGGGGATAACCACAGTAATTATTATACAATACCCTATTTGTCATTATTATCCCTTTGTTTTATCTCTTTATTTGTTTCCTACTCATAGTTGTTTTTGATAGCATTGACCTCTGCCATGTCAATATGTGCAAGAATTATTGATTGGTGTTTTACACCGCTTTCAACAATTGTTCAGTTATATCACGGTGTTTCCTGGGTCAGTTACCATTACTACTGGTCTATTTATCCTGACACCAGCCGGTCAGTCAGTCACAATGCTAACCCCGCAATCCTGAGCGCAGTCATTACTTCCATTTTTAAAAGTATTTTTGTACAAGAAAACAGCATTGAGATAAACAGTGTTTACATGTATATTTAAATATTTGTATTATTTGACTTTTTCCTACAGAGAGACACATTTTGAAGCATATGCAGCATATCCAGGGCTTCTTCAAAATGTAGTTGCAACCGTTTTGAATGAAACTATCGATATGAATATGATGTCTGAAATTTCTCACTTTGCCAAAATGTTTAAGACTCTTTTTCAGCGGTTCATTTCCATTTGTAGAGATAAACCGTCACAAGATGTTTTCAAAATCGCCTGCCTCAGAGTTGTTGTATGTGGAAATGTGTACATATTACATTTATTGCCCTTTCCCTCATATAGACGTTTTCTAACACCTCTGCAGCAGACAACGTTTTGGCATCAGAAAGTGTCTGTATGTGGGAAAGGGTTAATTAGTTAATAAACCTGACATGACATTTTAAATTGGTCTGCTTTAAAATAGCTCAAGGCAAAAGCTGTTACATCTGGTAAATTGGAAGTGTAAGTTTGATTTACATTGGAAAATATTGTGGCAGAAGGACCAGAAAAGATCCAGATCAGCCTGCATTTCAGCACAGTCTGATCAAACATTCCATGTCTGCCTATGGATACATGTGTAACATGTGTACGATAAAGTGTCTTGATATATTAAACCAACATGTTTCACTTCAAACAGTGCACAACCCTTTCCCTCATACGACAATTCTGCAGCAGACGACTTTAAAACGTATTTTGTCAAAGCATAGAAAATCTCCATAGTTGAATGGATAACCTATGACAAAAAGTGGAAAACATTGTGGCAAAAGGAGAAATTGCACGTTTTGTGCAATTTCTTCTTTTGTCACTATGTTTTCAAAAAGCAGTCTGCTGCAGAGGCGTCAGAAAGCGTCTATATGAGGGAAAGGGTTAAGAAAAAAGTTACTACCTTGGCCCTCCACCATGGTATTCACAGTTTCCATAATCTCACAGAAATTTTATTTTTCATCCAATTATTCAAATATTTTTTCATGCATGTAAGAGAAATAAAGTTCATCAGGTTTTCTTTCCATTTATTTTCTATAAGTTTGATTTGTGTGGATATTATTACCGGTACCGAAGTCCTATTACTTCTAGATCAGCCCTCGTAGATAAACAAGAGGGTCATATGTGCAGTCTCAATGGAGTTCCTTGCCCAAGGACCTTAAAACCAGTCATGTAGCACAAGTTTGTAGTATCAGCATTAACCCTTTCCCTCATATAGAAGCTTTCTGACGCCTCTGCAGCAGACAGCTTTTAGAAAACACATTGACAAAAGAAGAAATTGCTCAAAACGAAAAATTTCTTCTTTTGCCACAATGTTTTCCAGTTTTAGTAATAGGTTATATTATATGCATTCAATTATAGAGATTTTCTATTTTTTTACAAAATATGTTCGTCTGTTGCAGAATTGTAAATGAGGGTAAGGTTAAAAGGAAAGGATTCTGAGCTTTGCCCTTGAGCATCAAAGTTTTTCAAACAATCAAGATGGCTTGAACAATCTTGGCGATCATGTAAGAAATATTTCTGTAAAGTTATTTTCAAAGTGCATTTTTGTGCACCTGTGAGTGCATGCTTACTCATAATATTTAATAGGGACCCATACTTAGAAAAGCTTTCATTCCATGGGATTCACAATGTTTGCATAATTCAACAAAGTTAGAATACTATAGTATTAAGGACTCATTGTTTCCTTGACAGTCAGGTTACGAGTCATGAGAACTCATAAAGTTATCAATGTTATTGAACCATTTATTTCAGGAGAATTCTTTGAACAACTGTTCATTGAAAGAGGACCAACAACTGACGATTCCTATGAAGCTTGACTGAAAATGGTTTAGTGGTTTAGGAGAAGTTTTCAAACCCTAAGTATGTTAGTTTTTGCGTCACAAATAACATCTCAGGTATAATTGAGTACACATGCATTCTACATTTGACTTAAGACCACTAAAGGACTATTCCTGTGAAGTTTGGTGGAAAATGGTTCAGTGGTTTAGGAGAAGTCTTCAAACCCTCCAACGAATGTTGGTTTTCCCATCACAAATAACATCTCAGGTAAAATCGAGAACACTTACTGTAATTTTCCCTCCGCAGGTCCAGCCTTGAGCACATCTGAGATCGCGATGGACGGGTCACCGTTGGCAAAGTGGGGATTGTCTCTCCCACCGCTGACTGCAATACCAAACCCAAACCCAGGCACCTGAAAAAGAGGTCAATCAAATAACCCCTTCATCACACATACAACAAAGTCAATGTGACAAGCGTCATTTGTCTTCCACCAATGGGCTTATCAGTCTATGCGAGAAAGCATCTAATTGCTTGGAAAGACTGTTGTGATGAGTACTGGTGAGAAATTGTTGAAAATGATGTTAAACCCAGAGCAATTAATTAATCAAGCAACATACAACAAATATGCAGCTGCCAACTTCAATTAAATCTTGCCAAAATATGGAAAAGCTCTACAAATTAAAGACAATTTATGAATCAAGTTGATTACATGGTGACAATTTATGATGCAGCATTTCTATCTTTCCCTAACAAATGGGATGACTTTGCAGCATAATAATTTTTGAAAATACTGTGATAAAAGTTGATTGATTGATTGATTGGGGTTTAACGCCGTTTTTAACAATTTCTCAGTTATGTCACGGCGGCTGTGATAAAAGGATATTCTTACTCAAAATAAGAAATTTCTCCTTCTGCCACAATCTTTTCAACTCTATTCATTATTCGTTCTTTTATTTATAGACATTTTCCATGTAAAGTTTATCTAGATGTTTTCAAAGAAGTCTGCTGCAGGTTTGTTTAATCTGGGAAGAGGTTAACTCTTTCCCAAATATAGATGCTCTCTGATGCGCCTCTGCAGCAGAAATCTTTTAAAAAACATTGAGACCAATATTAGAAATTGCTAAAAACAAGCAATTCCTGCTTTTGTCAGAATTATTTCAACCTTTTTTCAGTAATCATACCATCATTAATTTTATAGAGAAGTTCCATATATTTGTCTAGATGTTTTCAAAAAAGTGTGCTGCAGATTTATTTGATGTGGGAATAGGTTAACCCTTTCCCACATACAGACGACTTTGAAAACATAGTGACAAAAACCTGAAAAATCATGAGCAATTTCACCTTCGGCCACAATGGTTTTAAAAGTCATCTGCTGCTATTGCGTCCAAATATGTCTGCAGGTGGGAAAGGGTCAAGACAATAATTGTTATTCTTTATCAGGGGTGGGGACCATCTTCCAATCACCAATGACCTCTAGGTTACAGCAATATGATCTGTATTATCTTGAACAATTACTTTACATACCTGATTCAATGCATGGTTTGTTTCATAGGTTATTTCCAGGAGAGTCCTGCATGACTGTTTCTGACATGCAGACGTATTTTGATACATCTGTAGTGGACCACTTTTGCTTGATTGATTGGGGTTTAACGCCGTTTTTAACAATTTCTCAGTTATATCACGGCGGCCAGTTCACCTACTCATGCATTTCCTGTTTTTTTCACACCAGTACTCCACACAACAATCTTCCCAAGCAACTGGCTGCTTTTCCACATAGACTTAGCCCATTGGTGGAAGACGAATGACACATGTCGCATTGACTTTTGTCAATAGTCGGAAAGAAAGTTGGCAGAGCCAGGATTCGAACTCCCAACCCCTGGATTGACTGCCTGCGTCGCTACCGGGGCTTGGCTGGACCACTTTTGAAAACATTGTGGTGAAAGAAGAAATTGCTCATAAATAGAAATTTCTCCTTTTTCCACAAGGATTTTGAACTATTTTCAATAATGATATCTTATTTTACACAGATATTTTAACAAATTGGCCAAGACATTGTCAAAGTTGTCTGCTGCAGATCTTTGCACACACACAGACTTTTGAAAACATTGTGTCAAAAAGAGAAATTGCCACATTTTTTTTACTCTTTCCAATAATTATACTTTCAACTTAGTTACCAAGGTTTGTTCAAAGGAGTTATTGTGATAAAAACATTATAGGAAAATGAGAATTTGTTAACTTTGTTAACATTATATATATTATTAGTATTGTTCAAGTAAACTAGCTGCTGTCCCAAATAGACCATCATCCCACATGTGGAATTCAAGTGGAATTCAAATGACAATGGTTGCATTTTTCTTAATAATCACATGTTTGCTTCCAGGATTCTAAACAAATACTTGTACACCAAGTAAGTTAGAAGATCATGAATCTTCTCTTGCAGCTCAAACCAAGAACCAGCTTTCATGATAAGCCTTCCAATGACCATAATTATATGATAACATTGAAGCCCAAGTAGATCTTTACGACATAAACATACTCATGTTTCTATTAGGTTGTTTATCACAGTGTTTCCTGGGTAAGTTTCCAGTACTACTACTGGGGTAGTCCATTTATCCTGACACCAGCCAGTCAGTCGTTATGCTGACCCTGCAACCCTGAGCGCCAAGGAGGGCAACCATAACTACCATTATAAAAGTCGGCCAGGTATGGAAACCGCAACCTGAAGCTGTGACCACTACACCACCAATGCGTTTTTGTTTTCCTACGAGTAGGTCTCATGTATTTTAAACAGTGAAATGAAATGCTGACTCACCCTTGTTAAAGCAACTTTGTGTGTTTCCCATACTACATTGTCGGAGCTCTGAAAATAGAAAAGCACCAATTTGTAAAATCAGCCATTCATACATCTAGCAGTTTGGTACCATGAGCTATCTACAATCATGCCCTGTTTAAGAAATGCTACAAATCATATGCGGACATACTTAACCCTTTCCCACATACAACACATACTTAGCAGATGGCTTAGGAAAACATCTGGACAAAAATGTTAACCCTTTCCCTCATATAGACGCAGCAGACAGCTTTTTGAAAACATAGTGACAAAAGAAGAAATTGCACAAAACGTGCAATTTCTCCTTTTGCCAAAATGTTTTCCACTTTTTGTCATAGGTTATCCATTCAATTATAGAGAGTTTCTATGTTTTGTCAAAATACGTTCAAAGTCGTCTGCTGCATAATTGTCGTATGAGGGAAAGGGTTAAATAATCTCGGTAAGCAAAAGATTCGTAATTGAATAACGTTGACAACTTTGTGACCAAAGAAGAAATTGCGCACACCAGGAGCGTTTTATTTTCCTTACCGTCAAAATGTTTTTAAAATGATGTTGTAAGTGTGAAAGGGTTAATGTTTATCAACTTTGTTCGAAAAGCATGAATCCATAATTCTTGAACAAATTCTTCTTTCCTCCAATTCTTCAAAAGTTGGATGACAGCAACTATCCAAAAAAAATTCTGTAGCTAGAGGACTAGATAAGAGGGAGTGAAAAGGTCTTTCCCCTACAATATTTCTTTTACTACTCTACCAAATCCTATGTTGTCGGTACTCAAAAGAATCGTCTCACTGAGACGATACTTTTGAGTACCCACAACATAGGGTTTGAATGTCAAAAAAAGGAAAAAAAATCCCTAATCTAGAGGAGCTCTGCTACAGAAAGGGCTAATGAGTTTCCAAATCAATTAATGGGGGGTAAAGGTGCATCTACAATTACAGAGTCTTACATGAAGATATGCCCATTTAAACTGTCTGTGTATCTATGAGGGTAATTAGGTAATCTGACCACTTGAGGCAGTTAAGATAGTCAATTAAGATAAATTAAACACAACCCCCAGATTTCACAGCCTTTAATTGCCTTCAGGCTTTTTTTTGCAGAACAAATTAACACTTTCCCTTATAAAAACATTTGATATGTTTACAAAGTTTATATACTTGGTGAACAGAACAGAACAAAAGCTTTATTAGTCATTAACCCTTTCCCATATACAATTGTTCGCCAAAATAGTTACTTTGGCACGGCGAGGCCATGATGTAAACAAAATCAAATCAGGTCAGAGGGCATATATTACAACACAACCTCATCAGACGAATTTGATAACATGTAGTCCAACGAAAGTATGGAAAATCATTATAAATGAAAGAACAATTATTGAATACAAGAGGGCCATGATGGCCCTGGAATCGCTCACCTGATTTTTTTTTTTTTACTTTAACTATATAAGCCCCATGGCGGCCATAGTTTCTGACCAATCAACTTGGCTTGAAGGAATTGGCTGATAGAGGGTCAGTCACCCTTGGAACATTTCTATAATTTTTTTTGATAATCGGCCTGACACTTTTGGAGGAGAAGATTTTTTAAGTTTTCACTATAGCCATATAATGCAAAATAGCCCTACCCACTGGCGGCCATGTTTTTTTACAATTCAACACGGCTTGAAGGAATCTGAAAGTGGGTCATCCAAGGAACATTTCTACAAAATTATTTGAAAATCGGCCTGACACTTTCGGAGAAGAAGATTTTTTAAGTTTTCACTATAGCCATATAAGGCAAAATAGCCCTGCCCCCCTGGTGGCCATGTTTTTTTACCAATCAACATGGCTTGAAGGAATCTGAAAGTGGGTCACTTAAGGAACATTTCTACAAAATTATTTGAAAATTGGCCTGACACTTTCGGAGAAGAAGATTTTTTAAGTTTTCACTATAGCCATATAAGGCAAAATAGCCCCCCCCCCCCATGTTTTTCAACCAATCAACATGGCTTGAAGGAATCTGATAGAGGCTTATCCACGGAACATTTCTACAAAATTATTTGAAAATCGACTTGACACTTTCGTCGGAGAAGATTTTTTAAGTTTTCACTATAGCCATATAAGGCAAAATAGCCCCGCCCCCTGGCGGCCATGTTTTTTGACCAATCAACATGGCTTGAAGGAATCTGATAGAGGGTCATCCAAGGAACATTTCTGCAAAATTATTTGAAAATCGGCCAAACACTTTCGGAGAAGAAGATTTTTTAAGTTTTCACTATAGCCATATAAGGCAAAATAGCCCCGCCCCCCCTGGCGGCCATGTTTTTTGACCAATCAACATGGCTTGAAGGAATCTTATAGAGGGTCATCCAAGGAACATTTCTACAAAATTATTTGAAAATCTGCCAACCAGTTTGGGAGAAGAAGAATTTTGAAGTTTTTTTCATTTCGTTGCCATGGAAACCAGAATTCTGCATGGATCCCAAAAATTTGAAGGAAATCTGGTGAGGTCATTGAGAGGATGCTTTCTGTGAAGTTTCATCCCAATTGACCCACTGGTTACTGAGGAGAAGAAGTTGACGCACGACGGACGACGCACGACGGACGCCGGACAAAAGGCGATCACAATAACTCACCTTGAGCAAAGCTCAGGTGAGCTAAAAATTGAAAACACTGTGACAAATGGAGAATTGCTCCAAGAGTCGGCCTGCTGCACAGGTATGTGGGTAAGGGTAATAGGCTTATGGTCTTGAGTTTGTTTTTAAAAAAAAGTCCACTTGCACCACCAGCATATGTCATTTTGTGCAGAAAGAGACAGGCAAATACATCAACCTGGTTGAGTCAGACAGCACACACAGGCTTTGTAATTAATGCACATTAAGTCTCCCAAAATAATCCCCTACTGTCATCCGAAAAAGAGGACATAAGTTTGAATAACTTTCCCCCTGTCAAATAGATTACAGAACAGGGTCATGGCTGTTTATTTACCCTTTTTCTTAACATACAACAAATCTGCAGTAGACGAAAATTATCCATTGAGGATTTAGTCAGGATGCGATTAAAAATCGTTTACCATCATCATGCATAATTATATTTTGTTTGGGTTTTATGCTGTTTTCAACAATACTTATAATGGAGACAGTTCAATTAACAAACCAGTACTAGCACTAAGGAAATGTGCCTTGCCCAATGGCACTCCACCATGACCGCCCCAAGTGGGCAACAAACATGGGTCAACTGGTCCTAAATCCCCAACACTAAACCTAAGGTCAAGGCGGATCATCCGAACTATGCAGAATTGACTATTTTGCAGGAAATGAGGACTTTGATTTTGAGACCCATTTCTGTTTGCACCGACTGTACTACATAATTAATGCAGACACTCTATAATTAACCATTCAGATGTCCTGTTTCGTTAGCTGTTAATATTCCTCTCAAAATTAAAACACAAAAAATTACAATGTGGTTACCAGGGTAACAGGACATTTTAATCACTTCCCTGATTTAAACTCCTCTTTGGATTAAGCTACAGGAAAAATCATTCTGCTAAACGTAAGCGGTGTTTTTCAGAAAGCTATAATTAAATCCTGGCTCCTGACTTCATTAAAAAAATTGTTTGTCAGTTTCAACAATTTTTCAACCACATAATTATATATCATATGAAGATGTATATCAATAAAAACATGCTTCTTTACTATATAATTGGGTCAGTATGCCTTCTTTAGGATATTACTAAGATCTTTAGGATATTACTAAGATCTTATAAAGATGGCCTAATTGGCATAAATATTGAAGACAAAATAGTGTTTTTTTGTGACACATAATTAACTCCCTATGGAATATGCATATTATTTAAATATACATTATATCTCCCTTTCCAGCTGTTTCCTTCAGACAAATTCATGAGACAGTGGAAATCTTCCCTGTAACAAAAAAACGTTTGAAACAGGGGACTTTTTAAAACATTGTGGAAAAAGAAGATTATAAATTCCTCAAAACCAGCAAATTTTCAATTTCCAAAAAAAAAATTCAATTTTGTTTTTAATTTTTTCCATCATTTAACATGTGTACAAGTATATTTTGTCTTCAAAATGTTTTCAAAGCAGACAACCCGAATAAATTCTTGAGTCAATCATACACTTTCACACATACAGCAAATTAGCAGCATACTCATTATGCGAAATTTCTTTATTTGTCACAATGTTTTCAAAAGTAATCTGCTGCAGATCAAGATGCCTCGATCTGTAAGTGGGAAAGCATTAAAAAAATTAACACAAATATAACGTAGTAATGATTACTGACAATGTCATTGCTCTAGAATTTCATTCAATCATTGACAGTTACTACAGAAATATTTTAGGGGCAAAACGCCCACTCTTTCCCACTACCGATGCATTTTCGACATTTTCGACATTTTCGACATTTTCGACACGCATCTACAGCAGAGGAATTTTAAAAACACTGACATAAGGATAAATTGATTATAATGAGCAATTTCCACTTTCGCCGTACTGTTTCCAACTCAATTCTATAATTAAAGTTTCCTTTATAGAGAAACTTTTTTCCCCCGACTTTTGCATGGATTTGAATTGTCGTCTGAATAAAATATTTACACTATACCTTTCTATTATTGTTACTTCTGCAGCATAAGTTTTTTGGTAAAATCCTCATTTTTAATGATATCACTTAAAATGTCTAAATATTCTCATAAAATGTTACCAAATATAGCACTGATCAACATCACCATTGATATAAGTCATTTAAGTCTCTTGTTTGACTACACCTTTTTTTATTCTAAAAAAAAAAAATCATATTTGTAAAGAATTAACTTGCTGAAGAAAGATAGTATGCGTATTATGGATTTGTTTGTATTTGCTTGTATTGCCAAGAAACTTTGTAAGTTTAACCCTTTCCCTCATATAGACGCTTTCTGAAGCCTCTGCAGCAGACGGCTTTTTGAAAACATAGTGACAAAAGAAGAAATTGCACAAAACGTGCAATTTCTCCTTATGCCACAATGTTTTCCACTTTTTGTCATAGGTTATGATGGTCCATTCAATTATGGAGATTTTCTATGTTTTGACAAAATACGTTCAAAGTCGTCTGCTGCAGAATTGTCGTATGAAGGAGAGGGTTAAGTCTAATAAAATATTCTTCTTCTTCTACATTAAATTTTGTCAAACATCTCTTTTTGCAAATAGGCATTTATTTTTCATTTCTGAAGACAGATTGAAACTAACAAAAGCCAGCTAGAGCTCTAGATTTTGCATTTCTCAAATCCTTATTTGACTGTATATAACCCTATGTTGTAACGGTACTCAAAAGAAGCGACGCTCAGTGAGGCAATTCTTTTGGGTACCAACATCATAGGGTTTGGATAGACTTTTATCTGCTCCTTATCTGTAGCTCTGTAAAACCTTCTATTTTGTCTAAATCTTCGATCATCAACAAGTTACTCTCTCATATATCATTACTGAATTTGCAATAATTAAACTATGTGAAATATATATTCCTTTTTTTTCCCCCGAAATAATTAAAACTATTAAGCATTGAATATTCAATTAAATTAATTTTTATTTCCGCATTATATGATTTGATTTTCTTTTTAAATAATTATTATAAAATTCCATTTTGCATCCACATAATATAAAAAACACTTTTCCAATCATTACACAACGTAATCCAATCTAACATCCTTCAACGGTAATCGAAGGTTAAGTGACCAGATTGCTTCAAGGTCAAATCAGAAATAAACAGACCAGGTCAAACCAATCAAATTTATATCAATATATTTACAAAAAATTTGCTTTTCCATTCATAAATTAATAGTATTAATCATGCATAGTATTATAACTGTGAAATCAATTAAACACATTTGAATGACTTTTGATCTTACAAACTGATATAATTTATTTATTTCAATTAATTCAATTTTAAAGTAGGCAGATTTTCACAACTTTTGACAATGGAGTAGACCCAATCGTCTCAAGATCATTCTGGCCACTTAATTAACATGAAGATAATACTCTGATATAACACCCTTCAGGGGCTATGACAATTCAATGTTAACAAAGAGGGAAAAGTAGCTATAATTATTGCAATCTGTCAAATACAGTATATTGTATTACATTTAGTGGATTTATTTGGATAGTGTATACATGTTATTTATTCTAAGTAGATTATATATAGAAAGCCAAAAACAAAATTTATTTCTTAACCCTTTCCCTTAAAAAGACGCTTTCTGAAAACCTCTGCAGCAGACGGCTTTTTGAAAACATAGTGACAAAAGAAGAGCAATTTCTCCATTTGTCACAATGTTTTCCACATGACTGCCATGGTGGTTAATTATCCATTCAATTATAGAGATTTTACATTTTTTGACAAAGTATGTTCAAAGTCGTCTGCTGCAGAATTGTCGTATGAGGGAAAGGGTTAAAGAAGTTCAGAAGAATTTAGCTTTGAAAACATTTGTCAAAAAACACAGGAAGGGAAAGATGCAGCTTCTCATTTTTCCACAATGTTTTTTAACCCGCAAGATAAGGCTTGCAATGTCAAGAGTCAAGAGCAGTGAATTAATTAAGTTTATGTTAACCCTTTCCCACATACAATAAATCTGCAGCAGACGAATTTGAACATATTTTGTCAAAACATAGAAAATCTCTATACTTGAATGGATAACCTATGACTTAAAGTTGAAAACATTGTGGCAAAAGGAGAAATTGCTCGTTTTGAGCAATTTCTCATTTTGTCACTATGTTTTCAAAAATCCTACTGCTGCAGAGGCGTCAGAAAGCGTCTATATGAGGGAAAGGGTTAACCTTTTCCCACATTTTGATGCACCTGTAGCAGATGACTTTCAAAAAACATTGAGACAAAAGGAAAAGTTTGATCAAAACGAGCACTTTTTCGTTTGCCACCACGTTTTCAACTTTTACAGTAATTGTGCACACCTACGAATTATAGAGATTTTTCATCTCTTTGAGTACAAATTTTCAAAGTCCACCCTGCTGTATATGGGAAATGGTTAATACTTTTTCTCACTCTTGTCATTTTATTTTCGAACCAAATTTTATTGACTTCTAGATCAATTTTGTTGATATTTGATAATTTCACCTTCAATTTATTGTATAATTTAATAACCAGATATCAATCTCGTTTTCTATTGCAATTTTTTCCCACAGCAAAGTTTAGGAGTAAGGGGTTTCTTGGCACTGTAGGGCAAACAAAAGTTGTCAAAATTTCTTCAGGGCATAACAACATTACTTCAGCTAGTTTTCACACCTTTTGGCCCTTTTTTGGGCCTTAAACCGTTCTATTTAAGTCCCTGAAACATGATATTTCTTGTTTTAACCCTTTCCCTAATTTATTACGACAAATCTGCAGAAGACGTTTATAAATATAACCTATATGACTAAAAGTGGAAAACATTGTGGCAAAAGGGGAAATTGCTTGTTTTGAGTAATTATTTCTTTTGTCACTATGTTTTTTTAAAAAGCCGTCTGCTGCAGAGGAGTCAGAAAGCGTCTATATGCATACCCAGATGTATTAGAATTAATTTCCCACAATGTTTTCAAGTCAATTTTATAATTATACTTTCATTCATAGAGAATAACAATAATTTTTGTGCAGATCGTTTCAAAGTGCAAAGTCGTCTGATGTAGATTTCTTGTATTTTGGAAAGAGTTTAAATGTATCTGCATGATTGTGGTAATTTTAAGGGTTAACACTGGAAAAAAAGTACCAAAGTGTCAGGAACTTTAATTAATTATAATTAAAATACCCAAATATGCCAAATTTTGAGTTCTACTATTCAGTTTAGAGCCTAACAGGTGTGATACAATCTGTTTCTTAATTTTCATTACTTCTACAATAGACAACTGGCATTTCGAGCAACCCTAATTAGTATACATTTTTGAAAATTAATAAAGTTATTTGAATTATAATATATAATGAGAATAAGGTGACAATTTAGAGTCAATAATAATTAACTCTTTCCCTCATACAGAAAGAGCAGTTCAATATTGTTAAGTAACACTTAACCCTTTCCCTCATACGACAAATCCTGCAGCAGACGACTTTGAACATATTTTGTCAAAACATAGAAAATCTCTATAATTGTATGGATAACCAGTGAGTATAACTAAAAGTGGAAAACATTGTGGCAAAAGGAAATTGCTTGTTTTCAGCAATTTCTTCTTTTGTCACTATGTTTTCAAAAAGCTGTCTGCTGCAGAGGCATCAGAAAGCGTCTACATGAGGGAAAGGGTTAATTAAAGTGTTGCCTCATTTAATTGTTCACGTACACCTTGTATCTGCAGACAGAATGTTATAAAATTGTCCCAAGTATCATTCTGATTTTCAGTAGTAACTCATCAATTATGCATAATTATGTTTTACAACAGTACTTGAACCATTTCCCTGATGCAATATTTGACATCTCTCCGGTCGATGCCCTATCAAAATATGTGGGAAAGTTTTGAGCAATTTTCTTTTCTCAACTGCTGTTTTCCTCTCTATATCATAATTGCAAATCAAATTTTACTGATAAACATAGTTTTCCTCAAGACATTTTCGAAGCAGATGATTCAATTATCATGCATATAAGGTAAAATGGTTTTAAAATAACTATTAGAAATTTTCACTTTTTTGACACTTGATCCAATTTAGTCTTAACTCTTTCCGTCATATAGACGCTTTCCGATGCCTCTGCAGCAGACGGCTTTTGAAAATGTGACAAAAGGTGAAATAGCTCAAAACAAGTAATGTATCCTTTTGCCACAAATGTTTCAACTCTTTTCAATAATTAAACTGTCACATAAAGAGAATTTCAACATTTTTACCAAGATGTTTTCAAAGTCATCTACTTCAGATTTGTTGTATGTTCGAAATGGTTAAACCAAAAAAGTTATTGCTTTTCATCTTCAGGTTCTGTATATCAAACTTATGACAAGATCATGCAAAGAAAAAAAATCCGAACTGATCACAACATTTAAACAAAAGAGCCACACACAAAAACAAAATTACAACCTTATTAATATCTTGGGGGTTTTCTGACATGCAGACGAACTTTGACGCTGCTGCAGCGGATGACTGTGAAGCACATTACTGGTATTCAAGAAGAAATTGCGTAAAACAACAAATTTCCCCTTTTGCCAGAATGTTTTCAAAAGTCGTCTGATTCAGGTTTCAGAAAGCGTCTGTATGTTTGAAAGAGTTTACCCTTTCCCTCATATAGACGCTTTCTGACGCCTCTGCTCAAAACAAGCCATTTCTCCTTTTGCCACAATCTTTTCCAATTTTAGTTATAGGTTATCCATTCAATTATAGAGATTTTCTATTTTTTTACAAAATATGTTCAAAGCCGTCTGCTGCAGAATCGTCGTATGAAGGAAAGGGTTAATTTATATAACAAAACCCCCAAAAGGTATGTTTGTTTTTGTTGTTGTGTGACATGACCTATATAAGAACTGACCTTATGCACAAACAGGTCACATTTTCTTCGATGTGCAACTGTTGCGTTGCTAACCTTGAGGAACTTCATGATCCAAGTCCACACACAGTAAATTATCAATTAATGCACACACAAAATCCCGCGCCAACTCACTTTTAACTAATTCCGCATGAAATATTAGTACATATAATATTAATGGTCAACCCTTTCCCTCATACGACAATTCTGCAGCAGACGACATTGAACATATTTTGTCAAAAATTAGATAATCTCTATAATTGAATGGATAACCTATGACTAAAAGTGGAAAACATTGTGTCAAAAGGAGAAATTGCTCGTTTTGAGCAATTTCTTCTATTGTCACTATGTTTTCAAAAAGCCGTCTGCTGCAGAGGCATCAAAAAGCATCTATATGAGGGAAAGGGTTAAGGGTAATTAACTTTTTTATATCAGAAGTTCTATAATCATTTTTATTTTCGATTGACCTTTTGACTGCTGCAACAGATTTTGTGAAGCCTGTGCCATCAGAATAGAAGCCATGCCAGCCGTCGCGTCTGTAGTTATCTGACACTACATACTCTGGCCAGCAGTCGCATCTGTAGTTATCCGACACTACGTACTCTGGCCAGCCGACGCATCTGTAGTAATCTGACACTATATACTCTGGCCAGCCGTCGCATCTGTAGTAATCTGACACTACGTACTCTGGCCAGCCGTCGCATCTGTAGTTATCTGACACTACGTACTCTGGCCAGCCGTCGCGTCTGTAGTAATCTGGCACTACTCTGACCAGCGGCTCATTTTACTGTTGGCTACCAAGATCCCACTACAGGCAAACATGTGTGTAAAGACCAACTTTGTTAACCCTTTCCCTCATATAGACGCTTTCTGACGCCTCTGCAGCTAGCAGACGCCTTTTTGAAAACATAGTGACAAAAGAAGAAATTGCTCAAAACGAGCAATTTCTCCTTTTGCCACAATGTTTACCACTTTTTGTCATAGGTTATCCATTCAAAAATGGATAACCTATGTTTTGACAAAATATGTTCAAAGTCGTCTGCTGCAGAATTGTCGTATGAGGGAAAGGGTTAAGCAATTCCCTGTCTATTATATTAGCAACCTCACTTTAAATTTCCAAATCATTTATTTTCTACAAAATAGACCACGGCACCTGTGAACAAAGACCAGATTGTTTCTCTTTCCATGAGTTGTCTTTACACACAGGTTGGACTACAACCTGATCCTGACCGTTCTCATTTCTATTTCAATGCAGATAATCCTTGTTTAAAGACCACCTGTGAACAAAGACCACATTGTTCTCTTCCCATGGATGGTCTTTACACACAGGTTGGACTACAATATTAACCCGATCCTGACCGTTCTCATTTCTATTTCAGTGCAGATAATCCTTGTTTAAAGACCACCGGTGAGCAAAGACCAGATTGCTCTCTTCCAATGGATGGTCTTTTACACACAGGTTGGACTGTTTTTCTATGTTGAAATTCCTAGAATTTTGGCTATGGACTCTCTTTCCAAATGCAAAGCTTAACAAGTTCCATGTTAAAAATTATAATTAAAATACAGTATTGAACAAATTAAATATTCCATGTATAAGGTGTGACTACAAAATTGTGTCAGAGGTTATTATTAAATTGCTTATATTTTCCACGTTTATAATATTAACACTTTTCTTGTCCATTTTAAAGAAAACTCACGATCAATCCCGACGCACAATTGTAATTGTTGTAAGGAACGTAACGTAACATCCTCTCCCTAAACGTCTCCTAGCTGCCTCAGACAGATTGCCACAACAATTCAAACTAACCTCAAAATGCCTTGGATTACAAAAAAGGGTTAAAAGATTTAATTAACTGTCCTAAAGGAATCTGTAGCTAATTGTATTATATTTTCCTGTAATTAACTCTTTCTCACATACGACGAATCTTCAAAAGACAACTTGGAAAATATCTATGCAAAAATTGGATAAAATCTCCTTAAAATGAAATGTATAATCATTCAGTTAAGTTGAAAACATTGTGGCAAATGGAGCAATTTCACCTATGCCACAATGTTTTCAAAAGTCGCCTGCAGCAGAGGCGTCTGAAAGCGTCTGCAGGTTGGAAAGGGTTAAAAGACATAAATCTTTAAAAAGAACCATCTTTGATTCTTATTGTGGCATGTTCCATTCGTTAAATTAACCAACTCGAACTGTTTCCGTCATGATACTAGTTTTAATCTCTTCCCAAATTGAAGAAATATTATTAACCCTTTCCCTCATATAGATGCTTTCTGACACCTCTGCAGCAGATAGCTTTTTGAAAACATAGTGACAAAAGAAGGAATTGCACAAAACGTGCAATTTCTCCTTTTGCCACAATGTTTTACACTTTTTTACATAGGTTATTCATTCAATTATAGAGATTTTACATTTTTTGACAAAATATGTTCAAAGTCGTCTGCTGCAGAATTGTCGTATGAGGGAAAGGGTTAATACAACAGTGGTCTGAAATAAGAATCTAGTCTTGATTTCTATGATTGTTTTATGCAGCTTCCAACAATATTTCAGTTATTATCTTGACACCTATACCTGAGAAAACAAGATGTGCTTGTGAAACACTGATGCCCCCCCTGTTATGGTTCAAAAGTAGTGGTCAAGGTTAAAGGTTTTTTTGACAGACAGACAAAGAGACAGACAGACAGACAGACAGACAGGCCAAAAACTAGATGCCCACTGAATCGGTGATTCCGGGGGCATAAAAATTACTTAGTACTGCCGGTAAGTTAATCATGCCACCACCAGCACATATCTCACACTCATGATGAGCAATTTCTCCTTTTGCCACAATGTCTTCAACTCTATCAACAAATTATCCTATGATTTATAGAGATTTTACTATTCTTGCAAAGACGTTTCAAAAGCTGCTATGACTTCAGAAAGTGTCTGTATGAAGGAAAGGGATAAGTGTAACGTATGCTTTAAGCTCTTTGATTTTTCTGAGTAAAAAGCTGTAACAATCTCCTGGTCCAGACCATGCCAGTTCTGTTCTAGACAAAATATCATTCAATATAACAGAGAATGATCTATATAATAAATCATCGACTTCACACTTCTATGGACAGAACTGATTAAATATATCCCACATACAAAAGCTTTCTCAGATGCTTCTGCAGAAGACGGCTTTAGAGAACATTGTGGATTGCCAAGGGAGAAATTGCTCGTGAGCAATGGAATAAGCATACAGTATAGAAATAATTACTTTAAAACCATCAAATTATTACACTAAAAACATAACCGATCAGCAACCTTAATGCATCCTAAAAATTTATCTACCGTATATCACTCAAATTAAATTTTCACAAAAAGTCACTAAACTGAAAAGATTTTCCAAGAATTTAACATCTTTTTCCACAATCAGAACTCGCACACAATACACATTAACAACTTAAAACACATCGTCTCTCATTTATCGACAAATTAGCTCAGAATCAATCAGAAGCTCTCAGAAGCCTTGATCCGTGTCACTCAACAGCTTTAATAAATATTTTTTTCTCCCCGGCAAATGAATTGAACACTGTAATCAGTCTAGCTTAGTTCCAGGAAATTTCTCCACGTGAGACCAATATTACCAGGCAAAAATTCTTCCTTTTTATTTTCTAAACTCTTTTTGGGATACAGAAAACATTAAACCTTACCCACATATTGACCCTTTCTGAAGCAGCAGACGAAATATTTAATTCAAACTTTATTCTACCTATTACTGAGTTATAAATTTTTAATAATGATTTTCTAGGTAAAGGAATAACAGCAGTATATATAAGTTCTAGATATAATGTGGGTCAATAATGACAAGTTTTTCAAATCTCTATTTGACCCTCAATACTTACAGGAACCGTCCCATCAAGACGATTTTTTTGAGTACCCACAAGTGAGACAATTCTTTTGAGTACCCACAACATAGGGTTTTGTCAAATAATAAGTGAGATATAGTGATAAAAGGACAAGTTTACCGATCTTCCTATGTTGAAGGGTTCTGTGTTACAAAAGCGATTCTGTAAGAGAACTAATTGAAACTGGTAATAAACTCCCCAATTCAGTTGTCAATCACTCAACATATAACTGTCAAATATGGACCAGTTATCTTGTAAACTAAAGGAATTTCTCCTGTTAACAGCAATTTGTTTGACTTCGATTTTTTCTTGATTTACCACCAAAATGTTCTCCGATTGATTTTACTTCTTAGAGATAGTTGGTATATCATATAGCTGTTGATGTTGATGGTTTGGTGTTTTACGCAGAATTCAACACTTTTTCAGTTATATCACGACGTTAACTGGTAAGTTATATCAGTACTACTGGTCCATTATCCTGACACAAGCCAGTCAGTTGTAATGCTAAACCCCGCAAGCCTGAACACTAAGGCGGGCAGCCAAATACTACCATTTTTAAAGTCCCCTTTCCAACCTTATAAAGGTTCTGCATCAGACCGCTTCAAAAATATGGAAAATCTCATCATTTGATCATATACTAGAGTTGAAAACATTGTGGCATAAGGATAAATTGCTTATCATGAGCAAGAGCAATTTCTACTTTCGAATCAAAGTTTCCAAAAGTCATCTGCTGCAGATTTCTTTGTTTGTTTGTGCTTATTAAATTTTGCCCTCGCCATGCAGAATTAACAATTTGGCGAGCAGACAAAAGTTAGATACAAGGGAGTCCGGGTTTGATACCCTAGCTCTTCTTTCGAAAAGACCCCTTGGTTCTTTTACGTGCCCAGTGTATAGCACCGATACAAATGAGGTTTGTTTTTCCTGGAAAGGACCATTACTTGACCTCTAGTTGAGTGGGAGACGCTTAAAAGCAACCCTTAAATTTCCAGAAACCCGACTGGGATTTGAACCGAAGACCTCTGGATTGACAGTTCAGAGAGTTAACCACTGGCCGCAGAGGCATCAGAAAGCGCCTATATATGGGAAAGAGTTAAAGGGCAGTAACTGTGATTAAAATCATTATTCAAGTACAGTTAGCTCCCTTTATGTAATGATTGCATTTTCAAAATGCATTAAAATTTTATAAATTTTTTGAAATTAATGATTTGATTAATCTACTACAAAAATCACATTATGGCAGACTATAGAACAACAAAATATGTGAATTCATCTTTTGAATTAAAATTATAGCCACTTATATCAGGCAAACTATATATCATTCCCAGTGTTTTCAAGTCATATAGACGCTTTCTGATGACTCTGCAGCGGACAGCTTTTTGAAAAAATAGTGGCAAAAGAAAGGTTATCCATTCAATTTTAGAGATTTTCCTTTTTTTTTTAAAAAATATGTTCAAAGTCGTCTGCTGCAAAATTGTTGTATGAAGGAAAGGGTTAAGGATATTTTGACGGAAATTCAAGGAAATATTATATTGCGCTGACTATAATGTAATTTATCGTAGGACAAATAACTTGTCACAATGTTTTCATATAATCTGCAACAGATGTATCAAAATGCGTCTGTAAGTGGGAAAGGGTCAGGAAATACAAGGAAACATAATATTGAGGCTTTTGAGCTGACTATGTAATTTATCATAGGACAAATAACTTGTCACAATGTTTTCATATAATCTGCAACAGATGTATCTAAATGCGTCTGTAAGTGGGAAAGGGTCAGGAAATACAAGCAAACATAATATCGAGGCTACTATAACCCTTTCCCTCATATAGACGCTTTCTGCTTTTGACACAATGTTTTCATAGGTTATCCATTCAATTATAGAGATTTTCCATTTTTTTACAAAATATGTTCAAAGTCGTCTGCTGCAGAATTGTCGTATACATGAGGGAAAGGGTTTAAAATAAGCTGACTATGTAATTTATAGTAGGACAAAATTAATAACTTGTCACAATGTTTTCATATAGTCTGCGTTCAACAGATGCGTCAAAATGCGACTGTTAGTGAGAAAGGGTAAATGATATTTTAACGGAAATACAAGGAAACATAATATCTTGCTGAATTAAGCAATTTTTAATAGGTTTGATATTTTGTCACAATGGTTTCATATAGTCTCGCTGCGACAGATGCGTCAAAATGTGTCTGTAAGTGAGAAAGGTTAAATGATATTTTGAGGGAAATACAGGGAAACATAATATAGTGTTGAATATGCAATTTTTAATAGGACCAATATTTTGTCACAATGATTTCATACAGTGACCTAGCTGCGACAGATGCGTCAAAATGAGTCTGTAAGTGGGAAAGGGTCAATGATATTTTGACGGAAATACAGGGAAACATTATATCGTGCTGAATTTGCAGTTTCTAAAATAGGACAAGTACGGTAACAGTTACTGCAAAGATTTTTCATCAAAAGCAAACAGCAATGGTTATATATTTGGTGTTTTTTCGGCGCTTTTCAACAACTTAAATTTGCAGTTATATTATGGCATTTCCTGGGTTAAGTTACCAGTACTACTGGTCCATTTATCCTTACACCAGCCAGTCAGTCATAATGCTACCCCTGCAACACGGAGCACCAGCAGCCATTACTACCATTTTAAAATCTTTGGTAAAATCTTTACAAATTTCTGCCAAGATGTTTTCAAAGTCGTCTGCTGCAGTTACGTCATTAAGTATTCAAAAAAGAGTTAACCTTTTCCCAGACGCATTTTGACGCAATAGCAGCAGACGACTTTTGAAATTACCAAAGGAGAAATTGCTCATGATGAGCAATTTCTCCTTTGGCTACAATGTTTTAAACTTTATTTAACAATTAAGCTCTCTTTTATGAAAAAATTTCAGGTTTTTGTCACTATGTTTTCAAAGTCGTCTGCTGCAGATGTGTCGTATGTGAGAAGGGTTTAATAACAAAATTACAAGAGTGTTCCTGGAAACACATGTGTCACCTAGCCGTCACTTATAACGTCAGTAAGTGAAAGCATAACAGGTAGCCAGATTAACAAAGATCTTCCCAAAATGTTTTTCAAAAGTCGTCTGCTGCAGGGCCATGGAAAAGCTCCTGTATCACGGAAATTGTATACATACTCATTTGTAACACTATCAAATTTGTTATTGTCTATTTTCGTGTATCAAATTCGTTTTTGTCTATTTATATCATATAGGGTATAAAGTCACACAATAATTGGAGCACTAAGCTAAATAGACAATTATAAAAAAACAGTTGAGTCATCCGATAAACTATTGTGTAGGAACCAGTGTCTCTGAGAGGAAGAGCAGCCGGCCTCTTTAAGTGAAGGTCTCAAGTTTAAATCCGACAGGAGCCGGGTAAAAATGAATTATTTGGGATCTTCAAACATAATCAGTGCCAGCGTGTCAATCAAATATAATCTGTGTCAGTGAAAGGCTTAACCCTTTCCCTCATACACAATTATACAGCAGACAACTTTGAACATGTTTTGTCAAAAAATAGAAAAATCATTATAATTGAATGGATATATATATAACCTATAAAGTGGAAAACATTGTAGCAAAAGGAGAAATTGCTTGTTTTGAGCAATTTCTTCTTTTGTCACTATGTTTTCAAAAAGCCGTCTGCTGCATAGGCGTCAGAATGCCACAATGTTTTCAACCTTTTGTAATAGGTTATCCATTCAATTATGGAGATGTTATATTTTTTTACAAAATATGTTCAAAGTCGTCTGCTGCAGAATTGTCGTATGAGGGAAAGGGTTATAACCTCATTCAGCAATTTGTCATTTATTTTAACCCTTCCCAGATACAGACGCTTTCGGATGTTTTTCAGCAGACAGCTTTTGAAAACATTGTGGCAAAAAGAGAAATTGCTCATAATGAGCAATTCTTTTTTTGTCAGGATGTTTTTTACTTTTTTCAATAAAAAAAAAAATTCATTCAATAAAAAAAAACCACATATTTTTTACCAAATGTCTTAAAAGTCGTCTGCTGTATTATTGTATATGCGAAAGGGTTAAAAATCGTCTCCTGCAGATCTATTGTATGTGGGAAAGGGATAAACCCACATTCTCCTAATAATTCCATAACCATTAACCTGAATAGATATTTTCATGAGCATAATTTCTCCTTTTGCAACAATGTTTCAAAAGCCGTTTGCTGCAGATGCCTCAAAAAGCCTTACACATGTAATCAAGTTGTAGAAGAATGAATTGGTTTAAATAATTTACCTGCTCGATAACTGTAAGTTTTGCTTCCAGTTTCAACATAGTTAAACATTATCGTTTATAGATAAAAAGTTTTTTCAGCGAGGAATTAAGTAACCAGTATGGCAGATATTTTCAATTTAACCCTTTCCCTCATATAGACGCTTTCTGACGCCTCTGCAGCAGACGGCATTTTGAAAACATAGTGACAAAAGAAGAAATTGCTTCTTTTGCCACAATGTTTTCCACTTTTTGTCATAGGTTATCCATTTAATTATGGAGATTTTCTATGTTTTGACAAAATACGTTCAAAGTCGTCTGCTGCAGAATTTTCTTATGAGGGAAAGGGTTAACAGACAGACAGATAGAGAGACAGTCAGCTGACATTGACAGACAAGAAAAGAAATCAGATAAACAGATAAAACATGTAATCCGTCAGAGCTAGCCCATAATCAACTAGAATAAGAAAGAATTGGTAAAATAACTTACCTGCTCAATAACTGAAAGTTTTACTCCCAGTTTCAACATAATTTCAGATTATTTTTTATTAAGGAACTCATATCTCAGGGACACATATCACTGGACAAGTTCTATCTGAGAGGAAATTAACTGGGGTAATATTATAGCAGATATTTTCAATTTAACCCTTTTCCCACCTTACAGAAACTTTTACATTTCATTAACCCTTTTCCCACATCCACAGCCACATACTGACGCCTCTACAGCCAACATTTTTTGAAAACTTAATGGAAAAATAAGAAATTGCTAAGGTGAGCAATTTCTTCTTTTACCACAGAATGTTTTCAACTTTTTTACCTAGCTGTTTTGAAATGTTGCTGTATGTGGGAAAAGGGTTAACAATATCTATGAGAGAGAGGAAGTTAACAAGTGTAGAAGATTTTTTCGATTTAACCATAACCCTGACCTATATATATATACTGTCTTAATTTGACAAATCTGCAGCAGATGACAATTTAAGACAACATTGAGCAATTTCTCCTTTTGCCACAATATTCATTATATATATTCAATAATTATACTATAATCTACAGTGATTTTCCATTTTCACCCTGATGTTTTCAAAGTCATCTGCTGCAGATTTATTGTATGTGAGAAAGGGTTATTACAGACAGACAGATAGACAGTCTGACATCGACAGACAGGCAAACAATTCTGATCAATAGATATGGAAGGAGTCCACTGCTTAAATCAATTCTATAATAATTTCTACAAAACGAGAGCAATTGTTCTGAATCACTAATTACTAGATTCACCTGTTAAACCCTTTACCACATACAACAAATCTGTAGCAGACAACTTAGGAAACAATTTTACATACATTTTGAAAATCTTGTGCATGAATAGAGTTAAAAACATTGTGGCAAAATGAGAAATTGCTTAATCATGAGCAATGTCTCCTTTTGCCACAATGTTTTCAAACGGCACCTGCTGCAGGCGCAACAAAATGCATCTGCAAGTTGGAAAAGGTAAATCTGACTAATTCTTTACTTGTTTGTGACATGCAGGGACAGGCGACGCCCCTTGAAAAGTATATATTATTATAACAAGGGTTTAAAACAATGAAAGGTGGAAACAAAAGCTGAACATTGTCACCTGTGAGTGTTAAATATCATTAACACTTTTCACGCATATAACAAATCTGTAGCAGCTAGATGACTTTGAAAACATTTTTTCAAAAATGTGAAAAATTACCTTTAATGACAGTTTAATAATTAAATAGAGTTGAAAACATTGTGGCAAATGCTCAGCATGAGCAATTTCACCTTTGCCACAATGTTTTCAAAAGTCGTTTGCTGCAGAGGCATCGGAAAGCGTCTGTATGTTGGAAAGGGTTAAATATCATTAAGGTCTTTCGTTCCATGATTAGTAATTCATTTCCACTTGCATACAAAAAAAATATCTGCATTATTTCGTAATTTTTGGATTTCAGCTTTTGTGTACATTAAAATGTCAAATGTCTGCCGAGCCGCAGTTGGAATTCACAACCCCTGGATTGACAGTATGCATCGCTATCAACTGAGCTACCGGGGCTCAGATATAAGGACCACAATATATCATAACTTTTCATACAACTTTTGAAAACATTGTTGGTGGAAAAAAAAGGTTTAACTTAAAACAATCAATTTCCCCTTATTCAGCTGTGACTAAATAATCAGATTTTTTTTAAATCAGCTAGGCATAAATCAGGTTAACATTTCAACCTTTCCATGACAAACAGATATAATGTTATAGTTTTAATATCATCTCAAAATCATCAATTTCATTTGTCCCGACTTTTCTTGGAAATTTTACAAGAGCCAATACAGCTAGTACAGCAAAGCTCTCCTAGTGGGTTGCTTAAAGCTGTTTTATGCCGCTTTCAACAATTTTTCTGTTATATCACAGCATTTCCTGGGTAATTTAAGTGCAGTACCACGTGCACTAGTCCATTTATTATCATGACACCTGTCAGCCAGTCAGTCGAAATGCCTACAACCCTGAACACCAAGGAGGGCAGCCTTTTCTACCAAGTCTTTGGTATGACCCGGCCGGGGATCAAACCCATACATCCCGCTTCTCCCAGTGGGAGCCAATGACAATGAGGATCATCGATCACGGTTGCCAATGAATGATTGATTGATTGATTGGGGTTTAACACGTTTTCAACAATTTTTCAGTCATATCACGCCGACCAGTTCACCTACTCATGCGTTTCCTGGTTTTCCCACACCAGTACCCCACACAACATACTTTCCAAGCAACTGGCTAGTTTTCCACATAGACTGTTAAACAGCCCATTGGTGAAAGACAAATGACGCAGGTAGAAGTGACTTTTGTCAAACGTCAGAAAGAATGTTGGCCGAGCTGGGATTCAAACTCACAACCCCGTCTGTGAGTGAGAGGATTGACAGCCCGCGTTGCTACCGACTGAGCTACCGGGGCTCGGCGGTTGCCAATAAAAGGTGACAACATGATCGAGTGACTAGACCTGGTCCATATGGTCCCTGTAAACTAGGAATGTTACGTGAGGTAATGCTATTAAAAGAATGTTAACCCTTTCCCACCTGTAGACGCTGTAGATGCTCTCTGATGCCTCTGCAGCAGACGACCTTTGAAAGAACAAGCAATTTCTCCTTTTGCCACATTAGTTTTCAACCTTTTCAGTAATTTTACCCGCTTGTACAGAGATTTTCCATGTTTGTTCTTAGATATTTTTGGAGTCATCTGCTGTATACAATAAATCTGCAGCAGACAACTTTGAAAACATCTTGACAGAAACACAGAATATCTCTGTAAATGAAGGTATAATTACTAAAAACAAAAGTTGAAAACATTGTTGCAAAAGGAGGAATTGCTCATCATGAGCTATTCCTCCATTTGTCACAATGTTTTCAAAAGTCGTCTGCTTCAGAGGCGTCAGAAAGCATCTGTAGGTGGGAAACGATTAAGACAGGAAAAGAGATGAATAATATCCTTCATCATGTAAACCCTTTCCCACATACAATAAAATTCTGCAGCAGACGACTTTGAAAACATTGATCTGGATAAAAAAAAATATGGTAAAACTTCTATAAATGAAAGTTTAATCATTGAATCGAGTTCAAGAGTGAAATCATTATAACCAAAGGAGAAATTGCTCGCCTTGAGCAATTTGAGCGATTACTCATTTAGTCGTAATGTTTACAATTAGAAGCTGTCTGCTGCACAAGCGTCAGAAAGGGTCTGTATGTGGAAAAGGGTAGTTTTTAAGGTATGAATTACATTCTGTTACAATTAAACTGTCACTAATACAGGGGAATACTTGGTTATTTTGGGGGGAATTATCCTTTTAACACGTTATACATTACATACAACAAATCTGCAGCAGACGACTTTGAAAACATAGTGAAATTTGCAAAAATCTACATAAAAGATAGCTTAATTGTTAAATAAAGTTGAAAACACCAAAGGAGAAATTGCTCATCATGAGCAATTTCACCTTTGGCCGCAAACGTTTTCAATTGACGTCTGCTGCTATTGCGTCAAAAATGCGTCTGCAGGTGGGAAAGAGTAAACACATTATACAACATATCATGCGGCACACGCTTTTTAAAAACATAGTGACAAAAGAAGAAATTGCACAAAACGTGCAATTTCTCCTTTTGCCACAATGTTTTCCACTTTTTGTCGTAGGTTATATATCCATTCAATTATGGAGATTTTCTATGTTTTGACAAAATACGTTCAAAGTCGTCTGCTGCAGAAATGTCGTATGAGGGAAAGGGTTAAAGCAGACGGCGTTTTGAAAACATAGTGACAAAAGAAGAAATTGCACAGAACGTGCAATTTCTCCTTTTGTCACAATGTTTTCCACTTTTAGTCATAGGTTATCCATCTGACAAAATACGTTCAAAGTCGTCTGCTGCAGAATTGTCTTACGAGGGTAAGGGTTAACATGATTACAACTAGGGCAAAAATTGGGATTCTTTTTTGAAATATTATTGAATGGAGTTGAAACATGGAGCATTGTGAGCAATTTCTGTTTTTGCCGCGATGTTTTCAAAAGTCGTCATGGCTGCAGGAGTGTCAGTATGCGTCTTATCTAATGACAAGGGTTAAAAAAACAAAACATTTTAATGTCCACAAAAACTGTTTTCAAATGTCGTCTGCTGCAGGCGTGTCAGAAAGTGTCTTATTTAATGACAAACTTGTGTTAAAAAAAAAACACATTTTAATATCCACAAAAACTGAAAGTCCATAAAAATTACTGTTTTAGACTCTAACAGTTGCTATTGCATGCTTCCCTTTTAGAATAGACCCAGTAAATGTTACAATTTCAATTTCAGACAAATCTTTCATTCCTTTCCCATATTATATTAATTGAACCATATCTGCAGCGGATGAATGAGACTGAATACACCTTCCACAATGTCGTCATTATTGTTGTTGTTGTCGTCATCATCATTTGTATTTTCAGGAATAACAAACAAATGTATTAGAAAACTCTTTTTGTCGGCCAACATTCTTTCCGACTTTTGACAAAAGTCACTATGAAAAGCGTCGTTCGCCTTTCAACAATGGCCTATTACAGTCTATGTGGAAAAGCAGACAGTTGCTAATGGAAAGAATGCTGTGTGGAGTACTCGTTTGGGAAAGCCAGGAACTGGGCGCCCTGATATGACAGAAAAGTTGTTGAAAACAGCGTTAAACACCTTCCACAGTGTAGTCATTATTGTTGTTGTTGTTGCCATCATCATCAACCATCCATCAACATCATCGTATTTTCATGAATATAGTTTTGATTAAGTTTTGAGAGAGATATTGTGGGAAAAGGAAAAGTTTATTGTTTATATTATTATGTGTATGTATGGGTATTGTAAATAAGAGCTTATGTTATTTACGTAATTGTAAAAGTAAGTAAATATATGAATGAAGTAAAAACCAAGAGCACCGCGTACGGCACAGACGCTCGACTGATAGGGAGAAAACAGAAAAGAAAAAAAATGAATTAAACAAAAAACCTTAACTGCACAACCTCGCCGCCGACGCCGACGATGACGACGACGCCAGGGTCATGACAATCAATATAGCTCTCGTTTTTTTTTTCAAAAGTCGAGCTAAAAAACCCCACACACATTAGAAAACTCTTCTTGTCTGTTTACTTGTAAAGTGCCAGAGACCTTTGCATGGTAATTTCGACCTTTTATATGATAAAGTTAGGCTTTTATAGAGATTATCTCACAAAACATTGTTACAAGTGATAAAGTTTGGCTTTAATAGAGATTTTCTCATGAAACATGACAGCAGTAACATCTTGAACATAGACATGTTTCATTGACTATGGCTATACATTCACAAATTTCTGTCAAAATAGAATCCAATCTGTGTGTGCTTAACCCTTTCCCTCATATAGACGCTTTCTGACGCCTCTGCAGCAGACAGCTTTTTGAAAACATAGTGACAAAAGAAGAAATTGCTCAAAACGAGCAATTCCTTCTTTTGACACAATGTTTTCCACTTTTAGTCATAGCGGTTATCCATTCAGTTATAGAGATTTTCCATTTTTTGACAAAATATGTTCAAAGTTGTCTGCTTCAGAATTGTCATATGAGGGAAAGGGTTAATTAAGGCCACCTCTGAATAGCAGTTCCCTTTCTATAGCAACCATGCTTTTAGTTCCCCGATAAATCTGTTTTTGCATTAAATGACCCTGCATATAAAGACCACCTGAGAAAAAGACCAGATTGTTGTCTTTCCATGACTGGTCTTTTTCACAGGTCCCACTGTATACTGTATTTCACATGATACAAGGTATTAGAGCTAATTGATACATGCAATCAAGATACACTGCATATAAAGACCAGATTTCCATGACTGCATGGTCTTTATTCACAGGTCCCAGTGTATACTTTACACTCATAATACACAATCATGATACAAGGTTAGAGGTACAACACTTGCAATCAAGTTACATCTTTCGATGCATTAGTTTTTTTTGGGGTTTTTTGTTGTTATCAAAACCAAGAGTCTAGCTTTATATGAAATTGCTTAGGAAAATTCCAGAATGGGTGAGCATAAACAATATGCCCCTTGAGAAAACATAATTTAACCCTTTCCGCATACAATGAATCTGCAACAATCCATTTTAAAATGATTTTAAAAAAAACTTCCAGAGAATAATAATGTTTAGAAATGAGCATTTTTCATCTTTCCCCCACGATGTTTCTTCTGCAAATTTGTCAAGTCATCATCATGTGGGAATTCGAAGGTTGATTGATTGATTGGGGTGTTCGATCACCTACTCATGCATTTCCTGGTTTTCTCACACCAGTACACCACACAACAAACTTCCCAAGCAACTGGCTGCTTTTCCACATAGACTTAGCCCATTGGTGGAAGACGAATGAAGCATGTCGCATTGACTTTTGTCAATCGTCGGAAAGAAAGTTGGCCGAGCCGGGATTCGAACTCACAACCCCTGGATTAACAGCCCGCGTCGCTACCGACTGAGCTAACAGGGCTCGGCAGGGAATTCGAAGGAGTCAGAGCTCTAGATACGGGGCGTCTTGCATGTGCAATAACACCCAAGTTCAGAGCTAGCTAAGGGGCGTTTTGCATGTTCTAAAATCCTTATTTGACCCTCTAACCCTATGTTGTGGGTACTCAAAAGAATCGTCTCAGTGAGACGATTCTTTTGAGTACCCACAACATAGGATTTACTTGGATTATAAGAGAGATAGATTAAACAGCTGTTTACCCCTCCTTATCTGGACCTCTGGGAGTTCTCATAAGTAAGCAATTTAAGGGCGAAAACTTTTTAGAAATACCATCCTTGCTAGATAGGTGAAATAGTCATCAACTTAAATTGTTCCCTCATACGACAATTCTGCAGCAGACGACTTTGATCATATTTTGTTAACAAATAGAAAATCTCTATAAATTGAACGGATAATCTATGACTAAAAGTGGAAAACATTGTGGCAAAAGGAGAAATTGCTCGTATAATGAGCAATTTCTTCTTTTGTCACTATGTTTTCAAAAAGCCGTCTGCTGCAGAGGCATCAGAAAGCGTCTATATGAGGGTAAGGGTTAAGGGAGAAATACCATCCTTGCAGTATAGGTGAAATAGTAATCGTTAACCCTTTCCCTCATAAAGACGCTTTCTGACACCTCTGCAGCAGACAGCTTTTTTTAAAACATAGTGACAAAAGGAGAAATTGCTCAAATCGAGCAATTTCTCCTTTTGCCACAATGTTTTCCACTTTTGATCATAGGTTATCTATTCAATTATAGAGATTTTCTAATGTTTGACAAAATATGTTCAAAGTCGTATGCTGCAGAATTGTCGTATGAGGGAAAAGGGTTAACCCTTTGCCACAATACAACATGTTTCCACAATGCATTCAAACTCCGGATGCCTCGATGGTGTAGTGGTAGAGCACATGCTTTGGGTGCGAGATGATGCAGGCTAGAACCCCGGCCGGGTCATACCAAAGACAGACATTACAAATGAAAGTAATGGCTTTCCCTCCTTGACGCTAAGGGCTTTGGGATTAGCATCAGGACAGACTAATTGCTGTTGTCAGGATAAATGGGCAAGTAGTATGTACATAGAGGATATTACATGAGTGGTCATTCACTACGACATTTTATTAAACAAGTTTAATAAAATTTTGTATTGAATGACCACAAATGTTATATTCTATTTATATCATAAATTCCAATTCCACGATTATAAGCGCAAAATATATATAACGTCGCTATATAGGGCGGTCATTTTAATGCTTTTCATTATGACGTTACGTAGCATTGTTATTACACTAGTTATATACCGAAAAATATAGAATGACGTTATTTCATGCTGGCGACGTCATTTATGATATAATTGTAAATTACTCAGGGAATTGCCATGATATAACTAAAAGAAATTGTTGATAGCGACATAAAACACCAAACAAACCTTTCAAACTGCCTGCTACATATATGTCACATCTGATGGAAAGGGTTATTAACAAAGTCATTGGGGTCAAATGATACAGAAATCATAAAGGGTGAGGGGAATGGTAGAAATATGTCCCCAGGGTCATAACATCATCAGTCAATCTCACCACTATGCATACCATCTGAGTAATTTAAATCGTCATTATTAATATTTCATAGTAAACCATTTGCCTGATACAATATTTTAAGGGTCGTCTACTCATATAAGGCTTTTTAATAATTGAGTACAGTTTAAAATATTGAGACAAAAGAGAAATTTCTAATAATGAGTAGTTTCTTCAATTGCCATCCACATTCTTACCTAGATGTTTTCAAGGTTGCGTGCTGCACAACTGTTGCATGTGCGAAAGGGTCAAATCAGCAGCAGATGACTTTAAAACCACATAGGCAAAAATACGGAAAAGCTCAAGTTTAATTATTGAAATAAATTGAAAACATTGTGGCAAATGGAGAATTTGTTCACCTGATGAGCAATTTTTTCCTTTACGCAGACACACTTAAGTGTTTTCAAAAGTTGCAGTCATGTAGCCTAAGCTGCATCAGAAAGCGTCTGCAAGTGGGAAAGGGTTATAATTATATCATTTTGTGATATTTTGACACAAGGGAGTCATAAGATTCTGGATGGTTCACCAGTGGTGTCCCTTGAGACCAGATTATTAATTCATGTATATGGGACATTTATCATTCTGATCAGGGCAACATACCAAGAGTGTAATTTTAATCGTCATAATTAATAATTGATATATATATGATTTATCTTGTATGCCTTTAATTCCCTCAGAGTTACAGACGCTTTCTAACCCCCTTTGCAGCAGACGACTCTTAAAACCTTTGTGGCAAAAGGATAAATTAACTCTATTCAGTAATAACATAAAATATAGCTTAACTGTTAAATAAAGTTGAAAACATTGTGGCCAAATAAAAAATTGCTCAGCATGAGCAGTTTCACCTTTCAAGGCAGTCACAATGTTTTCAAAAGTCGTTTGCTGCTTTTGCGTCAAAATGCGTCTGCAGGTGGGAAAGGGGTTGAATACAGCTAGGACATTTATCATTCTGATCAATTCAACATACCAGGAGTGTAATTTTAATTGTCCTAATTAATAATTGATACGATTAAACTCTTAAACCTTTATTATAGGCAAACATCTCATAGTAAATTCTCAATCGATATGTACCTTGTAAGGTTAATTCAAAATGTCATAATTAATCCTTTCCCAACATGCAGACTCTTTCTGCAGCAGACAACATTGGTTGATTGATTGATTAATAGGGGTTTAACGCCGTTTTTAACAATTTCTCAGTTATATTACGGCGGCCAGTTCACCTACTCATGCATTTCCTGGTTTTCTCACACCAGTACTCCACACAACAATCTTCCCAAGCAACTGGCTGCTTTTCCACATAGACTGCAGACAGCATTGGAAAACTATGTGGCAAAAGGAGAAATTTCCCTGTGTGCCCTAATGTTTTCATTCAATAATTTTTTTTTTTTATTTATAATTTTTTTTCATATTCTTTAATAAAAAATAATTTCAAAGTTGTCTGCAGACACACTTAAGTGTTTTCAAAAGTTGCAGTCATGTAGCCTAAGCTGCATCAGAAAGCGTCTGCAAGTGCAGAGTTAACCCTTCCCCTCATATAGACGCTTTCTGAGAGCAGAAAATTAGCAATTTTTCTTTTTGTCACAATGTTTTCAATTCTGTTCAATATATATATAAATATATAGAGCACGGTCATATTTTTGCCCGAGTTGTCTGCTGCAGATTTGTTGATTTTGGAAAAGGGTTAATAAATGTTTTCAAAGTCGTCTGCTGCAGAGTTCAAATGTATGTGAGAAAGGGTTAATATAGCATTCTGATTAAGCAATCAAATATTGTAATTACTTTCCTTACATTCCCCAACACCTCAAATTTAAACCCTTTCCCACATTAAAAAAATCTGCAAAATGATTGATTGTTTAGGGTTTAACGCCGTTTTTAACAATTTCTCAGTTATATCACGGCGGCCAGTGTAAATAATGCAAATTTAGGTGCCATTGCTCAGAACAATGGCACCTAAATTTCCATTGTTTACCAAGAATTTTTTTAAAAGATTTAATGTTTATAAATTAAAGACATTATTGCGAGGTGATTTAACCTTGGTTACAAAATACCAATTTTAGTTACAAGCGTTTCACACCAAGCCCTCGAAATGCCTTCTATATAAAGGAAATGGTAAAATAAAGTGTAACCCTTTCCCACAAGCAAAACAAATTTTGACACATCTAAAGCAGAATTAAGTATTTTTCGTCGAAAACATTCGGGTAAAATGGAGAAATTGCTCATAATAAACAATTTCTCATTTTGCCACAATGTTTCCACCTTTATAAAATGATACTTTCATATTTAGAGCTAGGTATTCGTTTAATTTGCATTAACATTTCCAAAGATTTGTTGAATGTTTGAAAGAGGTAACAGCTAGATACAGTTAAATTTCACAAAGACGACAAAAATTTCAATATCTTAAGATAACGATCTTCGCATTTCAATAATTATCCACATAAAATCTTCAATTGTGTGTAATTAACTTAGTCAACGACAGAACAATAATAATATCTGTCCTCAAAATTGTACAAATAAGACGGCATTATCCCTGAACGATCCACTTTAAGCCTTATCACAATACAATCAATTGCCCCCCCATTTCAACAATCATTTCAACGATCATTTCAAAAGTCTGATGTATTAATATACAATTGATTGATTGATTGATTGGGGTTTAACGCCGTTTTCAACAATTTCTCAGTTATATCACGGCGGCCAGTTCACCTACTCATGCATTTCCTGGTTTTCTCACACCAGTACTCCACACAACAATCTTCCCAAGCAAATTAATATAAAACGATCATTTCAAAAGTCTGATGTATTATATACAATCTACGAATATCAAGACATCTCTCTGAACCCTAAATGGTGATCATGCAGTAAATGAGAGATACTGTTGAAAAATATATTTGAACTTTAAAATTCATTGCGGATATTGTAATAAGACTTTAACAATAGGGACTCAGATTCCAGTCTATATTACCTTTGGAATTTGCCTGCTATAGCAATGAGCACCCGGCGACTACACCCCCTTGCTAAAAAGCATAATGAGTTGGGGTAGTTTGATATTGTAAGTTTGTTTTATAATGCTTTCAACTTAATTTCAGAGATATATCAAGACATTTCCTGGGCAAATTACAAGTAACGATATACAATGAGTTTATCCAAAGACATTATTCAGTCATAATATTACTGCGTCCCTGCAATCAACAGAGTGCCATGCAGGGAGGGGAACCACCAGGAGGACTTAGATAAAGGAGTAAAAAGGTTGTTCTTCCACAATATCTCTCATTATAGCACGTACTCAATAAAACCTGTGTTGTGCAGGGTTTTTATTAATCCTTTCCCTCATATAGACGCTTTCTGATGCCTCTGCAGCAGACAGCTTTTAAAAACATAGTGACAAAAGATTGATTGATTGATTGATTGATTGGGGTTTAACGCCATTTTTAACAATTTCTCAGTTATATCACAGCAGTAGTGACAAAAGAAGAAATTGCTCAAAACGAGCAATTTCTCCTTTTGCCACAATATTTTCCACTATTCGTCTTCCACCAATGGGCTAAGTCTATTAAGAGATTGTTGCGTGGAGTACTGATGTGAGAAAACCAGGAAATGCATGAGTAGGTGAACTGGCCGCCGTGATATAACTGAGATATTGTTAAAAACGGCGTTAAATTCCAATGAATCAATGAATCAATCACAATTAAGCCTTCGTTGTACTCAATTTCGTAATAAAAACCCTGGTTGTAAATATACGCAAAATAAACTGTGGAGTATACCCACAACATAGGATTTGGAGGTCAAATAAGGATTTTAGAGAATGAGTTTTTTTTTTTATCTCGGCTTGCCACCACAAACCCATTCGATATGACCAGAACAGGGTTCGAACCTGTATGAGACACATTTTGTTTCAATACAAGATGCAGTAAAAAAGTTACAACTGTTTTGGGAATAGATAAAAAAGAAGGGGTTGACATCTCACTTACCCGAAAATTCCAATAAGCGTAACTTTTTTCTGGTGCCTCCGCATTTAAGATGTTTTTTCCGTACAAGTCATTGAGACTTCTAGAGTGATGACGCTGTTTGTAAAAATGTGCTCGATGCTCACGATTATTCCCCGATCGAGCCATTATTATATTCAGAAAGTCCGGTAAATGAATCACAAGTTTATTGTTTGAACTAAGTCATCACTATAAGTCCCTCGAGAGATTCAGTCATATTTTAAATTGTTGATGTTGTCACCAACCATAATGTCACAATTCCAAATTCAAAACGGAAATCTTCAAGAAGCAATTTTTCTTTAATTTTAACAATATTTTAAATGTGAGTTGCATGAAGCGAAAAAAGATAATGTTATATCTATATATATATATGTTAACCTTTTCTCACATACATCAAATCTGCAGCAGATGACTTTCTAAGCATCTCGGCAAAAAAATGAAAGAATCTCTTGGAATTTAACCCTTTCCCTCATACAACAATTCTGCAGCAGACAACTTGAACATATTTTGTCAAAACATAGAAAATCTCTATAATTGAATGGATAACCTATGACTTAAAGTGGGAAACATTGTGGCAAAAGGAGAAATTACTTGTTTTGAGCAATTTCTTCTTTTGTCACTTTGTTTTCAAACAGCCGTTGGCTGCAGAGGCGTCAGAAAGTGTCTTTATGAGGGAAAGGGTTAAAGTATTCTTATTAAATAAAGTTGTCAACCTAATATAGCAAAAGGGTAATTTCCTCGTTATGAGCAATTTCTTCTTTTGCCACAATATTTTAAAAAGTCAGGTGTCAGAAAGCGTCTGTATGTGGGAATGGATTAACCCTTTCCCTCATACCACAATTCTGCAGCAGACGACTTTGAACGTATTTTGTCAAAAAAAAGAAAAGATCTCCATAATTGAATGGATAACCTATGACAAAAAGTGGAAAACATTGTGGCAAAAGGAGAAATTGCACGTTTTGTGCAATTTCTTCTTTTGTCACTATGTTTTCAAAAAGCCGTCTGCTGCAGAGGTGTCAGAAAGCGTCTGTATGTGGGAAAGGATTAAAACAACATCACATAATTGTGTTTGAGTCGCAATTCACTAGGGATACACTCTTGATCTTTTCAGAAAACATCCTGATCTAGTTTATTTGTATGTGGGACCTACAGTGAAGGCTATGGTGTGACTGTATGGCTCCAAAAGCTTTCCTTCAGAGTCTTCACTGTTTGTATTGAATGGATAACCTATGACTTAAAGTGGGAAACATTGTGGCAAACGGAGAAATTGCTCATCTTGAGCCTGTATGAGACACAGTAAATGCTAACAAATAAAAATCCTAGATTAATACCAACACTATTTTTTCGGAAAATCAGTAATCTTACAAATCCTACATGTTTTAAATAGCATAATAAACTCCAATTTTCCATGCACACATCTACTACATAAACACACACCAAAATATCTGTCTGCCAACCCTTTTGAATTAAGTCTCTTAATTTAACAATTAATTAATTGACACTGCTCTTAACAAAAAAATATAAATGTCTTCAAAAAATGTACCAACATTATACTTTCAGAAAAACAATAATCCTACATGTTTTTCTTAAACACCTTAATTTTACTTAATAAAACTCCCATTTTCCATACACATTTACATAAACAAACACAAAATATCCGCCAAACCTTTTGAAGTTACGAAATCAAAGTACCTGAATGTCCAGTCAGACTGATAAATAAGTCAGCCCCGACGACGACAAACCGATTTGACAACACCAGTACATCAACGTGACACCTAGCGAGGACCAATACATGTAAATACCTTTAACCCTTGACACCTCTTTCCCACATGTATGCACACACATTTTGATGCATTTGCAGCAGACGGACTTTGAAAACATCTTGAGCATTTTCAACTTTTGCCACAACTATATTGTATGACACTTTTTCACATGCAAAACTCATTTAGACACACAAATTAAGAAGACATTGTGTTTCCAAATCTATTCAATATATATTTTTTTCAGCTGATCAGATATATAATCTATCCCTTTTGCATAACAATTTTCCATATTTTTTCAACCTGCAGTATGCCAGTAATAAGCCTAAAGAGTTAACCCTTTCCCACATACAACAATTCTGTAGCCAGACGACTTTGAACATATTTTGTCAAAAACTAGAAAGTCTCTTTAATTGAATGGATAACTAAAAGTGAAAAACATTGTGGCAATAGGAGAAATTGCTGAAGATTAGTTTTATGCGCGAAAGGGTTAATAAACTGTATATTTGACATGATTTGCATTTCCCATGGGACCCATAGGGCTTAATGCAAAACAGCAGCGATTTTATATTCTGCACTCAGACATTTACACTAACAACAAATATGCAGCAGTCGACTTTGAAAAGATCTAGGCCAAAAAAATCGTGATTTCACATGTATGCGATCACCAACCCATAAATTATGCAGGATGAGTATGTATGCTGTAATATACAGGTTGATCTAGGTCTTAACCCTTTCCCTGATACAACAATTCTCAAAAAATAGTAAATCTCTTTAATTGAATGGATAACCTATGACAAAAAGTGGAAAACATTGTGGCAAAAGGAGAAATTGAACGTTTTGTGCAATTTCTTCTTTTGTCACTATGTTTTCAAAAAGCTGTCTGCTGCAGAGGCGTCAGAAAGCGTCTATATGAGGGAAAGGGTTAAGTCATCTTCTCGGAGGGGAACCTTATCCCCTTGAAAAGTCATGCTAACCCTTTCAAACATATATATGAAAGTAGAATTGTTGGTCGATTGATTGGGATTTAATGCTGCTTTCAACCTTTTTTCAGTAATATCATGGCGGCCAGTTAACCTACCCATGTTTTTCCTGGCTTTCCCACACCAGTACTGAATCACACACAACATACTTTCCAAGCAACTGGCTGCTAATAAATTCCACATAGACTCTTGGCCCATTTGTGAAAGACAAATGACTCTTGTCACAGTGACTTCTGTCAAACATTGGAAAGAATGTTAGCTGAACTGGGGTATTATTATAGCAAAGAGTTTAAAACATCATGGCTAAGGGAGAAAAAGCTCATAATTAGGTTAATAGTTAACTAATTACAAAAGGTTTATTGATACTAAGACCTTTAGGATGCAACTTAATACCCGAGACAATCTGTCAATTAGAGTAAGTTGAGTGTAGTTAATGTTAATTAAGATAAACTAATTTGGACCAGATTTCTCCAAATTAAGCATAAATTCTTAGGGTGTCAAATTGTATTATGTGTTTAAGTTTCAAATTCCTTTGTCACCATGTAATTTATTTTATTTTGACACAAAATGTTTCATTTCCTTGATTGACTAATACTTATAATACTGTATACTCATATATTATTGTCAAATGTATTTTGTGTAAATATTTGATGCAAATTTGTTTACTGCAAACCCAATTACAGCCAAATATATAGTTCTATAACGTGGTTTTAATACAATATTTATGTCAGCGTTAATTTGGTACCAGATTGATATTTATTTTTGAGAAATATCAAATCTACTTTGAGTCTAAAACTTTTTTTGATTTTGAATGAAGTCTCAAAAGAATTTGTGCTTCTGCAGCAGACGGCTTTTTGGAAACATAGTGACAAAAAAAGAAGAAATTGCACAAAACGTGCAATTTCTCCTTTTGCCACAATGTTTTCCATTTTTTGTCATAGGTTATCCATTCAATTATAGAGATTTTCCATTATTTGACAAAATATGATCAAAGTCGTCTGCTGCAGAATTGTCGTATGAGGGAAAGGGTTAAATCAAGACAAAGAATATCCTTTCTACCACCTTTCAACATTGAATATTGAAGTAACAATACTATTAAGAAACTACAATTCTGCGCAAATCAACTGTAGGTCTTTGAAGATGAAATAAATAACTCCAAACATAAACACAACTAATATTTTAACAACAATTGTAACTTGCCATGGTAATCAATTTAGGAAAAATATCGAAAGTCATCATTAAATATTAAAGAAACAACACAATTAAGAACTGCAACTACTTTGCAAATAAATATCCCTTTATAGAAACAAATAATTACAAACATTTTACACTAACAATAATCAAACATTTAAAACAGCAAATCTTGGTCATCAATTTTAGTTCAATAAAATCTCAACAAACGTCATTAAACATCAAGGCAACTACATACTGAACAAACTGCAACTCCTTTGAATGCAAATATTAGTCCAATTATTATATATATATGTAGAAGCAATTAAGTAATTACAACCATTTTACACTAAAACTGTAAACAAAGCATTTAAAATAACAGAACTAATGGTCATCAATTTTAGTTCAATAAAAATGGAAAATCAAGGCAACTACATAATGTACGAAGTGCAACTTCTTTCAAAGCAAATATAAGTCCATTTATTATTACATAGAAGCAAATCATTACAACCATTTTACACTAGTACTGTAAACAAAACATTAAAAACTTGGTCGTACAATTACTGATTACGGTCCATGAAATAAGCCCACAAGGCACAGAGATTTTTGTCCAAACCACAATACACTCTTAATACCTACTGAATCATTGTAAGCCTGAACTGCAATATCACCCTTTCCCTAATCTAGACAACTTTTTAACAATCCTTTCCCAATCTGCGGACTCAATTTGTCCTATCTGCAGTAGACGACTTTCAAAAACTTTGTGGCAAGAGGATTAATTGCTCATGATGAGCAATTTCTCCATTTGCCAGAATGTGTTCAACTTTTTAAAGAAATTATATACTTTCATTTATATAATTATATTTTTCATGTTTTTTACAAAATTTTATCAAAGCGTCTGTTGCTTTTTATATATTTTGAAGTTGACCATTTCAAAATCGGCTGCTGCAGATTTATTGTATGAAGGAAAGAGTTAATTAATAACCTTTTCCCTCATGTAGATGCTTTCTGACATCTCTGCAGCAGACAGCTTTTTGAAAACATAGTGACGAAAGAACAAATTGCTCAAAACAAGCAATTTCTCCTTTTGCCACAATGTTTTCCACTTTTATAAGTCATAGGTTGTCCATTCAATTACAGAGATTTTCTATTTGTTAACAAAATATGTTCAAAGTCGTCTGCTGCAGAATGGTTGTATGAGGGAAAGGGTTAATCTCTTTTCTGACTGACCAATACAAACAAAAAGCCCTGGTATTTCCTGACCCTGAATTAATGACTTGTTAACTGAATCATTGCAATATATCTCCCCTTAAAGGTGATAACTATTATCACTGTATTTCCTCGTACCTTCTATATCTCTCCACCGTCTAGGTGGTGTAGTGGTAAAGCAGCTGCTTCGAGAGTGCTGGAAGTCGTGGGTTTAATCCCTAGCCAGGTCATACCAAAGACTTTCAAAAAAATGGTAGTAATGGCTGCCCTCCTTGGCACTCAGCGTGCAGGGTTAGCATCACAATTGACTGGCCGGTGGCAGGATAAATGGACCAGTAGTACTGGTAACTTCTATAATCCAGAGAACATGATATTGTGACATAACTGGATGTTTTTTTTTTAAAAGTGGTGTAAAACCCAAAAAGAGAATCTATATCTATCAACCAAACGATTAAGCTGTGGGTACCCCTTGCAATTCAGGTTTGTTGAGATCAATCCTGTGAACAGAGAACTAGATATTAAGACAAGACGGAGTGAATAAATTTTATCTAATAATAATATAACTCAATCAAATCCTATGTTGTAGGTACTCAAAAGAATCGTCTCACTGAGACGATTCTTTTGAGTACCAACAACGTAGGGTTTGAAGGTCGAATAAGGATTTTAGAACATGAAAAATGCCCCTGAAGTTATCTAGAGCTCTGTACAGTGAATACCCACAGCATAGAGCTTCATCAGAAATAATGGAAGGGTAAATTGCCATAGTCAGTTTCTGTGTAAACATTCATACCAATTAATCAAGCACCTTCCCAAGATAATAAAGTGCTGCTTGCTTCAATTAATAGGTTCAATCTTTTCCCATGGTGCACATGTAAGAAAATACATTTTAACCCAATCTGCAGGGAAAGGCTTTTGAAATTATTGTGACAAAGGAAGAAATTGCCGATACTGATCAATTTCTCCTTTTTGCCACAATGTTTTCAACTAGATCAAATAATTTCATTTACACAAAGATTTTGCTTAGTTTTGCCAAGATGTTTTCAAAGTCGTCTGCTGCAGATTTGTTGTATGTGGGAAAGGGTTGCACCTGGATGAATATTCTGCACCTTTCTGCAATTTTATTAACCCTTTCCCACTTAAAACAAAGCTGCAGCAGACAAATTTTAATACATGTTTACAAACCCCAGGAAAACCTTGATAAATGAAGGTGAATAACTGATAAAAGTTGAAAACATTTTGGCAAATGGAGAAATTGCTTGTTTTGAGCAATTTCTCCTTTTGTCACAATGTTGTCAAAAGTCGACTGCTGCATAGGCGGCAGAAAGCATCTAAATGATAAAAAGCGCCGGTTAACATAACAAGTAAAAAAGATCTGAAAATAAATACAAATAATGTTTTGCACTCAAAACGAAATTCTTATTATGTTTGTGGTCAAATACTTTTCACAAAACCAGAATGCATTTTGATTGTAAATGCATTTAATTTCAATACATCCCTCTGAAGGTCTGCATTCATGGGGCATGACTCATTTAGAATCAAGTCCTTAAAGAGACAGAAGTTGCAAGTTTTATTTGGGTTTTACACCATTTTCAACATTATTTCAATTACATCATGGCAACAGTTCACTTAATTATTCATGATCCCTGGGTAAACAAACCAGTACTAGTTAAGATAATATGACTTCCCCCATTGACCGCTGCGAGTGGGGATCAGACCCAGGACGCCCTGTTCCAAATCCTCGATGCTAACCACTCGACCATGGCTGCGACTGGGGATCAAACCCTGGACGCCCTGTTCCAAATCCTCAACGCTAACCCACTCGACCACGGCTGCGACTGGGGATTGAACCCTGGACGCCCTGTTCCAAATCCTCAACGCTAACCACTTGACCAAAGCTGCGACTGGGGTTCGAACCCGGG
The DNA here is from genome assembly GCA_031761405.1 of Serripes groenlandicus. NCBI lineage: Eukaryota > Metazoa > Mollusca > Bivalvia > Cardiida > Cardiidae > Serripes > Serripes groenlandicus. The sequence continues at coordinate 72,485 of JASEVX010000084.1, forward strand.
ATGATCTGTTCCAAAATACTCGACACTAACCACATGGCAATGACGGATTTCTTATAGGTAGAAGTGCAATATGATCTAACCCATGATGGATTACAGTTGCCATGATGGCTTACTAATCTGAATATAAGGCCTTTAACCCCCCCTTTACCTCATGAAACAAAGTCAATTCTACAGCAGACGACTTTAAACACATTTTGTCAACAAATAGAAAATCTCTATAATTGAATGGATAACCTATGACTAAAAGTGGAAAACATTCTGGCAAAAGAAGAAATTGCACGTTTTGTGCAATTTCTTCTTTTGTCACTATGTTTTCAAAAAGCCGTCTGCTGCAGAGGCTTCAGAAAGCGTCTGTATGAGGGAAAAGGGTTTAATCTTTTTCTAATTACTTATAATATTTGAATAAGTCTCTGCAACAGGGTATTGAACCCCATGTCCTCTACCTATATATTGTCCCATTTGCAGACGCATTCGTTGTCACCTGTGCAGAAGACTTTTGAAAAAAAAACACTGTGACAGACAAAATGAGCAATTTCTGCCTTTTTGCCACAATGTTTTTCAACTCTATTCGCGCTGATCATACTTTCATTGATATAGATTTCTCAAATTTTGTGCTACATTTTTTTTTTTCAGTCTTCTGCTGCAGAATTTTTATAAGTTCTTGGGAAAGGGTTAATCTGTCCTACCGGTCATTCATCTCCCAATTTTTATTTTGACGACAATACATTTATTATATCCTAACAATTTTAATCTGTCCAGAATTATCACAAAGAAAGGTTTAATAACCATTCATAATATTATATACTTAAAACAAATTTGCAGCAGATAATCTTCAAATAATCTAGGGGAAAATATGGAAAATCTCAATATCTTAAAAGATATTTTAGAATAGAGTTGAAAACATTGGGACATAAGGAGAAATTGCTCAATAATGAGCAATTTCTACTTTTGTCACAATGTTCTCAAAAAGTCATTTGCTGTAGAGTTGGTCTATATCAGGGAAATGGTATTATGCTGCTTAGTTCAGACTGATAATTAACCCTTTCCCTCATACGAAAATTCTGCAACAGACGACTTTGAACATATTTTGTCAAAAAATAGAAAATCTCTATAATTAAAAGGATAACCTTATGATGACTCAAACGTGGAAAACATTGTGGCAAAAGGAGAAATTGCTCGTTTTGAGCAATTTCTTCTTTTATCACTATGTTTTCAAAAAGCTGTCTCCTGCAGAGGCGTCAGACAGCGTCTATATCAGGGAAAGGGATAATGATGACTCTCAAATGTCATCTGCTGCAGATGTGTCAAAAGTGTGCCTGCAAAGTGGGAAAGGGGTATACATAACAGACACTATTTACAAACATTTAATGTTACAAAGGACTAAAACATTGTTTTCTAAATTACATAGTACTACCAATAAAGGCTGAAAATGACCTATTAGTAATCGATCAATAATTGCAATACCGGGTTTACTATATTTTAAAGGTGCACAAAACCAGATTACAGCTAGTATATTATATTCAACGCTTTAAAACTGTTCAAAAGTAAGAATAGCAATTCTGGTATAAAATTAGAGTAATAATTTCACTTTCATGACGTTGAATGGTGTACGCGTAAGCTTTGTCATCCACGTTTTTCTTCTTCTAAACTCTCTGACGCCTCTTGAGCAGACGCTTTCAAAAACATTGTGGCAAAGGAAGAAATTGCTCATTTCTCCCATTGCCAATTTGTTTTCTTCTCTATCCAATAGTTTCACTTTCATTTATAAGGATTTTCCATAATTGTGTGGACCCATATCGAGGGCTTGGCGTGAAACGGTTGTAACTAAAATTGATATTTTTTTACCAAGGTTAATCAACTTGCCATAAAGTCTTTATAAGCGTTAAATCATTTTTCTTGGTAAACAATGTAAATTTAGGTGCCATTGCTCGTTCTGAGCAATGGCACCTAAATTTGCATTGTTTACAAAGGGGTCAAAATTGCCCCAAAACCAGGGTTTTCAAAATAGGTTTTAAGTTACAACCGTTTCACGCCAAGCCCTCGATATATGTTTTGAAAGTCGTCTGCTTCATATTTGTTGCATGTGGGAAAGGGTTAAACTCCCACACTAAACAAATCTGCAGCAGACGACTGAAAACATCCAAGTAAAAATGCGAAAAATCTTAAAAAGAGTTGCGGCAAATGGAGAAACTGGCAGTTATACAGGTAATTTACACAGGAAACAATGTGATATAACTGAAATACTGTTAAAAAACAGCATAAAACACCATTCAAACAGACAGAAAACAAGAAAATGTGTCCATGAAACACGGATGCCCCGGTTGTTAACTATATTTTAAAACGGACGGACGAACAGTTGGTCCAACCTCAAATTGATACAATTTTTTAAACAATGATATGTTGATTGTCATTTGTGTGAAGTTTCATAATGATAGGACATCAGGTTCACTAAAATCTAACTTGACCAAAAACTTTAAACTGAGCGGGACGGACGAACGGACGGACGGACTAAAAGACCGGAAAACTATATGCCCCTCGTATGCCGGGGCATAAAAATAATTGGCCATGTGAATTTAACTGTCAAAAGATGAATATATATGTTTGTATGGCATTTTAATGCTGCTTTCAATAATTTATCAGTAATATTACAGTGTTTCCTGTGTAAATTACCTGTACTGGAGATTTCATCAAATCCTGGTCACAGAGTGTTTCCTCACTCAGATTTAATTAGTTCTACTAAGTCCATTTGTTCTGATTTCAGGGAGTCAAATGCTAACCCCACATACAATAAATCTGCAGCAGACAACTTTGAAATTATCGAGTCAGATATATATTAAGTCTCTATAAATGATATAGAGGATATTTGTTTGTTTTGAGTGGATATGGAATATATCTCATCAAGACGTGATACAATTGAATATTTTCACGAGCGCGTAGCGCGAGTGAAAATGTTTAAATTGTATCACTTCGAGTTGAAATATATTCCATATACACTCAAAACAAACAAATTTTCTTTTTATTTAATGACAAATTGATGAAAAACAAATAATATACCCATTATGTATTTCTTTATGTATAACTTGTGTAGAATAACATGACCGAATACTAGGAAAATGACGTCATGTCAGCGGTTTGACGTCATAATGTTAGTCCCTTTGACGTCATTTATTCATATTCCACAGTGTGGAATAAGGATTTTTATTTCACTGATAGAACACAGTATTTCATCACTTAGCATTAAATAAAGTTTTATTATTGAATAGAGTTGAAATCATTCTGGCAAATGGAGAAATTGCTCATTATGAGCAATTTCTCCTTTTGTTATAAGGATTTTAAAAGTCGTCTGGCGGGGAGGTGTATGTGGGAAAGGGCAAATTGCTAACTCCACAATCTTGAGCGCCATGGAAGTGGGAATTTTAAGTGATTACTACCAATTTTAAAAGTCTCTGGAACATGCCTGCCAGGGATCTAACCCTCAACCTCCCACACCGCAGACAGAAGCTCTTCCACTAGACCTCCAAATTGATCAATACATGTAACCAGGACAGGTAACTATGTAAGGAACAAGAGCGCCGCAAGCGAGCGCCAACACTCCTCTTAATTTTTTAGGGGCATTTCTGAATAATTATTAAAGCCAGAGTTATGTGATTTGGTAGAGACATGCATATTGTTCCTAGGAACATGTGTACCAAGTTTCATTTGAAAATGTTGCACTGATTATGAGTTATGAGGTATAAGGTTAAAGTTTATTGACAGCGCACTTGAAAAACAGACGAGCTTAATTTTTTTTTGTCAAAGGGTCTATCATTATTACAAATATTAAGTAATTCAGTTGTTATATAAGAATAGGTAAGCGGTGGTGCGACTTTAATGGCTAATTTTAACACTCCACTAAACAGTTGGTTGAAAAACATTTTATCTACAATCTTAGTCACCATTTTGACTCATTTTATTAAATCCATGTAATAACTTTGGAACCCTTATCCGACTTAACCCTTTCCCTCAATTTAGACGTTTTCTGACGCCTCTGCAGCAGACGGCTTTTTGAAAACATAGTGACAAAAGAAGAAATTGCTCAGAACGAGCAATTTCTCCTTTTGCCACAATGTTTTCCACTTTTAGTCATACTGGTTATCCATTTAATTGTAGAGATTTTCTATTTTTTGACAAAATATGTTCAAAGTTGTCTGCTGCAGAATTATCGTATGAGGGAAAGTGTTATAAAGTTAATACAATTGAGATATCCTTTCAAAATACATAACAGAAAACCTTGTGGGGAAAGCAGCAAATGTTGCAATCTTGCGCCATTTATTTTAAGCACGACACCCATTCGTTAATAACTTTGGAACCCTTTTCAGACTTTACCCTTCCCTTCAAATATATAGACGCTTTCTGACGCCTCTGCAGCAGACGGCTTTTTGAAAACATAGTGACAAAAGTAGGAATTGCTCAAAACGAGCAATTTCTCCTTTTGCCACAATGTTTTCCACTTTTAGTCATAGGTTATCCATTCAATTGTCTACTGCAGAATTGGTGTATGAGGGAAAGGGTTAAATAATACAATTGAGATATCCTTCTAAATACATAACAGAAAACATTGTGGGTAAAGCAGCAAATGTTTCAATCTTGCGGCATTTATTTCAAGCAATTACGTAAGACACCAATATACACATTCAGACGCTTTCTGATGCCTCTGGAACAGGCGTCTTTTGTAAACGTTGTGGCAAATGGAGAAACTGCTCATGATGGCAGTTTCTACATTTGCCACAATGTTTTCAAATCTATTTAATAAGTAAACTGTTATATATAGAGATTTTTTATGATTTTGCTTTTATTTTTTCAAAGATGTCTGCTGCAGATAAGTTCCATGTGGGAAAGGGTTAAGTAATAGATTATACAATTGACATATCCTTCAAAATACATGCAAAACAAGAGGCCCATGAGGGCCTATGCTCTACTGGTATGGTTCTTTGGTCATTTTCAATCCAGAGCATGTATGTATGATGAAGATCGGATAGTAAATGAAGGCTCTTTTGTGTTCACAAGCTGTATTATAGCAATTTTTACAATTTCATGGGCCATAATCCAGTCTTGCATGGGCGGATCTAGCTGGTTTTCAAAAGGAACCAAGCTCTCATCAATATTTAACTACTATCTAAGTTTGGTGAAGATCAGATAGTAAATGGTTTACAAAAGGAACTGAGCTCTCATGGATATCTTACTACTGTATAAGTTTGGTTGAGATACAATCAAAAGTGAAGACTGTATCGTGTTAAAAAGTTCTTTTATAGCAATTTTGACCATTTCAAGGGCCATAATCCAGTCATGCATGGGCGGATCTGGCTGGTTTTCGAAAGGAACCAAGCTCTCATGAATATCTAACTACTGTATAAGTTTGGTTGAGATACAATTAAACGTGAAGACTGTATCGTGTTAACAAGCTCTTTTATAGTAATTTTGACCATTTCAAGGGCCATAATCCAGTCATGCATAGGCGGATCTGGCTGGTTTTCGAAGACTGTATCGTGTTAACAAGAAATTGTTTACGGACGCACGCACGCACGCACGCACGGACGACGGACACATCGCCACGACATAAGCCCTTCTGGCCTTTGGCCAGTAGAGCTAAAAAGCAGTAAATGTGGCATTTATTTTAAATATGACACTAAATTCCTTTAACCCTTTCCCTCATACGACAATTCTGCAGCAGACGACTTTGAACGTATTTTGTCAAAACATAGAAAATCTCCATAATTGAATGGATAACCTATGACCAAAAGTGGAAAACATTGTGGCAAAAGGGGAAATTGCATGTTTTGTGCAATTTCTCCTTTTGTCACTATGTTTTCAAAAAGCTGTCTGCTGCAGAGGCGTCAGAAAGCGTCTATATGAGGGAAAGGGTTAAGGTTTAATTTTACAAAAATGTGTTTGAGAATTGTTATCTGCTTGTTTAGTGGGTGGAAATGTCTTCAAATTGTGCCCAATTAACCCTTAATCCCACATACAAACATACACATTCATTTTGATATCATCTGTGACTGATCACTTTTGAAAACATTATGACAGAAGGAGAAATTGCTTATCGATGATCAAATTCTCATTTTGTCACAACGTTTTCAACTCTACCCCAATAATTATATATACTTCACTTTATGATATTACAAAGATTATTTCAAAGTAAGGTCCCATGTGGGAAAGGGGGTTATGAGAAAAAGGGAATAATGTAATCTATTACTAGTTTACCAACACTTTAATACAGGCAATCATGACGCATAGTGTCCTAGCTAATAATGCCACTTTTAAAACCCTTTCTCTAAGTAACAGACAACTCTTAAAGCTTTATAAATCTAACTAGAACTATCACTGAAGATGATAAATACCCCCTAAACAGCACCTTGACCTACACCGTAACTTAATAAGTAAAAGGGCCATTACTCTGTAAAATAACATGCAATTGTAACCCCTTTAGGATATGCACATCTCTTGGTATAGAAGCTTCATGTAAAATGTTATCGAATTCCACCCAGTGGTTTGTAAGAAATAGGCCAGACAAAATATGGCTTCCGGCCGACCGACTGACAGACAGACAGACAGACAGCCAGCCTGACACAGTGACTCCTATATACCCCACTTCTCAAAAGGGGGTATATATAATTACAAAAGACAATTTCTAAAAACTTCCTGAGAAGAGAAAAAGATAAAAGTTGGCTTTTGTGGACAGTGTAGAACTTGATCGGCAAGTGGTTTCCACACCGTCTGATCAAGATCAACACAGCCCTCATAATAATACTTAAAACTTTTTAGAAGTTTGTCAACCAACATTATGGACTCGGCATAATGTATCAACCAAGATCAGCCTGCGCAGTCTAATCTGGGATGACACATTCCGTCTCGGTGGGATAGAGGTATAGAGTAATGATTCCTGAAACAGAAAATCCACAGCAGGCGAAAAGTGTCTGTCCGGATTAGCCTGCGCGGCATGCTTAAGAGTCCACAGTGTTGGTTTTCTCAGGTGAAACGGCTCATATTCAATCCAGATGCATTCATAAGAACCAGTTTGACCAGTCATAATGTAAATGTGTCTAGTCAGGCGATAATTGGTCTTTGTGCATACCTTTGATTGCTTTATTTAATCCTTTCCTGCATCTGCAGCAGTCACCTTCTGACAACATAGAGGAAAAAGGAGAAATTCAGCTCTTCCGAGCTATTTCTCTTTTTGAGGATTTTTAAAAAACATTGCAGCAAATAAAGAAATTACTCATAATGAGCAATTTCCCCCATTTGTCACAATATTTTCAACAGTTAATACAAAAGTAATATACCATAACTAAATTCAGAGATTTTTCATATTTCTGTCCAGATCTTCTCAATTTCGATTGCAGCAGCTATTTGCTCAATGTTGTATGTGGAAAAGGGGTTATCAAAAATTCATGACCCTGCATAATACAGGTAGTGGATTACAATATTGTGAAGTATGCATACCTGAAGAGGTTTACCATATTACCCAGAGCTTTGTATATGGTCTAAAATCCTTATTTGACCTTAAAACCCTATGTTGTGGGTACTCAAAAGAATCGTCTCATTGAGACGATTCTTTTGAGTACCCACAACATAGAGCTCATTGAGACGATTCTTTTGAGTACCCACAACATAGGGTTTAGTTGGATGATAAGAGAGATATTGTGGGGGAAAGAGCTGTATACGCCTCCTATTCTGGACCCCTGATGACCTCAGATATGAAATGTAAGTTTATTTGTTTGAATGGTGTTTTACGTCTATTTCAACATTTTTTCAATTATATCATGGCGTTTCCTAGGTAAGTTACCAGTTACTACTGGTCTAACTAACAAGACACCAGCTGGGGCGTATTTGATAACCCTGCAATCCTGAGTGCAAAGGAGAGAAAGCCATTACGTAACCATTTGCAAGGTCTTTAGTATGAACGGCCAGCTTGGGATGAAATGTAAGTATATATAGTACGTCTGCTTTGTGAATTTGAAATGCTTACTTTCTGCCCTTTCCCACAATCAAAAACGCAATTTTGCTGCATCTGCAGTAAACAACTTAAACCATTCCCGCTTACAGCAAATCTGCAGCAGACAACTTTGGAAACATCTACTCAAGATATGGAAAAATCTCTAGAAATGAATTAAGGTATTATAAATTACTGAAAGAAAGTTGAAAACATTGTGGCAAAAGGGGAAATTGTTTGTTTTGAGCAATTTCTTCTTTTGTCACAATGTTTACAAAAAAGTCATCAACTGCAGATGCATCAAAATGTGTCTATTGGTATCTAGGTGGGAAAGGGTTTTACCACATTGTTTTCAACTATTCAACTTTTCATCATTATACTCATTTGCTGCAGATATATTTTTACAGAGGATATCAGTAATTAAAATTAAACTGCTTTTTGCCCCAACAATTTCACTCTTAAATTATGAATCAACCAAACGCTATAGATGTGGGTATTCAATGAGACAATTTTTCGGGTACCAACAACATAGAATTTGAGTTCCTAATAAGGATTTTAGATCACAAAAACTGCCCCTTATGTAGAGATCAGGGGGTTTTTAATATGGAAAACGGTTTAAACAAAGTTGAAAAACATTGTGGGAATATAAGAGAAATTATTCCATTTCCCACAAGTTCTCAAAAGTCATAATCAGCAAGTGTAAAATATTTCGTCTGTTTAACCCTTTCCCTCATACGACAGTTCTGCAGCAGACGACTTTGAACGTATTTTGTCAAAACATAGAAAATCTCCATAATTGAATGGATAACCTATGACAAAAAGTGGAAAATATTGTGGCAAAAGGAGAAATTGCACATTTTGTGCAATTTCTTCTTTTGTCACTATGTTTTCAAAAAGCCGTCTGCTGCAGAGGCATCAGAAAGCGTCTGTATAAGGGAAAGAGTTTGAAGTTACTTAATTCACAAAGATTGTCCTCAAAAACTTTTATATCTTTTTGATGCAATATATAAACTATGTCAACCTGTCAGTATGATGCATGCCAATAAATGATCTATATCTATAGTAATAATAGATCTTGTTGAAATGGTAGATAATAAAACCTTATAGATAGGAATGTGTAAACAGTTAATACATAGTTGAGAAACATTGTGAAAAAAAGAGTAATTGTTCCATTTTTTTTTATTTTTTTTCAAAAGTCGTCTTCAGCAAGTGTAATACGGGAAAGAGTTTGAAGAAAATTTCACAAAGAACAACGTCCTGACATAGTTTTCAATATTTCTGAAGTATAAGTGCTGCATGACATAGTTTTCGATATTTCTGATGTATAAACTATGTCAACTTAAGTGCACATGTGCATACCAATAAATGATCCATGTCTTGTTGAGATAAGTGCCTAGGCATATGTAAATGAAGTCTAAACCAGATCCGTCTCAACATATATATAGAATTAAATTAGGATGATCCGGGTAGATATTTTACGCAGACTGAGTCCAAAATGTTGGTTTTTCTTGCGGAACGGCTCTTATAACAAATCTGCAGATGGCTTTGAAAATCTCTGTTAACCCCATACAACAATTCTGCAGCGGATGACTTTAAACATAATTTGTCAAAACATAGAAAATCTCGATAATTGAATGGATATTTACCTATGACGAAAAGTTGAAAACATTGTGGCAGAAGGAGAAATTGCTTGTTTTGAGCAATTTAATTCTTCTTTTGTCACTATGTTTTCAAAAAGCTGTCTGCTGTAGAGGCGTCAGAAAGTGTCTATATGAGGGAAAGGGTTAATGTTAATAAAAGACAATCATTGAATGAAGAAGACAACACAGTGTCAATGTTTTCAAATGGTGTCTGCTGCAGATGCATAAAAAATGCATCTGAAAGTAGGAATTACGGTAAGGGAAATGTTGAGATATAACTGAAAAACTCTTGAAAGCAATGCAGTACATCGTTAAACAATCTCATTTAAATATGAAGATCTGTGCATGAGTATGGATTCACCTCCCTTTCTCTCACACATACACTGTCCGACGGCACTCTCCATCAGACGACTTTTGAAAAAATTATGACAAAAGGAGATAATTGCTCATTAACAGCCATTGTTCCTTGAGTCACAATGACTTCTACACTTATAATTCAAACTAGAACTATCACTAAAGGTGATTAATACCCCCGCCCCAACCCCTGACACATATTATATCTCACAGTATTATCTTTGACTCAGACAATTTGAATATCAGTATCAACAAGATGTGTTTGTGAAACACTGATGCCCCCCAATGGCAACATCTAGGTCAAAGGTCAAGGTCGCCAGGTCAAAAATGTTGGTACTGACAGAAAGGTCATGTCACAAGGAATACACATGTGAAATATGGTAGCCGTATCTGTTATGGTTCAAAAGAAATGGCCAAGGTTAAAGTTTTTTTCGAGAATGGCAACATCTAGGTCAAAGGTCAAGGTCGCAAGGTCAACAAGATGTGTTTGTGAAACACTGATGCCCCCCAATGGCAACATCTAGGTCGAAGGTCAAAGGTCGCAAGGTATACACATGTGAAATATGGTAGCATTACCTGTTATTGTTCAAAAGTAGTGGGGAAGGTTAAAAAAAAAATTGAGAATGGCAACATCTAGGTCAAAGGTAAAGGTCGCAAGGTCAAAAATGTTGGTACTGACAGAAAGGTCATGTCACAAGGAATACACATGTGAAATATGGTAGCCGTATCTGTTATGGTTCAAAAGTAATGGCCAAGGTTAAAGTTTTTTTCGAGAATGGCAACATCTAGGTCAAAGGTCAAGGTCGCAAGGTCAAAAATGTTGGTACTGACATGTGAAATATGGTAGCCATACCTGTTATGGTTCAAACGTAATGGCCAAGGTTCAAGTTTTTTTCGAGAATGGCAACATCTAGGTCAAGGTCAAGGTCGCAAGGTACTGACAGAAAGGTCATGTCACAAGGAATACACATGTGAAATATGGTAGCCATACCTGTTATGGTTCAAAAGAAATGGCCAAGGTTAAAGTTTTTTTTCGAGAATGGCAACATCTAGGTCAAGGTCAAGGTCGCAAGGTGAAAAATGTTGGTACTGACAGAAAGGTCATGTCACAAGGAATACACATGTGAAATATGGTGGCCGTATCTGTTATGGTTCAAAAGTAATGGCCAAGGTTAAAGTTTTTTTCGAGAATGGCAACATCTAGGTCAAAGGTCAAGGTCGCAAGGTCAAAAATGTTGGTACTGACAGAAAGGTCATGTCACAAGGAATACACATGTGAAATATGGTAGCCGTACCTGTTATGGTTCAAAAGAAATGGCCAAGGTTAAAGTTTTTTTTTAGTATGGCAACATCTAGGTCAAAGGTCAAGGTTGCAAGGTCAAAAATGTTGGTACTGACAGAAAGGTCATGTCACAAGGAATACACATGTGAAATATGGTAGCCGTATCTGTTATGGTTCAAAAGTAATGGCCAAGGTTAAAGTTTTTTTCGAGAATGGCAACCTCTAGGTCAAAGGTCAAAAATGTTGGTACTGACAGAAAGGTCATGTCACAAGGAATACACATGTGAAATATGGTAGCCGTACCTGTTATGGTTCAAAAGTAATGGCCAAGGTTAAAGTTTTTTTTGTGCAGACAGACAGACAGACCAACAGACCAACCAACCAACAGACAGGCCAAAAACTATATGCCCACCGAATCGGAGATTCCGGGGGCATAAAAATGTTGGTACTAACAGAAAGGTCATGTCACAAGGAATACACATGTGAAATATGGTAGCCGTACCTGTTATGGTTCAAAAGTAATGGCCAAGGTTAAAGTTTTTTTCGAGAATGGCAACATCTAGGTTAAAGGTGGTCAAGGTCGCAAGGTCAAAACTGTTGGTACTGACAGAAAGGTCATGTCACAAGGAATACACATGTGAAATATGGTAGCCGTACCTGTTATGGTTCAAAAGTAATGGCCAAGGTTAAAGTTTTTTTCGAGAATGGCAACATCTAGGTCAAAGGTCAAGGTCAAACATTTTGGTACTGACAGAAAGGTAATGTCACAAAGAATACACATGTGAAATATGGTAGCCGTACCTGTTATGGTTCAAAAGTAGTGGTCAAGGTTAAAGTTTTTTTTGTGCAGACAGGCCAAAAACTACATCTAGGTCAAAGGTCAAGGTCGCAAGGTCAAAAATGTTGGTACTGACCGAAAGGTCATGTCACAAGGAATACACATGTGAAATATGGTAGCCGTACCTGTTATGGTTCAAAAGTAATGGCCAAGGTTAAAGTTTTTTTTGTGCAGACAGACAGACAGACCAACAGACCAACCAACCAACAGACAGGCCAAAAACTATATGCCCACCGAATCGGAGATTCCGGGGGCATAAAAATGTTGGTACTAACAGAAAGGTCATGTCACAAGGAATACACATGTGAAATATGGTAGCCGTACCTGTTATGGTTCAAAAGTAATGGCCAAGGTTAAAGTTTTTTTTCGAGAATGGCAACATCTAGGTTAAAGGTGGTCAAGGTCGCAAGGTCAAAACTGTTGGTACTGACAGAAAGGTCATGTCACAAGGAATACACATGTGAAATATGGTAGCCGTACCTGTTATGGTTCAAAAGTAATGGCCAAGGTAAAAGTTTTTTTCGAGAATGGCAACATCTAGGTCAAAGGTCAAGGTCAAACATTTTGGTACTGACAGAAAGGTAATGTCACAAAGAATACACATGTGAAATATGGTAGCCGTACCTGTTATGGTTCAAAAGTAGTGGTCAAGGTTAAAGTTTTTTTTGTGCAGACAGGCCAAAAACTACATCTAGGTCAAAGGTCAAGGTCGCAAGGTCAAAAATGTTGGTACTGACAGAAAGGTCATGTCACAAGGAATACACATGTGAAATATGGTAGCCGTACCTGTTATGGTTCAAAAGTAATGGCCAAGGTTGAAGTTTTTTTCGAGAATGGCAACATCTAGGTCAAAGGTCAAGGTCGCAAGGTCAAACATTTTGGTACTGACAGAAAGGTCATGTCACAAGGAATACACATGTGAAATATGGTAGCCGTACCTGTTATGGTTCAAAAGTAGTGGTCAAGGTTAAAAAAAAAAATTGTGCAGACAGACAGACAGACAGACAGACAGACAGACCAACCAACGTGCAGACAGACAGACAGGCCAAAAACTATATGCCCCCCCCCCCCCCCCCCCCCCCCCCGAATTGGAGATTCCGGGGGGGGGGGGGTGGGGGGGCATAAAAAGAAATCAAAAAGCAATATATACAAATCTAATTTTAAAGAAATTTTGTCAAGAACATTTTCTAATGCATAAAATACAATCCGCATAAAGTACTATTTCCTCATGAAATAAGTTTAACTGATAGAGGAGGAGTACAACAGATTAGATTTTAACAACAAAAAATCCTATTTCAAGGTCAGAGGTGAAGGTCACAGGGACATGAAATTTGCGTCTTGCACATCTACTACTCCTGATTAACATTAAATTTTATGCCAAGTATCAAGTAAATCAGGTAGAAAACTGAAGGAGGAGTACAACGGAACAGATTTTGCGGACAGACCGACCGACAGGCTGATTCCAGTATACCCCCTTCAAACTACGTTTGCGGGGGTATAATTATAACGATAATACTTTCATTTAAGAAATTTAAAAAAAAAATTGCCCAGATTGTTTCAAAGTTTAATTACTTTGAATATATTTTGTAAAAAAATAGAAAATCTCTATAATTGAATGGATGACTGAAAGTGGAAAACATTGTGGCAAAAGGTACGAAACTGCTCATCTTGAGCAATTTCTTCTTTTGTCATTATTAATGTATGTGGGAAAGGGTTTTAAGACTTAAGTATATGAAATGTTTATGTCCCTAAGAACAAGATGACAGCATAGTTTATGGACCTTGTTGGCCTTATCTCACTGTTCTTAAGTTCTAGTAACCCTTTCCCACATACAGACGCATTCCAACACATCTGTAGCAGACGACTTGTGAAAACATTTTGGCACAATGTTTTTTGTTAGTTTGTTTGTTGTGTAACAATTTTTCAGTTATATCACAGCGTTTCCTTGGTAAGTTACCAGTACTTAACCCTTTCACTCATAAAGACGCTTTCTGAAGCCTCTGAAGCAGACGGCTTTTTGAAAACATTGTGACAAAAGAAGAAATTGCTCAAAACGAGCAATTTCTCCTTTTGTCTCAATGTTTTCCACTTTTAGTCATTGTTCAAAGTCGTCTGCTGCAGAATTGTCATATGAAGGAAAGGGCTAACTGTTCCAATCGTCCTGACACCAGCCAGTCAGTCTTAATGCTAACTCCGCAACCCTGAGCGTCAAGGAGGGCAGCCATTACTACCATTTTTAAAGACTTTGGTATGACCCTACCAGGGATCAAACTCATGACCTCCCGCATCCGAGGCCAACACTCTATCTCTATGCAAATAACAAGCAATATCTCCTGAACCCACAAAGTTTCAGACTATCAAATTAATCAATCATAACTTCTATGTTAACTGACCGTTTAGCATAATTTTGCATGTGACAGTCCAATATGCAATGGCCGGGGTAAAAAACGCCGATATATAACCCTTTCCCACATGCTTTCTGTGATGTTTCATCCAACTTGACCCGCTGGTTACTCAGAGGAGAAGATGTTGACGGACGAAAGGCGATCACAATAACTCACCTTGAGCACTGTGCTCAGGTGAGCTAAAAGTATCACTTCCCTTTGTATCAAATTGTGGGAACCATTAACAATTATGAGCAATTTCTCCTTTTGCCACATTATGTTTCCCAATATTTGCTGCTGCAGATGCTTCAAAACGCACCTCCAAACGTGGTATAAAAGGACAAACAATTATGTTGATGACTTACCACTGTCCTTTGTATCAAAGTGTCCAGGCCATTTACAATACAAACTTCGGAATCCATTGCTCACTTATAATCCAATATTGAACAACCATGAATCTGATCAAAACAAATTAACTCTGCAAAATCGTCAATATAACCATACTCATAGAAGTTTCACCCTTTCACAAATACATCTAACACTTCAATGACAAAGACAAAATTTTATCAACAAAGAGCGTAACAATATTTGAAAAATTCTGTCTATTTATAAAATTACATTTCTTCGTTGAAACATTATTTAAATATATACACAAAAAATTAACTCCACAATTTCAGCTAAAAGTTCAACAATGTCAATCACAAAATGCTTTCAAATATATCGGAATCAAAACAGTATCTCTTAGAAATCAAAGTTTACATTTAAAATTGACACAATTTCTTTTTTAAAAAAACCGCTACCAAATTATTGTTGAAAACTCCATATATAATTGCTGTGAAATTCAAATATTTAAACTTAAACTGTGTATAAAAATCCTAAATTCACTTTATCAGCGTGCACACAATTTGCCATATTATACACACACATTAACACTGTTTACTTAAATTTCACACTTTTCAATATTTTTTCTGACTCATATATGAAATATCAAGTCTTCCTCACCTGTAAATAATTAAACATCTTTCAGTACAAAAATTAACCCTTTTGACGTATATCAACACTATGATTGTGTGGAAAACATTGTGGCAAAAGGAGAAATTGCACGTTTTGTGCAATTTCTTCTTTTGTCACTATGTTTTCAAAAATGTGTGGTGATTATTATAATATCACCGCTCTCAACAGGGCTTCAGTTATATCACATTTCATTGGTTTTTTTATCGATTGGGGTTTAATTAGCGCCTTTTTTAACAATTTCTCAGTTATATCACGGCGGCCAGTTCACCTACTCATGCATTTCCTGGTTTTCTCACACCAGTACTTCACACAACAATCTTCCCAAGCAACTGGCTGCTTTTCCACATAAGACTAATAGCCCACTGGTGGAATTTGACGAATGACTCATATCGCGTTGACTTATTTGTCAATCGTCGTAGAGAAAGTTGGCCGAGCCGGGATTCAAACTCACAACCCCTATATTGACAGCCCGCGTCACTATCAACTGAGCTACCGGGGCTCGGCAACATTTCCTTGGTAAATTACCTGCTGAGTACTACAGGTATTTATTTATTCTGAGTCAGTTGTAATGATGACCCCACAATACTGAGCGCTTGAAGGAGTGAATGACATAATTACGACCATTTTAAAAGTCTTGGGTATGTCGGGTCACCCTGCCGATGGGGGACGATATCTGCAGCAGATAAACTTTGAAAACATAGCTTATGAAAGGCGAATTATTTTGCTTCTTTTTTTCCCATAATCTTTTCTAATTTTTCTAAAATGTATGAACTATCATATCATTTCTAATTTTCTAACATTATTTTCTTTAGTTAACTTCAATTTGGAATGGTCTAGCTAAGAATAGCATAATTATCTGGTAGAAATTTAACCTTTTCCCCTATACAGGTCGGTTATATAAAGCATCTGCAGTACAATTGTCTTCTGATAATTTTTGTGGAAAACGGATAAATAGCTCCTTCATTTAGAGCAATTTCTCCTTTTCCAACAATGTTTTCGAAAAGAAGCTGTCTATTGCAAACGCATCACATTTTGTCTGCATCAAGGTAAAGGTTATAAATCTGCTATAAAAAAAGAAGATAAAAAACATTTCCTTACACCTATAACACATTCCTCATACAAACTTTTTTTAAACAATTTATTGAAAAGGGATTTGCCCCAGTGTGATGGGATGAAATTTCAATATTCTAAGTCTCAGTTCACCGCACTTAAATACCCTCTCTCTCTCTCTCTCAACCCTCGCCATGTATCAATTCAATAAAATTAGCCGTTCTCAAAACTAAACATACATTTTACACACGACCACATTATTTAAATTGACACCGAAAAGTTTTGTGTTACTTTGTAATGAAATTCTTTTATCGGTTTAATCTGTTTCACTCTCGAAAAAACGTAGCAACTTGTGGAGTATAGTGCTCCTTATAGAATAAGAAAAGATAGGTACATATGTAGTTAACCCTTTCCCTCATATAGACGCTTTCTGATGCCTCTGCAGCAGACGGATTTTTGAATTTTGAAAACATAGTGACAAAAGAAGAAATTGCTCAAAACAAGCAATTTCTCCTTTTGCCACAAATTGTTTTCCACTTTCAGTCATATCCATTCAATTATAGAGATTTCCCAATTTTTGACAATTTAGATATGTTCAAAGTTGTCTGCTGCAGAATTGTCATATGACGGAAAGGGTTAAACCCCTTTCGGATATAAAACAAATATACAGCAGACGACTTTTGAAACTATCAAGTCAAAAATGTAGAAAATCTCTATAAATATTAGTATTATTTTCTAAAAGAGTTGAAAACGTTATGAGCAATTCCTCCTTTTGTCACAAAGTGTTCAAAGGTCGTCTGCTGCAGAGGCGTCAGAAATAGTTACTACACGTGGGAAAGGGTTCAAGTCGAGACAAGATGGGATTAACATACAGGTTGATATTGAGAAGAACATCATGTTCTCTTTCTTGTCAGACACCATCGTCTTCCTCGCACCGCTTTTATGTAAGTCCAAAATAGCAAATTTTTTTTTTAAAATGATGTAATCATATGAGATGCCCGGTAATTAGAGATCTAATTGTGGCGTCACCGTTTCTTGTATATCCCTTTCCAACTTACAGATGTATTAAACTGGCTCTTCTGCAGTGGACGACGTTTGAAAACCTTGTGGTAAAAGGTAAAATTGCTCAACATACAAGCGATTTCTCCTTTTGCCACAATATTTTCAAATCAATAAAATAAAATATCCTTTCATTTAAACAGTTTCCTTTTTATTACCCCCTAGATGATGTCAAAAATGTCTGCTGCAGATCTTTTATATTCCTAAACAGGTTAAAACGTGCACAAAATGGGCTATAAGCTGGACTACACCTACAGCTTTTTACCAGAAGGCACATCTTGAAGGCTAGTTTAGGCCACTGTGAGGAGTCAGAGGCCTCAGGTGAGTCCGTGCATATGAACAAACAAACTCAGCCGAGACTGCACTGCATGCAGATGGAAACTTGATTGAGTGAATTGTCTGGTGTTTAACGCCTCTTTCAACAGTTTTTCAGTTATATCACAGCATTTCCTGGGTAACTTACAAGCACTACTGGTCCATTTATCCAGACACCGGCGAGTCAGTCGTAATGCTAACGCCCGCGCGCCAACGAGCGCAGCCAGCCATTACTATCATTTTTAAAGTCTTCAGCATGACCCGTCCGGGGATCCAATCTGCGACCTCCCGCAACCAAGGTGGACGCTCTAACACTAGTCTACATACCAGAGGTGGTGTTACGCATATGGGACAAGATCCGTAGTTGCTCAATTAGTTGTGAAGACAGAAACATGTTGTACTTAATTAATTAATTACACTTTGTCAAACAAAAGGTTTAATTAACCCTTCCTAGCTCACAATAACATTAATATGCAGCAGACGATTTTGAAAACATCTAGTCAAAAAATATGGAAGAGCGTTTAACCCTTTCCCTCATACAACAATTCTACAGCAGACAACTTTGTACATATTTAGTCAAACAATGGAAAATCTCTATAATTGAATGGATAACCTAGTTGTCTATAGTGCAGATCTGTCAAAAAGTGTGATAAAGATGCATGAAAATGGTTATGAATGTGGGAAAAGGTAAAAAATCTAAACTGGCTGCAGGGGACATTTACAGTGGTCCACATTATCACATTGTAAATTATGCAAAAAACAAGTGTTTGAACACTTTAAGATTTTTTATATGGTCGTTGTGTATTACTGTAGACTTGCATACTTTATTATTAACCTTTTCCAACTTGCGCCAGACGCATTTTAATGCATCTGCATCGGAAGACTTTTAAAAACATTGTAGCAAAAGGAGAAATTGCTCATAATGAGCAATTTCTCCTTTCGCCACAATGTTTTCAACTCTATTTATTGATTATATTTTCTTTGATAGAGATAAAACATACTTTTGCCCAGAATTTTCAGTCGTCTGCTGCAGTTTGTTAACCCTTTCCCTCATATAGACGCTTTTCTGACGCCTCTGCAGCAGACGGCTTTTTGAAAACATAGTGACAAAAGAAGAAATTGCTCAAAACGAGCAATTTCTCCTTTTGCAACAATGTTTTCCACTTTTTGTCATAGGTTATCAAGATTTTTTATTGTTATAATATATATAGATAAACTATGTTCAAAGTCGTCTGCTGCAGATTTGTTGTATGAGGGAAAGGATTAAATGATTTTGAATCATATAAACTAAAATATGGAAAATCTCCTATATTTCTTGAATCGAGTTTAATTATGAGCTATTTCTTCTTTTACTGTAATGTTTTCAAAACTTGTCTGCTGCAGATGCGAAAAATGCCGTCTGCCAGCGGGAAAGGGTTATGCATTGGTCTTTATATGATTTAAATTTAATTCATCTAAAAGAAATAAAGAGAGAAATTTTATCATTCTCTAGTGTTTTGCAAATAGGCAAACTCAGAAGACAACATTATGTGACAGTGGCTTTAAATGCATGTATATAAACATTTATTTATTTATTTATTGGGGTTTTACGCCGCTTTCAACAATATTTCAGTTATATCACGGCGACAGTTCACTTATTCATGATCCCTGGGTAAACAAACTAGTACTAGGCTAGAAAATGTGCCTTGCCCAACGAAGGGCACTCCACCATGACCGTAGTGCCGCGACTGGGGATCGAACCCGGGACACCCGGTTTCGAAATCCCCGACGCTAACCACTCGACCACAGCGGATTCCTATGTATATAAACAGGGAAACCAACACAAGTGTACCTATTTGACAAGTGTAAACAATGATCAGCCTAGCCTGTTCATCAATACAATTTGGGCCGAATGGAAACTCTGTCTTGTCAGAAGTTTTGTGACTTAAGTCAATGGCAGACAGTGTTGAGTCAGATTAGTAAATTAGTCTGGATCTACACTGGCTCTAGCATATGCCCCAAGGTTTAAGTTCGGATAGAGCATCGCTCAGAAGGACTGGTACATTGAAAGAATATCGAGACTTTTTTTTTCAGTTGCACCATAAAATAAATGTTGATTGATTGATTGGGGTTTCATGCTGTTTTCAACAATTTTTCAGTCTTATAACTGTATGGCATAAAAGCAAGACAAACACAGCTAGGTGCTGGGCTCCAGACATACTTTTAATCATATGCATATGGGATGTAGCCGGCCTAAGTCAGACCTGACTGAATAAAAAACTGCGCCAAGTTGAACTACTCCATGTGTTTCCTGAGTGATTTGCTCACAGCAGTAATCATACCATCATACTTTCCACGCACCTGGCTGCTTTTCCACATTGGTGGAAGATGAATGATGCTAATATCACGGTCACCTGATAAATGTAAATGTGGACTATTAACCCAAACATTTTACTGTTAACAAACTAAATGATTTTCTGGTAAAAGAAAAGGGAATTATCTAGTCTTCACACTTTTGTTCGTCTAGTTGTTGCTCCAGGGGACACATTGCAGTTGACATTGTGACAGTTAGCTTAAAATATGCAGATTTGGTACTGGACTGTCGCCAGTTTAAAATGAGGTATCACTGCATTCAGCTTTTACATCATACAGACGCTTTCTGACGCCTCTACAGCAGACAACTTACATTGTGGCAAAAGGAGCAATTTCAATTTTTGCCACAACTAAATGTTGTTCAACTGTATTCAATTATTTAACTTTCAGTAATAGGGATGTTCCATGTATTTGTCATGATGATTTCAAAGTCGTCAAGATTTGTTATATGTGGTTAACCCTTTCCCTCATATAGACGCTTTCTGACGCCTCTGCAGCAGATGGCTTTTTGAAAACATAGTGACAAACGAGCAATTTCTCCTTTTGCCACAATGTTTTCTACTTTTAGTAATAAGTTATCCATTCAATTACAGAGATTTTCTATTTTTTGACAAAATATGTTCAAAGTCGTCTGCTTAAGAATTGTCATATGACGGAGAGGGTTAAGGGTCAGCAGCAGACGACTTCTGGGAAAAATTGTGAGAAATGTCTATAAAAGAAAGCATTACTATTGAATAGAGTTGAAAGCATTAATTGTGGTAATATAATGAAGGAATTGCTCATGATGAACAATTTCTTCTTTTGTCAAAAAGATTTCGAAACTTGTCTCCTGCAGAGGCATCAAAAAGCGTCTGTATGTGGGAAAGGGTTCACTTTGGCATCTCTTGAAGGGATATTGAAGGTTTTCTCAAATTAACCTTCCTTACAAACAACAAATCTACAGGATTCTATAAATCTCTATAAATGAGTGTATTAATTTATTATTGAACAGAGTTGAAAAAATTGTGGTGAAAGTAGAAATTGCTGATTATGAGCTACTTTTTTAAAGGTTGTCTGCTTCAGGCGTGTTAAACTGTGGCTGCAAGTGGGTTAATGGCATAAACGTATTATATACTATTACAATAAGCTTCAGGTTACTAAAAATTTCTAGAAACAACCAGGATGCTTTAAATTGTAAGATTTAAATATGAGTGGCGCTAAATGAAAACCAAACACAAGGCACTTGCAATCAATGTTGATCCGGCTCACCCAGTACATAGATGCAGTCTGATCCTGTCAGCTCTGCAATGTTTAAGCTAATTGGTCATAGAAGATTTCAAGAAACTTCTGGGGGAAAAAGGCAGTATTCATTTGGATTAATTAGCAAGGATACGTGTGCCCTAATCCACATGTGTAATAATTGCGCTAAAGTTGTTTTTTCCTGAAGCACCGCTGGTATATATAAGCCAACATGAAATATTTTGCATGGAGATGCAGGTTAATCTTGATGCTTAACGGCTGGTTGTGAAAGCCCGAAGCTTTTATCTATAATGTTAGGTTTTTCTGGAGCACACCTCATATCTTAGCAAACATAGAACCTGCTGATCCGACTGCACAGACGGCTCGAATCTTTTTTTTTTTTATCTATATATACGACATAGAAACCTTCTGTATTAGCAAGTGGTCAATTAGAACCGATGTTTCAACATTGACCATAGCATTGATTGATTGTTTGGTGTTTTATGCTGCTTTCAACAAATTTTCAGTTAATTATCACAGTGTTTCCTGGCTACCATGGCAGTACTTACTGGTCCATCAAACCTGACACCAGCCAGTCAGTCGTTACACTTACCCGGGCCGCAACCCTGAGTGCCAAGGAGGGCGGGGTGAGCATTACCACCATATTTAAAAGTCTTAATTAGTAGTAGTGGACAAGTCACTATGATTGTAAAAATGACCTATTTGGACTCTAACCTTGGACTTAATTAATACCACATAAACAATACTTTAACCCTTTACCTCATATAGACGCTTTCTGACGCCTCTGCAGCACTGACGGCTTTTTGAAAACATTAAGTGACAAAAGAAGAAATTGCACAAAACGTGCAATTTCTCCTTTTGCAACAATGTTTTCCACTTTTTGTCATAGGTTATCCATTCAACTATGGAGATTTTCTATGTTTTGACAAAATAAGTTCAAAGTCGTCTGCTGCAGAATTGTCGTATAATGAGGTAAAGGGATAAACTTTAAGCTATCTGTATTTTCACATGGACTGCTGTTCATTATGGATTATGGTCAAGTATTAGTGGTCAGCTTGGACAGACGTTTTGATATGAACAGTGTAAAATGTGTCAACTGACTGGTCAGTGGTCAAAGCTGACCAATATAAGTGCCAACCTGTCCATGGCCAGTCTTATTAATTAACTGCATAAACATCAATTAGTCACTTGCAATTGACCCTTGGACATTCCTGGTCTCTGAACTTTGACCTCTGCACTTGGACTTGAGATAGTCTGCATGTGAACTATGTCTGATACAGCCATTTCCCACATACAACAAATCTCCCTGAGACGACTTTGAAAACCTATATATAAAAACTTGAAAATCTCCATAAATGAGAGTTTAATCATTAACCCTTTCCCTCATACGACAATTCTGCAGCAGACGACTTTGAACATATTTTGTAAAAAAAATAGAAAATCTCTATAATTGAATGGATAACCTATGACACAAAGTGGAAAAACATTGTGGCAAAAGGAGAAATTGCACGTTTTGTGCAATTTCTTCTTTTGTCACTATGTTTTCAAAAGGCTGTCTGCTGCAGAGGCGTCAGAAAGCGTCTATATGAGGGAAAGGGTTAAACAGAGATACTACCTATTTAAAGTCATTGGTATGATGCTACAGGTAAGGGGCTATAACCCTTTCCCACATATAGACTCATTTGAATGCCTAAATTTACAGCAGGCAAATTTTGGATACATTGTTGCAAAAGGAGAAATTGCTGATGATGAGCAGCAATTTCTCCTTTTGCCACAATGTATGAAACACTTTTCAGTAATTAAACTTTCATTTACATACATTTTCAATATATTAATTTAGTGTAGATATATGTTTTCAAATTCGTCTGCTGCAGATTTGTTGTATGTGGGTTTGAGCGGGCTTTACTTTAGGGGTTAAAGAAAGGTTGCTAGCCCCTCTCCTGTGATGAATTGTTATACAATTCATTACGAAGACAGGTTTAGTAAACATTATGTACATTTTTACTGCGGTGAGATACTGTAAAAAGATCAATGTGGATTGATCACCACAAGACTTTTAAACATCAACACTTTTCCCGACGAAGTTAAAGAGCATTATGCCTCGGGTGCACAAGGTCACGGATCGATCACTGACTCAGGTTCACACCAACGACTTTAAAAAATGGAAGTAATAACTTATATACCTTCTTGGCACTCAGGTTATGTGGGGTCAGCATTATGACTGGGACCTGCTGGCGTCAGAGGAAAATGGCCAGGTAGTACGAGAAACTTACCGAGGAAATCAAGGGTTTCATGCATAATGGTTTTAACTACATCTTATACAACAGTTTTGCATGACACCGTCGAAATGCTGTGATAAAGCTGAAAAAATGTTGAAATTTATCAGCATATAACCCACCATTCACACAATTGCTAAACCAAATATTTTATCAGGCTAATTATTTATCATTAACCCTTTCCCTGATATAGACGCTATTTGACGCCTCTGCAGCAGAGGGCTTTTTGAAAAACATAGTGACAAAAGAAGAAATTGCTCAAAACAAGCAATTTCTCCTTTTGCCAAAATGTTTTCCACGTTTAGTCATAGGTTATCCATTCATACAGATTTTCTTTTTTTTGAACAAAATATATTCAAAGTCATCTGCTACAGAATTGTTGTATGAGGGAAAGGGTTAATAAGGATAAACGTCTCACTTACCAAGCATTCTGATAACGTCAGCAAATCTTCGACAGCGATATAATTATAATTCGATGTCATCAGTGGAGAGCTTGGCGCTGACATCCTGCTTCAAAGTGAATTGTTTTAACTAAACTGTCTTCAATGTGAGTCAAATTTATCACAAGTTTACAGTTTTCGCTCATACTGCATTTCACTTTGCATTTGTTATGATCATTAAGGGAGAATTTGGTGCCAACATATTGGCTTTAAGTCAACTGTTTCTTTAACTTTCTTTAATGTTATTCTTTTATTTCATAAATAAACAATGCAGATTTTAGTGCCAGTATCTTAGCTTGAAGTTATGCAAATTTCTCCTTTTGCCACAATGTTTTCAAAGGTCATCTGCTGCCGATATGTGCCAACATGTGTCAGAATGCGGGAATATAGTTAACCCTCATACGACAATTCTGCAGCAGACGACTTTGAACATATTTTGTCAAAAATAGAAAATCTCTATAATTTGAATGGATAACCAATGACTAAAAGTGGAAAAAAAAATATTGCTAGTTTGAGCAATTTCTTCTTTTGTCACTATGTTTTCAAAAAGCCGTCTGCTGCAGAGGCATCAATAAGCATCTATATGTGGGAACGGGCTAAGCATAATTTCAGATAAACCGCAAATACATCCCAGAGTGCGGGACCCCTATCACATGCATATAAACTCATATAAAATAAGCCTTTTTGGGCTTTTATGTCTACCAACACGACACCATCAAATAAAATCATATCAATAAAACACAAACACACAAAAATTCCTTCCACAATGAATCACTATTAAACTGTAGTCATATAACCTCCACATACAAAACCAAGTCATTTCCATACATTATGCTTATTTAATATAACAATCAAAACAAACTTCACACTGCTTTTATATGTAAAAACAGGTCAATTATGAAGTCTATTTTACGCTTTCTTTCCGCTACTCTTCTCCCCAAAAAGATATCAAATTCCTTTCTTTACCTGATATTTAGACTACATTTAAGTTTGACCCCCATTACAGCAGATGACATTTGAAAACATTGTGGGCAAAAGAGAATTTTCTCATAACAATGTTTTTAACTCGTTCTATTTTATATTTTTTTCAACATTTTGCAATTTTTTTCACAGGTGTTTTTCCCTGTAGAGGGACTCATTTCAGGTATAACAAAAACCCTTTCCCACATACAACAAATCTGCAGCAGACGAATTCGAAATCATCTTGCCAAAATTGCGGTAAATTCTCTATCAGAGAAAGTTTAACCATTCAAAAGAGTTATAAAAACATTGTGGCAAAAGGAGAAATTACTCATCATGACCCCAATGTTTTCTAAGGTTGTCTGCTAGCACAGCATAAACCATGTGTCGTCTCTTTAACCCTTTCCCTCATATAGACGCTTTCTGACGCCTCTGCAGTAGACGTCTTTTTGAAAACATAGTGATAAAAGAAGAAATTGCACAAAACGTGCAATTTCTCCTTTTGCCACAATGTTTTCCACTTTTTGCCATAGGTTATCCTTTCAATTATGGAGATTTTCTATGTTTTGACAAAATACGTTCACAGTCGTCTGCTGCAGAATTGTCGTATGAGGGAAAGGGTTAAACATATATCTCTAAAACTCTCAATTTTGATACTAAATTGACGATATCAAGGGACTAGGAGAAATTGCAATTGTCTTGAGCAACTTCTTCTTGCTCCACAACATTCTCAAAAGTCGTCTGCTGCAAAATGTCACGAGCTGCAGACAGCTTGAACGTAGCCGGAATCAGATAAAGGGTTTATTAAACTGTGTCCCCCACTACAAACGTTTTTCAACAAAGAGCGAGGGACAGTAAACTGAAATACAAATATTGTTTAAAATTGACTGTTTCTCCTTTACCCACTTTCCCACTTGCAGACGCATTTAAACACAAAACCTGAAGCAGACAAGGTTATAGAACTTAGTATCTATAGGCAAAGGAGAAAATGCTCATAATGAGCAATTCCTCCTATCTCCACAACATTTTCAACTCTATTTAATAATAACACTTTCATTTACTGAGATTTCCAAAGTTCTGCTGACATGTTTTCAAAATTGTCTGCTGCAGATTTTTTGGTCTAAGGGAAAGGTTAACCTTGCATTTTTGACACTGATTTTCTTTCCCATAAATATTGCTTTTATAACCTTTTTTTGAGATTTGAAATTTAAAAAGAAAGCTGCTGTTTGGTTTAAAACAATTTGTTTATCATTTCTTAACCCTTTCCCTCATATAAATGCTTTCTGACGCCTCTGCAGCAGACGCCTTTTTTTGTTTTCCAATTTGTTTTCAAGGTTGCCTGCTGCACATTTATTGTAAGTGTTAGATTAATCCCAACCAAACATTTTAATTATTTTGAAGTGTTGTTTAACTATTTTTTTTTTTTGGAAAATGGTACCGTACTTTAGTTAGCTTTTGTGAACAGTGCAGACCCAGAACTTATAACGTACACGAGCTTGTTAGAAGATTCGGTTAACCCTTCCCTCATATAGACGCTTTCTGACGCCTCCGCAGCAGACAGCTTTTTTGAAAACATAGTGACAAAAGAAGAAATTGCACAAAACGTGCAATTTCTCCTTTTGCCACAATGTTTTCCACTTTTTGTCATAGGTTACCCATTCAATTAAAGAGATTTTCTATTTTTTGATAAAATACGTTCAAAGTCGTTTGCTGCAGAATTGCCGTATGAGGGAAAGGGTTAACTTATGAACCTACAGTGCTCAGAAATGCCAACTTGCACCTTTTACGAACAAACAGACTCGACTCAGTGTCATGGCTATTTTAAGATCCTGTATTTTCAAAATGTGTCAACCTATCTGTAAGGGTAAATAACTTATCAAGATAAATCTTCAGCTTTAAAATATAATTTTGCAAATGAGCTACGAAATATGCAAATGAACAGTTAAAAATAGTTTTAATTTAAATTAAATGTAATGCCTTCAAAATTCCTTTCCTTAACAAAATGACGAAAGTTTTCATGTAACATATTTAATAAAGTCAAAAGAAACAACGCTCACTATCTGAATATTTATTTATTTATTTATTGGGGTTTTACGCCGCTTTCAACAATATTTCAGTTATATCACGGCGACAGTTCACTTATTCATGATCCCTGGGTAATCAAACCAGTACTAGGCTAGAAAATGTGCCTTGCCCAAGGGCAGTCTCCACCATGACCGTAGTGCCGCGACTGGGGATCGACCCCGGGACACTCACTATCTGAAACATTTAGTTTTAAATAAGCTTAAGTTTATCCACATTATTATCATTATTATTTAGTGTATAAATCTACCTTTTGTTTTTTTCATTTTCTTTCTAATATTTTTTTCAAAATTGTTCCAAAGTAGAAATAAACATTCCAAAAGACAATTAATCCTTTACCACATTATAGACGCTTTCTGATGCCTCTGAAGCAGACAACATTTGAAAACCTTTTGACAAAAGGAGAAATTGCTCAAAACGAGCAATTTCTCCATTTGCCAAAATGTTTTCATTCATTGATTGATTGATTGGGGTTTAACTCCGTTTTTAACAATTTCTCAGTCATATCACGGCGGCCAGTTCACCTACTCCAGTGTTTCCTGGTCTTCTCACACCAGTACTCCACACAACAATCTTCCCAAACAACTGGCTGCTTTTCCACATAGACTTAGCCCATTGGTGGAAGACGCAGAATGTTTTCAACTCTTATCTATAATTATACAATCAATTATAGAAATATTTCCTTTTTTTTGTCGAGATAATTTCAAACTCGTCTGCTGAAGAGGTATTGTTGTATGTGTGGGTGTTAATCCGTCCCCACTCATACAGCCAATCTGTGGAGCAGACTAGATTGAAAATGTTGTGGGGAAACGATAGATTGATTGATTGTTTGATGGTGTTTTACGCAGCTTTCAACAATGTTTCAGTTATATCACGGCAGTTCCTGGTTAAGTTTAACCAGTACTTGTAACTTGGTCCATTTATCCCGACACCAGACAGTCAGTCGTAATGTTAACCCTGCTACCCTGAGCGCCAAGGATTGATTGATTGATTGGGGTTTAACGCCGTTTTTAACAATTTCTCAGTTATATCACGGCGGCCAGTTCACCTACTCATGCATTTCCTGGTTTTCTCACACCAGTACTCCACACAACAATCTTCCCAAGCAACTGGCTGCTTTTCCACATAGACTTAGCCGATTGGTGGAAGATGAACGACTTTTGTCAATCGTCGGAAAGAAAGTTGGCCGAGCCGGGATTCAAACTCACAACCGCTGGATTGACAGCCCGCGTCGCTACTGACTGAGCTACCAGGGCTGAGCGCCAAGGAGAGCAGCCATTAAACTACCATTTTTAAAGTCTTTGTTATGAACAGCCGGGGATCAAACCCATGACCTCCTGCACCTGGGGCGAATACTCTACCACAACACTATCGAGGCGGAATTTCCATGAATGAAAGTATGACAAAAATGATATAGTTGAAAACATTGTGGCACAAGGACATTATGCTCGATCATTATGAACAATTTTCTTCTTTTGGTGTAACAATATTTTTTAAATGTCGTCTGCTACTACAAATGAGACAAAAATGCGTCTGCATGTGGGAAAGGGTTCAGTATCCTGTAACTGTAACGGAAGCTAGTGCAACATGAATAAATTTCTCAAATTTCATAAATAATGCATGAGCCTCTTCCATTCCATCTTTATGACAATTTAACATCAAATTTTACTGTTTTTACAGTTTCCGTTCTATTTTTCTGTTTGTAGACAATTTTGAATCAAATGACATAACATTTAACCCTTTCCCACATACAAAAAAAAAAATCAATATGCTGCAGATAACATTTAAAACAAACCTCTAAGCACTGATATGGAAAATCTCATATAAATGAAGATTATATTTATTGAATAGAGTTGATAACACATGTAGAGACAAAAGGTCCGAAAATTACTTATGACAATGTTCACAAAATTCCTCAGAGTGCTACAGAGGTGTCAAAATGTATCTGCATGTGGGAAAAGGTTAACATAATTATCTGCTTATCTATTAACACAACACCCCAAAAAAATAAAGGGAGAGAAAAAATATAATCTACTTTTTAATAAGTATGCAAATTCCAGCTTAATTGTTCTTTATCTTGATTAATAATAACTTTTTAACAGACATTTTAATACCGAAATCAAAAAATAAATTACAAAAATTATTTAACCCTTTCCCTCATATAGACGCTTTCTGACGCCTCTGTAGCAGACAGCTTTTTGAAAACATCAGTGACAAAAGAAGAAATAGCTCAAAACGAGCAATTTCTCCTTTTGACACAATGTTTTCCACTTTTAGTCATAGGTTATCCATTTAATTATTGAGATTTTCTATTTTTTGACAAAATATGTTCAAAATCGTCTGCTGCAGAATATTTGTATGAGGGAAAGGTTTAACAGACATTTTAATACCAAAATTTTTTATCAAAAAATAAATTACAAAATTATTTACGGATTATGTTAAAGAAAATAGAGTCAAGAGATGTCACAAGTGATATAGTATGAAGACAAAAACTTTTTAATTAATTAAACACCAACTAGATTATAAATATCCATCCACTGATATGAGAATTACGATACAAATCATCCATAAGAGAGATTTTTAAGTCCCCTGTTCATACAAGATATTTTGTCACTGTTTATTTATTTAAGACGTATAACAATGGAAATTTTAACCAAACATCTTTCGGCAATATATATAAAGATGTAAACCCGAAAAAGTTGTCAACCATGAAAATTCCTGAGTAAAAATTTCGGACGGTCCAAAGACATATCTTTATTGTCATTATTATGAATCTTAACACCCTTTCATTCTCAACCCTTTCCCTCATATAGACGCATTTTGACGCCTCTGAAGCAGACAGCTTTTTGAAAACATGTTGACAAAGTAACTAATTGCTCAAAACGAGTAATTTCTCCTTTTGTCACCATGTTTTCAACTCTATTTAATTATTGTAGTTTCATTTAACTAAGGGAGTTTCCAATTTGTTGGGGTATGCTATCAAAGTCGGCTGCTGCAGATTTGTTAACCCTTTCCCACATACAATAAATCAGCAGCAGACGACTTTGATAACCTATTGGCAAAAACGTAGAAGATTTATCAATATGCAAGTTGAATTATTGGATCGGGGTGGATGAGCACTTTCTCCTTTTGCCAGTGTTTTCAAAAGTCGTCTGCTGCAGTGGCGTCAAAAAGCATCTATAATATTGGAAAATAGCAGATGAGGTGAGAGTCCATATTGAAAGATATAGCTCATTATAAATTATGAATTCTAGCATAGTTGGCTTTAAATGTTGAAACCTCTGATGATTTGAGTGATTTGACTGATGGCAGTCACATTTTTTACCGGTTGAGTCCAATGTTTACAAACAAGCATGGAACCTTTAATCATTTGAGTGATAAAACCAATTTTGTGAGCCTGTGCTATGCAACAGTGTATATACAGACAGACAAGCTAGCGCATCCGCGGCGTCGGACCAGACTCCAAACTGATGACTGCATGCTTAACTCAACATTTTGTTTTATAAATCTTGATAATCGTAGAATTGACTATGGTCTCTACAAAATGCAAAAGCTGGGCAAGTCTATTTTAAGAGTTCAGCAATGAAAGGCCTTAAACAAAAAAGATGCATGTAACCTAAGAATTTATGGGTTGGTTTTCATGGAATTCAACTAACACATTATAGGTTAACCCTTTCCCATATATATATATATAGATGCTTTCCAATGCATATGCAGGAGACGACTTTTGAAAACATTGTGACAAAAGGAGAAACTGCTTGTTTTGAGCAATTTCTCCTTTTGTCTCCACGTTTTCAACATTTTTCAGTAATAATATTATGCCTTATTTACTGAGATTTACCATATTTTTGCCTAGATGTTTTCAAAGACATTAATGCTGCAGATTTGTTCTATAGATGTGGAAAAGGGTTTAAATAACATGATGTAACCTAAGAATTTGTAAGTTGGTTTTCATGGAACTTGACTCACAAAAGATTAACCCTTTCCCTCATACGACAATTCTGCAGCAGACGACTTTGAACGAATTTTGTCAAAACATAGAAAATCTCTATAATTGAATGGATAACCTATCACAAAAAGTGGAAAACATTGTGGCAAAAGGAGAAATTGCACGTTTTGTGCAATTTCTTCTTTTGTCACTTATAATGTTTACAAAAAGCCGTCTGCTGCAGAGGCGTCAGAAAGCGGCTATATGAGGGAAAGGGTTAAGGGATTAGGCTTATACAAAGCATTATTGTAACCAAATATTTTCAAAGATAAAAAACAAGAATATTATAAGGCTCAACATATTTTTGCATCTTTAAGATATTATATGAGTCATGTCACAAGAAAACTGAACTTCCCAGGTATAACCCCTTACAACATATAGACGCGATCCATCTGCAGCAGACGACTTTTGAAAACATCGCGACAAAAGGAGAAAATTGCTCTAAACGAGCAATTTTTCCTTTTGCCACAATGTTTTCAACTCTATTTAAATTATTATACCTTGAACATTTCTAGAGTTTTCCATATCTTGAGTAAAGGATTTCAAAGTCGTCTGCTGCAGGTTTGTCGTATGTGGGAAAGGGTTAAGGGTACTAATGTGCAACTAATTGGTTTGTTTTATTAGGGTTTTACGCCGTTTTTCAACATTATTTCAGTTATATCACGGCGACCCCTGGGTTAACAAACCAGTACTAGGCTAGGAAATGTGCTCAAAACAAGCAATTTCTCCTTTTGCCACAATGTTTTCCACATTTAGTCATAGGTTATCCATTAATTATAGAGATTTTCTATTTTTTGACAAAATATGTTCAAAGTCGTCTGCTGCATTATTGTCGTATGAGGGTAAGAGTTAAACACTTTCCCTCATACAGAGGTCCAGATAAGGAGGGGTTTGAAGCTCTTTTCCCCACAATTTCTCCCTTATTATCCAACCAAACTCTATGTTGTGGGTACTCAAAAGAATCGTCTCATTGAGACGATTCTTTTGAGTACCTACAACATAGGATTAGCGGTTCAAATAAGGATTTTAGAACATGCAAAACGTTCCTTATCTAGAGCTCTGCTAATAAAGAGGCTTTCTGACGCCTCTGCAGCAGACGACTTTTGTGAAAACACTGTGACAAATGGTGAAATTGCTCAAAACAAGTAATTTCTTCTTTAGCCACAATATGTTCAACTCTATTCGATATTTAAACTTTCATTTATTAGAGATTTTCTACATTTTTCCCCAGATAATTTCATAGTTGTCTGCTGCAGATTTGTTGTATGCGTGCACCTGGGAAAGGGTTATAAAATCCTTCTCACATACAACAAATCTGCAGCAGACAACTTTGAAGACATTTAGTATAAAATATGAAAAAGCTCAATAAATAAAAGAACAATTATCGAATATTAAATTATTACTATTCAAATAATTAAAACCTTCATAAGAAGAGGTATTTCCACAGTTTTTCCTGGATGTTTTAAAAGTCTGCAGTAAATCTAAGGCATTTAACCCTCCTTTCCTACATACAGCATTATAAATCTGCAGCAGACAACTTCGAAGACATTTAGTTTAAAATGTGATAAAGCTCTATAAATGAAAGTATAATTAGTAAATTACTGAAAAAAGTTAAAAACATTTTGGCAAAAATGAGAAATTGCTTGTTTTGAGCACTTTCTCCTTTTGTCACAATGTTTTCAAGAGTCGTCTGCTGGAGAAGCGTCAGAAAGCACCTACAAGTGGGAAAGGGTTAAATATGCAGGTGTCAGGTAACGAGCTTTCAAACCACAATGACTAAAACAAAACTACCACATGAATCAAACAGTCTGGACCTAATGTGTTATTATTATGTTTTAGGATTGCCTGTTAGACCTTTTCCCACATATGGACGCTTCTTGACGCCTTTGCAGCAGACGACTTTTGAAAACATTGTGACAAAATGAGAAATTGCTCAAAACAAGCAATTTCTCCATTTGCCAAATTATTTTCATATTTTTTCAGTTATTATACCTTCATATATAGTGATTTTCAAAGTGGTCTTGTTGTAAATGGGAAAGGGTTAGATTCTCTCAATTCAACCCTTCATGTTGACCTTTTTATTTGAACAATCAGGGCGGGGCTTGCTTTAGATCTCTGCATATCAGTTTCTTAAGTTGTCTGCTGCAGAAGCGTCAAAAGTGTCTGTTTTATGGAAAAAGATAAAACGTTTTTTTGTGTTACATCCAACACATCTCAAGCCATTGCAGAGATCTGCTAATAAGACAGTGGTATAGAGGTAGAACGTCGGCCTCTCGTACCATAAAGGTCCCAGGTTCGAGTCCGGTGATGAGCAGATTCTAACTTTGCGATTTTTTCACACATATGGCGCGAGTACTGCTTAAGTCCCCAGGAAGCTGACATCGAGCTTGATTAATATAAGCATAAAGATTGTTTGGCAATCGATGTAAAATAAATAAGTTCAAACTTTTTTTATGAATAATTGGAAAAATTCTAGAATAGCTCAAGACACAGCACATTGTTTCCTTTCCCCAAAATGCTTATTACGCTTTCAGAAAATTTGGGTATCTTTTTTTTACATTTTTCTGTTTTTTTCATACTTTTGGAACAGACAAAATTACCACTGAAATGCATCACCTCATCTAAGGGAAATAACTCAAGTAAGTTTTAATTCTTAAAAAAGGAGGCAATCATCGATTTGCTTCTCCTATACCATGCATGAAATTATAAGCAATTACATACTTCAGTATTGTTTATATGACTGTGTATACTGACTTACTAAAAATAGCATATGTGTGTTGTATCACGTAATTATTTTACAAGGAAATGAGCTTTGAAAACATGGCGAAAGAAAGTGATATTTGGGTTTTTGATTAACGGTAGAAATGACTTTCCGTTCTTGATTCTGATAATTAATGAATGTGACCTGTTTTGTTTCTCAGCAAATTCTAGCTTCTGTTTTAGAAATTAAGATAATTAATGTCAGTTTTTCTAATAATTATATATTAACCCTTTCCCTCATGTAGACGCTTTCTGACGCCTCTGAAGCAGATGACTTTTTAAATCATAGTGGCAAATTGAGAAATTGCTCATGATGAACAATTTCTCCATTTGTCACAATGATTTCAACTCTATTCAATAATCAAACTATCATTTATAGATATTTTCTATCTTTTGGACATAATAATTGCAAAGTCATCTGCTGCAGATTTATTGTATGTGGAAAAGGGTTAAACCTTTTTCTAATACAGATGACTAACGAAAAGTCTGTTGAAAAGGGGGGGAATTACTACAAAGTTATTTCTCCATTTATAAAAACATGGTTCAAGTTATCCAAATGTCATTTTTTTTCTATACATACTGTTAAAGCCGAGGAGAAAACAGTTTACTTAATTTTGATATTATATTGTAGTTGTCTGCAACCAAATCATCAGAAGAAAAATATGGATTATTTTTTACAAAAGTATTAAGTGTCAAATGTTGATTTTAAGTATTGAACAGTTTTGATTAAAGGAGAAATGGCTCACTAACACTTTTCCACATACAAGACCTCTTCAGCAGACGACTTTGAAAACATATAGACAAAATATGGAAAAAGTATTAATGTCTATTAAATATAAAACAGTTGCATTAACATTGTATATATAGTATCTGAATGAATGAATGTATATTGTTTTATGGCGCATCGACAGCTAAGGTCATTTAGCGCGCAATTAAATTTAATTATTCATGATCCCTGGGTAAACAAACCAGTACTAGGCTAGAAAATGTGCCTTGCCCAAGGGCAATCCACCATGACCGTAGTGCCGCGACTGGTATAGTATCTGACATGACAACTCTTTATGAAATGAAAAGAATGTCAGATTCTTTTTATCACATGACGAAACACAAAAAAGAAAATCAGGTTTTCGCTGTCAGAAAATAGTCCCAACATGCAATACTTAATAAACTGTTAACTAATCACAACAAATATTTTTATGACTGATAATGGTCCATTTGCCTCGTCCATCTATCGTGCCGTTTGTGTTTAGCGGATACACATTCTCAGCCATTTTGTAAACATTTGCAAATGAATACAAAACTAGAGGTTGTTTTTGGGAAAAACATATGTCTCCCCCAAGGGGTATTTGTCTGGCTGACTGTATTTTGTCAGTTAGTGATTTATTTTAAAAAAGGGCAATAACTCATCCAAAAGTAGGTCAAATTAAACGCCCTCATAATATGCGCAACAAGACATTGTACCGATGACTCCTGTGAAGTTTCATAGAAATGTGGCAAAGGGGTTGTGAGATGAAGGCCGGACAAGAATGAAATGGCAATTTTAAATAAAGGGCAATAACTCAACCAAAATTAGGTCAAATTAAACGCCCTCGTAATATGCGCAACTAGACGTTGTACCGATGACTCCTGTGAAGTTTCATAGAAATGTGGCCAAGGGGTTGTGAGATGAAGGCCGGACAAGAATGAAATGGCAATTTTAAGAAAGGGCAATAACTCATCCAAAAGTAGGTCAAATTAAACGCCCTCGTAATATGCGCAACTAGACGTTGTACCGATGACTCCTGTGAAGTTTCATAGAAATGTGGCAAAGGGGTTGTGAGATGAAGGCCGGACAAGAATGAAATGGCAATTTTAAATAAAGGGCAATAACTCAACCAAAATTAGGTCAAATTAAACGCCCTAGTAATATGCGCAACTAGACGTTGTACCAATGACTCCTGTGAAGTTTCATAGAAATGTGGCAAAGGGGTTGTGAGATGAAGGCCGGACAAGAATGAAATGGCAATTTTAAAAAAAGGGCAATAACTCATCCAAAAGTAGGTCAAATTAAACGCCCTCGTAATATGCGCAGCTAGACGTTGTACCGATGACTCCTGTGAAGTTTCATAGAAATGTGGCAAAGGGGTTGTGAGATGAAGACCGGACAAGAATGAAATGGCAATTTTAAACAAGAGGGCCAAGATGACCCTAAATCGATCACCTGATTGATAGTGTATGGTGAGTGTAAGGAACGACAACTCTGCGAAGGAGATTGCCCTTGCATAATACTCTGCCAAGTGTTACCTCCCTTAGACCATCAATCTAATAACCATATGTCATTTGAAGCAAAAAGTTAATTTTACTCCTTTTCTGATGCTGCTTGGTTGCTATGCCTTTCAACAAATCAATATGGCTTGACAAAGTATGTAGATGATCAATGAAAGAACATTTCTACAAAACTATCTTTAAATCAGACAAGCACTTTTATAAGGATGCTTTATTAAAGTATTGTCATTTTGCCCCTTTTTTGATGCCGCCTGACTGCCATGTTTTTCGACCAATCAGTATGGCTTGAACAATTTTTATAGAGGGTCACCCAAGGAACATTTCTACCAAATTATATTTGAATCTGACAGGCAGATTCGGAGGAGAAGATTTTTAAAGTTTGGACATTTTGTCCCCTTTCTGATGCCGCAGCAACCAAAGTTCTCAATGGAATTTAAATCTTTGAACAATTTTGAAAGAGGACCACCAAAGGAACATTCCTGTGATGTTTGGTGGAAATTGTTCTTGCGGTTAAGGAGGAGATGATGTTTAAAGCTAAAAGTTAACACCAGACGGACGACGGACGACGGACGACGGACAAAAAGTGATCAGAATAGCTCACCTTGAGCCTTCGGCTCTAGGTGATCTAAAAAAGGGCAATAACTCATCCAAAAGTAGGTCAAATTAAACGCCCTCGTAATATGCACAACTAGACGTTGTACCGATGACTCCTGTGAAGTTTCATAGAAATGTGGCAAAGGGGTTGTGAGATGAAGGCCGGACAAGAATGAAATGGCAATTTTAAGAAAGGGCAATAACTCATCCAAAAGTAGGTCAAATTAAACGCCCTCGTAATATGCGCAACTAGACATTGTACCGATGACTCCTGTGAAGTTTCATAGAAATGTGGCCAAGGGGTTGTGAGATAAAGGCCGGACAAGAAATGTGGACGCCCTGGACAAGAATGAAATGGCAATTTTAAAAAAAGGGCAATAACTCATCCAAAAGTAGGTCAAATTAAACGCCCTCGTAATATGCACAACTAGACGTTGTACCGATGACTCCTGTGAAGTTTCATAGAAATGTGGCAAAGGGGTTGTGAGATGAAGGCCGGACAAGAATGAAATGGCAATTTTAAGAAAGGGCAATAATTCATCCAAAAGTAGGTCAAATTAAACGCCCTCGTAATATGCGCAACTAGACGTTGTACCAATGACTCCTGTGAAGTTTCATAGAAATGTGGCCAAGGGGTTGTGAGATAAAGGCCGGACAAGAAATGTGGACGCCCTGACAGACAGACAAGAAATGTGGACGCCCTGACAGACAGACGGACAGACAGACAGACAGACGGCGCAGGCAAAAGCAATATGTCTCCTCCGGAGGGAGGAGACATAACTAGTGAATCGGTCATGTTATATTACATGTAAAGAAATACGTAATGGGTATATATTATATACTGAATGATAAAATATAGAGATTTCCCAACTTGAGAAAACCTATAACATGCTTTTTGTCTACTGAGCAATATCGCCTAGTGTGCCTAGTGTGCGATATAGCTCACTAGCCGGATTTTCAGAACTACATTTTTTAAATCTTTTTTAAACACTTTTAAGCTCCGTTTTCACTACTTATAACACTTTATTTCCATGATGAACCGTTAAATAATCCACAATTGCACTTTTAAATCCGCAAATAAGAGCTTGAATCGACATGACACAAGTTTATTTCAATCAATGTACACGTTGTCGGTGACGTCACGTATATATATATATAGTGACATATATATAGTGACGTCACTGCAAAACTGGCAGATTACGTCATTCAGATCTCTCCACTTCTGAGCTAAAAATAAACGAGCTGCACAGGGGTATTGTCGTTTAAAAACGAAAATTATCGCGAGTATATAATATATAGTTTAATAAACATTGTTTTCATGATTTAGGAATTAAATCCCTTGTGAAAGAGATTCTTGCATTTAAAAACTCTAGCGCTATGGCGCACTTGTTTTTATATTGCAAGAATCTCTTCCACTTGGGATTTAAATCCTGTATCATGAAAACAATGTTAATTAAACTCTATATAAGATTGGATAGAAGCATTGTCATGTGATAAAAGATGCTTTCTGAAGCCTCTGCAGCAGACAACTTTTAAAATCATTGTGACTAAAGGACAAATTGCTTAAAACGAACAATTTCACCTTTTGTCAGTAATTATACTTTCATTTAAAGAGATTTTCCGTAATTTTGCATGATTGTTTTCAAAGTTGTCTGCTGCAGATTTGTTGTATGTGGGTAAGAAGTAAATCAAACCGTAACCATTTTAGATACAGTGACACTAGCTATCATACAAACAAACAATGGCAGAAGAGATTACAACCAGTAAGAGTGAGATTGAGACGCTGACCAGGTTCTACGGAGATCTCGAAAAAGACAAACTCTCGTTTAAAACTTGTGAAAAAGAACTCGCAGACATTGAGAGTTCAGTTTACGAGCTCGTCCGGACCATTCTTAACCGGGTTGCTCTTGGAGACGACAGGTTCAAGTGCTCAGACGTTCTCCGTGTCGGGAGCTACAAAGAGGGTACGAAAATAATTCAACCTGATGAGTTTGACTTTCTTGCTGTGATAGATGAACTTTCTAATCCTGACGCAGTAAAAGCTGAAAAAGTTTGTGAGAAAAGACCAGGGTCTATGCATTTAAAGGTTCTTGATGAAAACTTGAAGGTCAGATGGAAGGATTTCATAAGAGACGATGAACTTATAGGCTTCACCTATCACACATTTGATAGAAAACACGTTGATGATGAAACAGTTCATTGTTTTTCTGATGCAATAAGAGAAGTGTTTGACAACGGCAGATCATCTGGAGTAGAACGGGAAACCGGCGCCATGAAGTGTGAAGGACTTAGCATGATCCATGAGCCAAATATTGCGCTGCTTTTTTTCTGGTATCCAAAAAACTCAGAACAGTCTTTCAAGATCAGCATTGACATTTCACCTGCAGTCCGATGTTTCAATGTAAGCGATGCTGTGTTGGAGAAAGATTGCAACAATCCAGAACATTATAAGAAACTTGTGGACTTTGGAAGTTTTTTGTTAACCCCTGGGAAAGTAGTCGAAGACCGAAACAAAGCAATGAAATGTTTCCGTATTTCATTGACCGAGGTCGAAGTAGAATTAGTTTGTTCCCTAAGTTATTTACACAAACAGTGCTACAGGGTGTTAAAATATATACTCGCTTATCGTTTCAACGACTTATCATTAGAAGATATAATCTATCACGGACTAAGTTCCTACATAATCAAGACGACCGTGTTACACCATACGAGTCGTTGTAAGGAAGAAAACATGTATTTCTGTATGAAAGATGTCACTCATTTGTTAATATGGCACCTACGACATGACAGGCCGTTCTTGCCGAGTTTTCCCAGCTTATTCATAACCAAACATAATCTGTTTGACTCGTTGATGTTTTACCAGACGGGCAAACTCACTGCGCTCAACCTCCTAATGCATGTACAATGCTTGCATACCCTGGAATTTTTCAATGAGAAGTTGAAACCAATTCAAGTAAGTGAATACAGCTATGACAAATGTCTGGAGATGTTTGAAGATATGGTTAGAAACCTGGAAAATGTAAAACAGAAAATTGCTAAATTAGCAGAGACCTTCGTGACTGACTCAGGGGAATGGGGAGCGTATGATATGTCAACTAAGGATTTGTTACAGAAATTTGGGATTCCTGATTTTGAACTTCTTGACCCTGCTCCTTCTGATGGGAGATTATAAAATGCTGATTAAGGAAAATGTCTAGAAATGGTTGATAAAATGGTTAGAAACCTGGAAAATGTTGCAAGAATAGAAACTTTTGCGACATAATTCCGGGACATGGGGAGCATATGATATGTCAACTAGGGATATGTTACAGAAATTTGGGATTCCTAATTTTGAAGTCCTTGACCCTGCTCCTTCTGATTGGAGATTGTAAAATGCTGATTACGGAAAATGTCTGGAAATGGTTGATGAAATTGTCAGAAACCTGGAAAGTGTCAAACAGAAAGTTGCTAGAATAGAGAACTTTGTGACAGAATCTGAGGCATATGAAATATCGGCAAAGGATTTGTTTCAGAAATTTGGGATTTTTAACTTCATGTTCCTTCTGATGAGAAATTGCAAAATGATGATTACGGAAAATGTCTGGGAATGTTTGATGAAATGATTTAAAACTTAGGAAATATTTTCAAAAGCTGTGTCCATCAAAATCAGTTTCTTAATTTAATACACTTTCCATAACTAAATAAATTGTCTTGAGGGTTTGGAAAATTGGAAAAAGTTGGTTGCAGATATGTAGTATGAGGTAAGATTTCACCCTTTCCCCTATAAAGATGCTAAGAGGCAGAAGACGAGTTTTGATTAAACAATCTGACAAATGAAGAAATTGTCATACCTCATGATGAGCAATTTCTCCATTTGCCAGAATGTTTCAACTCTAATTTGTAACTATACTTTCATTTAAAGAATTTTCCATATATGTAACGTACTGCTGTATATTTTTTTGTAAGTGGGAAATATTCAGTTAAATAATGCACCTTATCTCTATGAGGCACCTAGGATTGAATTTCAACTCTTTCATGCTTTACTATAAATCCGTAGCAGCCCAGTTGGAAAACATCCTTCTGCCACATTATATTTTGAAAAAACTTCAATGCATCAAAATGTGTCTGCAGGTAGGAAGGAAAGGGTTAACCCTACTCCACATATAGTTGATTGATTGATTGGGGTTTAACGACGTTTTTAACAATTTCTTAGTTATATCACGGCGACCAGTTCATGCACCTACTCATACATTTCCTGGTTTTCTCACACCAGTACTCCACACAACAATCTTCCCAAGCAACTGGCTGCTTTTCCTCATAGACTTAGCCCATTGGTGGAAGACGATTGACGCATGTCGCATTGACTTTTGTCAATCATCGGAAAGAAATTTGGCCGAGCCGGGATTCGAACTCACAATCCCTGGATTGACAGCCCGCGTCGCTACCGACTGAGCTACTGGGGCACGGCTACTCCACATATAGACACTTTCTGATGCCCTTGCAGCAGACGACTTTTAAAAACATTTTGGCAAAAGGATAAATTGCTCATCATGAGCAATTTCTCCTTATTGCCACAATGTTTTTAACTCAATTCAATAATTAAACAATCAGTTAACCCTTTCCCTCATATGACAATTCTGCAGCAGACGACTTTGAACGTATTTTGTCAAAACATAGAAAATCTCCATAATTGAATGGATAACCTATGACAAAAAGTGGAAAACATTGTGGCTAAAGGAGAAATTGCATGTTTTGTGCAATTTCTTCTTTTGTCACTATGTTTTCAAAAAGCCGTCTGCTGCAGAGGCGTCAGAAAGCGTCTATATGAGGCAAAGGGTTAAAGAAATGTTTTTTGTGTAGATTATTTCGAAATTGTCTGCTGCATATTTGTTGTATAGGGGGGAAAGGGTTCAAGTAACGAAATGTACTCACTTGAATTAGCCCCTGCAGCACTTTCCACCAATGGCCATGC
Source organism: Serripes groenlandicus (assembly GCA_031761405.1). Classification (NCBI taxonomy): domain Eukaryota; kingdom Metazoa; phylum Mollusca; class Bivalvia; order Cardiida; family Cardiidae; genus Serripes; species Serripes groenlandicus. The sequence goes on from JASEVX010000084.1 coordinate 114,300, forward strand.
ATGATTTTCTTCAGGTATATAAGTCCTCACCAAATTAATACATGTTTGCACTCAATTCACATTGACATAAACCATCGTAGTTTTCAGTATTCCATTGCCAAAACCAAATATAAAAGTCATCATATTTCTTTGAAGAAGGAATGTAAACTAATAGTATTTCTTCACAAAACTGCTATATATGAGTTCTTCACGAAAACGTTATTTATACAATTCTGTGCAAAGAGTGAAAATATAAGCAATAGAACTTGTTATTTTTTCCCTTGTTTCTTATAGTATAATACAATACATGCACATTTGGTCCCAATAAAAAACATTACACGCATTTTCGTATTCTTTCTCCCTCATAACATATAGCATGAATGCGCAACGTTTTCCATACTGTAACGTTATATCAACACAATACAATTTTGTCATTTATTTTCCTTGTTTTGTTTTCATGGCAACTGAACCATGATAACACTAAGGTTATATTTTTTCACAAAACAGAGCTACATTATATCTGTTGAAAGGATTGCTCCGCACAATAACAAAACCGCTGATAATAAATAAATATATAGATGTATAAATACTTCAACCACCTGTTTCGTCCACCTCAATTTTAAAGATCACTGACTACTACATGTATAAAATTGATGTATGGATTCAGAACTCCAGATAATGGCGTTTTGTATGTTCTAAAATCCTTATTTGATCGGCTAACCCTAACAAAACGTGCAATTTCTCCTTTTGCCACAATGTTTTCCACTTTTTGTCATAGGTTATCCATTCAGTTATGGAGATTTTCTATTTTTTGACAAACTACGTTCAAAGTCGTCTGCTGCAGAATTGCCCTATGAGGGAAAAGGGTTAAAGATGTTTTGAAATTGAGCAATTTATCCCTTTGTAACAATATGATTCCAAATCTATTCAATGATTTCACATTCATTTACTACAGAAATTATTCATACCTTTGCCAAGATGTTTTTTGAAGTTCTCTGCTAAATATTAGTTGTATGAGGAAAGAGGATGAATTAGACACTTAAATCCTGACTCAGAAAAGTGTTAAATTACATGTTATCGTGCAAGAACAGCTTCTTGAACTTCATGTTTAGATAACCTACTGGACCCTTCCAATTTGACAACATCTAGAACAAGTATGGAATGTCTTAAACTTTTAAAAATTGTTAAGTTCAGCTGTGTTTTCTTGCCCTTGAAATGTCCATTAACTTTTGCATGCAACATTGATTGATTGATTGGTTGGGATTTAACGCCGTTTTTAACATTTTCTCAGTTATATCACGGCGGCCAGTTCACCTACTCATGCATTTCCTGGTTTTCTCACACCAGTACTACACACAACAATCTTCCCAAGCAACTGGCTGCTTTTCCACATAGACTTAGCCCATTGGTGGAAGAAGAATGACGCATGGCTCATTGACATTTGTCAATCGTCGGAAAGAAGGTTGGCCAAGTCCGGATTAAAGCTGACACAACCCCTGGATTGACAGCCCACGGCATGCAACATACATCTGTGCATTATGTTAACATAAGATTACATTAGCTTCAAGCTTGATGTCACCTGAGTTTGTTTGTTTGTTTGTTTGTTTGGAGTTTAACGCCGCTTTTAACAGCTTTGGTCATATCACGGCGGTCAGTGCACCTACCCATGTTTTCCTGGCTTTCCCACACCAGTACTTACACAACATTCTTTCGAAGCCACTGACTACTTTCTCACATAGATCAGAGGTGAGAGGCAATGGAAAATATCGCCCGAAAGAATGTTGCCGCAACCGGGTATCGAACCCGTGACCTCCAGATCACGAGTCAGATACGCTACCAATTGAGCTACCCGGCCGGGTCTGTCACCTGAGTAGATTGAGAAATGTTTCACCCTTTCCCTCATATAGACGCTTTCTGAAGCCTCTGCAGCAGGCGGCTTTTTGAAAACATAGTGACAATAGAAGAAATTGCTTGAGACAAGCAATTTCTCCTTTTGCCACAATGATTACCAGTTTTAGTCATAGGTAATCCATTTAATTATAGAGAATTTCTATTTTTTAACCAAATATGTTTAATTAAAGTCTTCTGCTGCAGAAATGTTGTATGAGGTTAAGTGATAATTGGAGTACCAATCTAACAATAATTCAGTGATAATGTGTTTAACCCTTTCCCACATACAAAAATTCTGCAGCAGACAACTTTGAACGTATTTTGCCAAAAAATAGAAATTCTCTATAACCTATGACAAAAAGTGGAAAACATTGTGGCAAAAGGAGAAATTGCATGTTTTGTGCAATTTCTTCTTTTGTCACTATGTTTTCAAAACGCTGTCTGCTGCAGAGACGTCAGAAAGCGTCTATATGAGAGAAAGGGCTAATCCCCTCCATCCCCCTTTCCCACATACAAGAAATCTGTAGCAGACGGCTTTGAAAACCTTTCGGCAAAAATAGGGAATACCTCTTTAAACAAGAGATGTTTGTCAAGCAGGCCCAACCTCCAAGTCAACTTTGAGGACCATAGGTCCAGGCATTATTGAGTTATCACTCGGACAAGCTTAAAAAGGGGTTTTATGTTAAAGGTCACTGTGACCTTGACCTTTGACCCAATGACCTCAAAATAAATAGGGTTCATCTACTGGTCAGGCCCAACCCCCAAGTCAAGTTTGAGGACCATAGGTCCAGGCATTGTTGAGTTATCACTCGGACAAGCTTTGGTCTACAGACGGACCGACAGACATGTGCAAAGCAATATACCCCTCTTCTTCGAAGGGGGCATAATAATAGTTTATTTATTGAAAACAGTTGAAAACATTGTGGCAAAAGGAGAAATTATTCATATGAGCTATTTCTTCTTTTGCAACAATGTATTCAAAAGTCGTCCGCTGCAAATGCATCAGAGAGCGTCTGTATGTGGGTATACGGTTTTCCCACATATAGACGCTTCCTGATGCCTCTGCAGCAGACGACTTTTGAAAAATTGTGACAAAAGTAGCAATTGCTCAAAACAAGCGATTTCTTCATTTCCCACAATTTGTTCAACTCTTTTCAGTAATTACATACGTATATTTATAGAGCTTTTCCTCGTTTTTGCAAATGCTTCCAAAGTCGTCTGCTGCTTATGCGTCTGTATGTGGGTAAGGGTTAATGCATTCTATAGCTATATGTGAAGACGAGAGTACTGAGTGAGTAAAAAGATACAAAACACTGTGGGCATACGATGCATTTGATACTATTGTTGAAAATGGATGGAGAAATTGTCATATATAATAAAGCAATAAACCCCAATTTAACCCGTTTCTTAGAAATTGTAAGCAATAATTATTCCCCCTTTTCTTGCAATAAATGTTGGAATTAACCCTAATTTAACCCGCTTCTTAGAAATTGTCATATGAAACAATAATTATTCCCCCTTTTCTTGCAATCAATGTTGAAATTAACCCTAATTTAACCCGTTTATTAGAAATTGTCATATAAAGCAATAATTATCCCCCCTTTTCTTGCAATCAATGTTGATATCTAACCCAAATTTAACCAACCCATTTCCTAGTTTAGATGACTAAATGCCTGAGCTCTACTTTTTCGTATTTTCTCTATGTTTTCTTTGATAGTGTAGTAGGTAATAGGCTGAAGTTATCATATAAAGAAATCAATGAATATTAAATTAAACTACCAGCAAGGATAAATTGCTCTTAGATCATTTTTGATAAGTGATTGATTTTCAACAGATAGCCACAATGTAATGTACGTTAACTGGTTTTCTTTTAACCCTTCAAAGGCTTTCCCCACACACAACAAATCTGCAGAAGAAGACTTAAAAAACATCTTGACACAAATTTGGAAAATCTCTGTAAATTAATTAATTTATTTATTGGGGTTTTACGCCGCTTTCAACAATATTTCCGTTATATCACGGCGACAGTTCTCTTATTCATGATCCCTGAGTAAACAAACCAGTACTAGGCTAGAAAATGTGCCTTGCCCAAGGGCACTCCACCATGACCGTAGTGCCGCGACTGGGGATCGAACCTGGGACACCCGGTTTCGAAATTCCAGACGCTAACCACCCGACCACAGCGGATTCCTCTCTGTAAATGAAAGTATAATAATTGAATTAGACAAGTTTGAAAACATTGTGGCAACAGGAGAAATTGCTAATTATGAGCAAATTGTCCTCTTGTCACAATTTTTTCAAAAGTCGTCAACTGCAGAGGCATCAGAAATCGTCTATATGTGTGAAAGGGTTAAGTTACTGAAAGCTTCAGATGTATCCAAAGAAGAAAGCTTCTGAAAACATCGAGGGAAAAAGAGAAACGATTCTTTTGAGTAATTTTAACCCACAACAAAGTGTTTTGTTGTTTTGTTTGTGTGGTGTTTTACACCGCTTACAACAATATTATAGCATGGTTGATTGATTGATTGATTGATTGATTGATTGATTGGGGTTTAACGCCGTTTTCAACAATTTCTCAGTTATATCACGGCGGCCAGTTCACCTATACTCATGCATTTCCTGGTTTTCTCACACCAGTACTCCACACAACAATCTTCCCAAGCAACTGGCTGCTTTTCCACATAGACTTAGCCCATTGGTGGAAGACGAATGACGTCGCATTAACTGTTGTCAATCGTCGGAAAGAAAGTTGGCCGAGCCAGGATTCGAACTCACAACCCCTGGATTGACAGCCCGCGTCGCTACCGACTGAGCTTCCGGGTCTCGGCAGTTATAGCATGGCGTTTACCTTGGTATTATAAGTTACCAGTACTGATAATAAAGTCCACTTATCCTGACAACAGTGAGTCAGTCGCAAAACTTATAATGCCCACAATCCTGAATGACAAGGAGGGAAAGCCATTATACTACTATTTTTAAAGTCTCGAGTTTGTTGATTTACTCGAGAGATTTTGTAAAGGAAAAGGACAGAGACGTTTACTCCCTCTTAGTGAATCTTACAGCTGCAGGTTGGCCGTAATAGATTTATAATAATCGATCGTATTTAGTCTGTCCTTAAATCTTTCCCACATACAGACACATTCTGACCCATCTGCAGCAGACAACTTTCGAAAACATTGTAGCAAAAGGAGAAATTGCTCATCATGAACATTTTCTGCATTTTCAACAATGTTTATATCCCATCTAAATAACTATACTTTCAAATGTAGAGATTTTCCATAGTTTGCATGCATAGCTAGATGTTTAGAAAGTCATCTCCTGCAGATTTGCTGTATGTGGGAAAGGGTTAATGCATTATAAAAATATTTTCCTTTGAAAATGTGACCTTATAACTGTTTCTATTGTAATAATATATCAATTAACGAAATTCAAGATAAGGTAATATTTCAACTACATTATAGTTTCCTCTAGAGGAATTCCGCCGTGTGAGAGTGGTTAGCATCAGGGATTTGGAACCAGGTGTCCAGGGTTCGATCCCCAGTTGCAGCGGTAATTTTCGAGAGGTTTTTGGCAAAGCATATTTCCGTGCCTATAGTACTAGCAGATCTGAGTACTACGGTATGTTTACCAAGGGATCAAGTATAAGTGAACTGTTGCCATGATATAACTGAAATAATGTTGATCAATGGGGTACGACGCCAATAAAACAAACAAAACATCCCTCTAGAATAAAAGTGATGCACAGACAGATTGACAGATGACGAAGAAACGATTTCTCCCAAGTGCTTCACCAGACAGGCAACATTAAAAGTATTATCATCCAGTGTCTTTTCAAAAGACACGCGATAGATCAATTTATCAGATTACACATTTTTAAGAACCAATGGTTAACCCTTTCCCCCTTTCCCAAATACAACAAATCTGCAGCAGAAGACTTTGAAATCATACCCCCCAAAAGTCTCCATAAATGAAAGTATTATTTATGATTAGAAACATTCTGGCAATTGAAGAAATTACTGCTGCAGAGGAGTCAGAAAGCATCTGTATGTGGGCAAGCGTTAATTAAATAAACACTGAACACCATAACTATTTTCCACCAAAGAAATTCAAACACAAAACACTCACAGAAAACACTTGTCACTTAATTGTAGAGCAAAAAAAAGCACATTTTATGTAAAAAAAAGAAAATAAAAACAGAAAAAAATCTAACATGCCACATAAAACAAATTAACCAACAACTAACTAGAGAAATGATTGCAGTTATAACTTTCATTTGATTCAATTTACATATTTTTGTTGTGTAAATTCTACATCGCACCGTAAAATGGGCCCCAAAATTTTATAAGTAATATTAAACCCTCTCCTTGGGGTTCAAAGAAGAGAGCACATAATAGCAATATTTATCAACCCTGTACAATTTCAATGTTTAACTCTTTCCCTCATACGACAATTCTGCAGAAGACAACTTTGAACAAAATATAGAAAATCTCTATAATTGAATGGATAACCCATTATTGTGTCAAAAGGAGAATTGCTTGTTTTGAGCAATTTCTTCTTTTGTCACTATGTTTTCAAAAAGCTGTCTGCAGCATTATAAGCGTCTATAGGTGGGAAAGGGTTAATAGCAATATTTATCAACCCTGTACAATTTCAATGTCTAACCATTTACCTGATATGATATTTTAACACTTCGTTTCCAACATACAACTCATTTTAGGCAGACAACTTGGAAAACATCTAGACAAAAACATATTAAATCTCAATACATTTAAAATAAAAGATGGATAGAGTTGAAAACATTGTGACAAATGGAGAAATTGCTCATTATGAGCAATATATAATGAGCAATTATTCCATTTGCCACAATGTTTTTTTACAAGTCATCTGCTGCAGATCGAGGCATGATGCAGAAAGCATCTATATATGGGAAAGGGTTTAGATATATCTACCTAAAAAACAATATTCTGAGGATGAAATTGTGAAAAATAGAAAAAGATGAATAATGTTGAAACAGATTTTAAAAAAGATTGTGGGAAAAGAAGAATAATAAATTACTGACATTTCAATCATTTTCTCCTTTTTCGACAATGTTTTCGAAAGGCCACAGCAACATATACTTTGTCTTCTATGTCCGAGTTAAAGGTTGTGCTTTGTACAAACATTGTAGATCAGTTATAATGCCAAAAACATTGTCGAAAAAGATGAAATTGATTGAAATCAGTATATATATAATGTTATTCTTCTTTTCCCACAATTGTTTTAAATTATTCATCCGTTTCTATTTTTCACATTTCTATCCTCAGAATATCGTTTTTGAGGTAGATATATCTTAACCCTTTCCCATATATAGACGCTTTCTGATGCCTCTGCACTTTGTTTCTTATTTGTAAGGTGACCCTTTACTACAGACAGACACACTCTGATAATTCTGCAGCAGCCAAATTTTGAAATAATTATGATTAATTTCTCCTTTTGTCTCTATTCAACAATAACATTTCATTTTCATTTCGAGTGCTTGGCATGAAACCGTTGTAACTAAAAACAGGTATTTTTTTTACCAAGGTTAATCACCTCGCCATAAAGTCTTTATAAGCGTTAAATCATTTTTCTTGGTTAACAATGGAAATTTAGGTGCCATTGCTCGTTCTGAGCAATGCATGGCACCTAAATTAAAAAGTAAATTTGCATTGTTTCAACAACAGGGTCAAAAATGGTTTTAGTTACAACCGTTTCGCGCCAAACCCTCGATTTATAATATATAGAGAGTACATTGTAGTCATATCTTTTTCTAAATGTTTACAAAATCGTCTGCTTCAGACGTGTTTTATGTGGGAAAGGTGCATTATATGGAGGTCCAGATAAGGAGGCGTATTCAGCTCTTTTCCCCACAATATCTTTCTTATCATCCAATCAAACCCTATGATGTTTGTACTCAAAAGAACCGTCTCAATGAGATGATTCCTTGAGTACCCACAACATAGGGTTATAAGGTCAAATAAGGATTTTAGAACATGCAAAATGCCCCTTATCTAGTGCTCTGATAATATCTTTGTTACATAGCATGAACAAACTTTTCAGAAAGTGAAAAGATGATTATTTTAAGTAAGCAAATAAAGCAGGATAAGACATCAAAGTCAGATCTATGAAATTAACTCTTCTCTCATACTGATCTGTCTTGCCAAAATTCCATCACGGCAGTCTTCAAAATATATGCTTTCAAGTTTTACATGGAAACTATTTTAATGAACTCTCGGCTGCCAATAATGCAACCAAATTTGTTTCATCTATGATATATTTCAGAAACATTTAATTTGATTGGTTGGTTGGTGTTTTTTAACCGTATTTGATCTATATCACCGCCAGTACACTAAGACCATTCTCGCACCATTTTTTCAATGGCAACTGGCTACTCTCTCACATAAGACTATTGAGCCCATTCGAAGTTTAATGTGAACAGATTTGTTCTCATTATCATCAAAGTTGAAAACATTGTGACAACAAGAGAAAAGTTGCCTGCTGCATGTGGGAATATAGTATAAAAGAGAATAAAAGAGCCTATCTGAATCTCAATGGGTCATTATACAACCAGTAGGGTCAAGGGTTGAACAATAATTCTTCATTTTAATGATGACATTTCGCATAACTAATAATTTGCTTACCATATCATTTAGATAATTGACATCTTAACCCTTTTCAATGCCAAATTTAAAATTTAAAATGGACTTGTTTAGCTTTAGCGTTTGGAAGAGTCAATTATAGCCAATTTTAGAAACAAATTTGTTGAGTTTAGATGTAACAGTATATAGACCCTGGTCAGACGACTTGGATGCGTCTGCTGGCCTTGCTCTAAACTGGCCGCACTTACACTAGGACTCAATATAATTGGTTCAAGCGGAGGTACAGATAAGGAGGGGTATTCAGCTCTTACTTTCCCACAATTTCTCCCTTATTATTAAAGCAAATCCTTTGTTGTTGGTACTCAAAAGAATTGATTAATTTAGTACTCACAACATAGGGTTAGAGGGTCAAATAAGGATTTCGCCCCTTTTCTAAAGCTCTGTTCAAGTGGTCAAAACGTTAAATACCTTATAGTAAAACAGCTGTTATTAGATTACACTTAATATTGTAATTAAAACTGTTTGGCTTTAACCCTTTCCCTCATATAGGCGCTTTCTTACGCCTCTGCAGCAGACAGCTTTTTGAAAACATAGTGACAAAAGAAGAAATTGCACAAAACGCGCAATTTCTCCTTTTGCCACAATGTTTTCCTCTTTTTGTCATAGGTTATCCATTCAATTATAGAGATTTTCCATCTTTTGACAAAATATGTTCAGTCGTCTGCTGCAGATTTGTCGTATGAGGGAAAGGGTTAAACCTGTCATTCACATCTTATGAAACTTGATCAGTTTGTTCACCTTGTTTGAAAATGTTCTGTGGATATAATCTTTGTCCATATATCGAGCCCCAGTTGGTTTTGAGCCTGACAAATGTCATTGCGACAAGCTTCATTAATCTTTCACCAGTGTGGAAAAGCAGTAAGTTGTGTAGATAACTGGTGTGAGAAAGCCAGGAAATAAGGGCCAGTTCACCTTACCATAAGTTTTGTCCGACTCTCGCACCAGCACTCACAACATTCTTCCTTTGCCAGGAGTTGCTCGAATCTCAGTGGAGTTAGTAGTAGCCAGTCAACAAGTTAATAATGGCACCGGACAGTCAACGAGTTAATAATCATTAATGGTATTAAATGCATGACAGGTTGAGGGGTCTTGAAGTCTTAATTGATAAGATATTTTGTTAAAACCAGATTTCAGGAATTGCTTGAAGGACTAAATGGCTAATAATGAAGTTCCTGATCAGACTGTGCTATTGTGCCGTCTGACCTTAATTCGAGGGCTTGGTGCGTGAAACGGTTGTAAGTTAAATTGGTATTTTTTTACCAAGGTTACTCACCTCGCCATAAAGTCTTTATAAGTGTTAAATCATTTTACTTGATAAACAATGGAAATTTAGGTGCCATTGCTCGTTCTGAGCAATGGCACCTAAATTTGCATTGTTTACAAAGGGGTCAAAATTGCCCCTAAACCAGGGTTTTCAAAATAGGTTTTTAGTTACAACCGTTTCACGCCAAGCCCTCGTTATGTTAGTTGCTTTAAGGCTCGAAGGCAAGTTGTCTCCCTTGACGTGGCGCAAATTGATGGATTATTCAAGCAAAATGGTTGTTACAACTACGTACATCTTGTAACAAGATGTAGTAACAAGAGTATTGCATGAAGCCCATGAAATCATGTGATACATTTTCACCTGATTTGACATATATGTATGTTTTTTCACATCATGGTTCATTGATCACTCCTTTAACCCACTATTTTCCACATAAAATCATTCAAACTGGTGCATGTTTGGCATGAAACAAACATACGGATGAGTTCATATTTTTGGCACAAGACTTTCATAACCTTTCCCATGCACAAACAACAAATCTGCAGCAGACACCTTTGAAAACATCTAGTTGAAAATGTTGAAAATCATTGTGGCATTTTGAACAATTTTTCCTCTTGAAACGTTTTTAACAAAAGTTGTATGCTGCAGTTGCGAAATGGTTAAGAACTTTATTATCCCCACAAATATTGCAGTCTTAAGCTTAGGATGCAAACATTCTGGTAAATGGTTAAACAAATCAATCTTTTCCCCACATACAAAATAATCCTGCAGCATATAGATTTGAAACATCAAGGCAAAATATTTAAAATCTATGTAAATTTAAGCATAATTATTTCAATAGAGTTACAAATATTGTGGCAAAAGGAGAATCTGCTCATTATGATAAATTTTCCCCTTTGCATCAATGCTTTCAAAAATGGTATATGCTGCAGATCATCAAAATGCGTCTATATGTGGATAAAGGTTATAAAAACAAATAAGGATATCATTTCCAGTCTCAAGGTCTCCATTGTAAATGAAAAAGAAAACAGGCTTTTAACCCTTTCCCTCATACAACATATCTGCAGCAGACGACTTTGAACATATTTTGTCAATAAATAGAAAATCTCTATAATTGAATGGATAACCTATGACTAAAAGTAGAAAACATTGTGTCAAAAATTGAAATTGCTCGTTTTGAGCAATTTCTTCTTTTGTCGCTATGTTTTTAAAAAGTCATCTGCTGCAGAGGCGTCGGAAAGCGTCTATATGAGGGAAAGGGTTAACCCATTCCCACTAAGTAGACGCATCGGCTGCAGACAACTTTTCAAAACATTTAGGCTAAAGACGGAATTGCTCAAAACAAGCAATTTCTTCTTTTGCCACAATGTTTTCCACTTTTTTCAGCAATAATACCTACATTTTTAGTGTGTTTTTGCCAAGCTGTTTTCCAAAGTCCACTGCTGCAGATATGTTGTATGTCAGGGAAAGGGTTAACCCTGTCCCATATACAACAAATCTGCTGCAGACGACTTTGAAAACAATTGTAGTCAAAATTATTGAAACTCTCTACAAATGAAAGAAAGAATGATACAATATCACATTAATTTATCTATTTTATGCAAATTTTGTTAAGGTTTCATCTTTTTATAAATCTTTGTAATTTCGCAATCAAATAAAACAAGGCAGCATGTATACTGACTTGTTGAATAAATGTTTAACCCATTTTCCCTCCTATAGACGCATTTGGATGTATCCGTGGCTGACGATTTTTTGAAAACATTTGACTAAAGGTGAAATTGCTTCGAACGATAAATTTCTCCTTTGCTACAATGTTTTCAACTTTTTTTAGTAATTATACCTTCATCTAGAGAGATTTTCCAAATATAGTTTCATCGTCTGCTGTTGATCTGTTGTAACTGGGAAAGGTTAAACATTTTGACACATCTGTAGCAGACGACTCTTGAAAACATTTGTAGCAAAAGGAGAAATTACTCAAAACAAGCAATTTCTCCTTTTGTTACAACGTTTTCAACTGTATTCAGTAATAATACCTTCATTTATAGCGATTTTTTCATTTTTTATACTAAATTTATGTCTTCAAAGTCGTCTGCTGCAGATATGCTTTTTGATGCCTCTGCAGCAGACGGCTTTTTGAAAACATAGTGACAAAAGAAGAAATTGCACAAAACGTGCAATTTCTCCTTTTGCCACAATGTTTTCCACTTTTTGTCATAGGTTATCCATTCAATTATGGAGATTTTCCATGTTTTGACAAAATACGTTCAAAGTCGTCTGCTGCAGATATGCTGTAAGTGGGAAAGGGTTAAAATAGAGATAAATTAAGTTCTCATGCAAATTTCCCATATTGTATACCTTGTGTTTGAAAATTATTATAAACATATTAATTAAATTCTTGATGAATTTTAACTTTTACTAGTAAGTTGATTCCGACACCATAGCATCAATGCTATTCCCTAAACATGATACGTTACAAACAAATGGTATTTCATTTAACCCTTTCCCACATACAGATGCTTTCTGATGCTCTCTGCAGCATATGACTTATGAGAAGATTGTGGCAAAAGGAGAAATAGCTCATAATGAGCTATTTAATTATCCCTTTGCCACCATGTTTTCAACTTTATTTAAATAATTAAACTTTCATTTATAGAAGTTTTCCATATTTATTTGTACATGTTTTCAAAGTCGTCTTCTCTTTCCCTTTGCATTTTGTGTTTGTAAATTATGTTTAATATCTTTTTCAAAATGAAGTTTTTAAAGTAAAACATATTTTTATTAGAAAATACTTACCAGTCATTTATTACCTGATATATAATCTCCTAACCCTTAATTCATCCAGAAAAAGAACTCGCCTAGCGTATCCCTCACGCCTGTGTGATATACACGGTCACCGGTAAATACCGGCGCACGATGTCAACGTGTCACTTTTAGTTTTCAAGTAAGTGTTGGTTGACGACGCGGGGTTGGGAGGCGGGAATATGAAATGACTGGTAAGTATTTTCTAATAAAAATATGTTTTACTTTAAAAACTTCATTTTTATGTCAAAAATACATTACCAGTCATTTATTACCTGATGACTTTTCAGCATCGGTCGGGAGGCATCTGCCAACACTTCTAGTCCTACAGGTAATGCAGCACATTGTAGTTATTTTTATTTAATTTATTTACTTAGTACTGAGACACAACAGCCTGTGAAAGTAGGAGAATGGATTGATAAAATTCAATCGTTAAGTACTTTATTGTTGTGTCTAATATGTAATTTAGCATATAACTCGCTGAGACGCCACCAGTGGCCCCAGAGAGTGAAGATTTTCAGTTTGTTTAGACATAGATCGCAGGTAGAAATTTGAAAAAGTCGATTGAGATTTCCATACCGCGGCACGAGGAATATCCTCTAAAGGCACATTGTTGGAAAAGGCCCAACTAGCGGAGAGTGCTCTAATTTCATGTGGACGAATCCGTAAAAACGAGAGATCGCGAACTGAAAGATTAGTGTAGGCTAATTTAATTGTACAGGATATCCAGCGGGAAATAGAAGCCGCTGATATATCCTTACATCCTATCAGAGGGAGAAACAACCTCTTCCTACGGCCCCTTGTCCCTTTAACTCTCTTAAGGTAAAGCTTAAGAGCTCTAACGGGACATAGAAGTCTGTCGGCATCCAACGGACCACAGCTCGCAGAAAGACTGGGAACCGTGATTGGTTTAGGAAGGACCGAAGGTAACTGGTTCTTGGCTAAAAAACCTGACTGACAAAGTAGAGTGAACGAGCCATCAGATTCATTGAATCTGATAAAGCCGGTTTCTACTGAAAGCGCATGCAACTCACTTCTACGACGCGCGGTCGCAAAGGCAAGAAGAAAGACAGTTTTGTAAGTTAAAAATTTTAACGAAGCAGAAGACAGAGGTTCGTACGGCGCCTTTGTAAGAGACCAAAGAACGCAAGATAAATCCCATTTTGGAGTTAAACTCCTACAAACGGGTTTATCTAGTTCGAATGATCGCATAAGTTCCGAGAGAAATGGATTAGCACCAATACTCTCTCCCCTTTTGAACTTAAGCGTATTCGAAAGCATTGAACGATAACCTTTTATTGTGCTAACAGCTAGATCTTTATCTTCAAAAAGAAAAAGAAAGAAATCGGCAATCCTAGCTACAGAGGGACACTCAGGATTGATCGACCTAGCATGACACCAATCTGAGAAGACTGTCCACTTGGAATCATAGACGATTCTAGTGGATCGTCTTCTGGATTGAGCGATGCGAGAGGCAACTTTTTGAGAAAAGTTTCTCTCTCGGATCGATCGCTTGATAATGTCCAAGCGTGAAGATGAAGCATTGCCGGGTTGGTATGAAGATGCCGCCCCGGTTGCTGAAACAGAAGGTCGTCTTGAAGAGGAAGACGTACTGGTTGTGCCGACAGGCAGGCCAGGAGGTCGTTGAACCAAGACCTCTGGGGCCAAAATGGCGCTATCAACAGGATTATGCACTGTTGAGAACGAAGAACCTTTTGTAGTACGATCGGGACCAGAATGAACGGGGGAAACGCGTACCCGAATAGACGGTCCCAATCGAGGGTCAGTGCGTCCACTGCCCAGGCTGCAGGATCGTACATCGGTGACACATAAAGTGGCAGCCGATGGTTGACTCTGGTGGCGAAAAGATCCACCAGTGGTGTCCCGATCCGCATGAATACAGAGTTTACTACACTCTGATTCAGTGTCCATTCCGCCGGAAGAACTTTGTTTTGGCGGGATAGACTGTCCGCTAAGACATTCAAATGGCCGGGGACGTGTTTTACTAAGACTACTAACGACGTCGCCTGGCACCAAAGGAGTAACTTCCATGTCTCCAGAAAGAGTAGATGGGAGTGCGTTCCTCCTTGCCTGCGAATGTAGGACACAACAGTAGTATTGTCCGTCGACAATAAAACAGTTGTGTTCGCAACGGAGGCAGAGAACTGTTTGAGAGCTAGCAGGACTGCTCTCAATTCTAAGTTGTTTATGTGCAAACAACGTTCCTCCGCTGTCCACATGCCCTGGGATGTTAGGCCCTGTGGCTCTAAATGAGCTCCGCAACCCACAGCACTGGCATCTGTAACAAGGTACAGATCCGGAGGTGATGTGATCAAGGGCACCCCTTGTAGATAGATTAACGGATCCAGCCACCACCGAAGGTGTGACTTGAAGAAATCCGTCAGAGCTATCTCCTGTTCCAGTGAGTCCACAGACGGACGCCACCGGTACAGAAAAAGATACTGAAGGGGCCGCATGTGGAGCCTGCCTAGACTGACTAGGTCGGCTGCTGCACTCAGGGACCCCAGAAGTGACAGCATGGACCGGGCTGTTACCATAGCCTGGTCCAGAGTGAGTCTGATCTTCCGGAAAAGAGAATCGATTCTGTCCGAAGGGACCCGAATCACCGCTAGGTCGGTGAGAAAGGTCATCCCTACGAATGTAAACCTCTTTGACGGAACTAAGTCCGACTTCTGCGTATTGGGAATAAGGCCCAAACGCAGAATGGTCCGCCAGGCTAGAGACAGATCGTGAAGGAGAATTAAACGATCTGCTCTGTGGAGTAGCCAGTCGTCGAAGTATTGAAGAAGCTGGGGCCCGTTCATTCGTAGAAAGGCTCCCACAGCATTTATAATCTTCGTGAATACTCGAGGTGCGGACTTGAGGCCGAAGGGAAGTGCCCTGACTTGGTACACTTCTCCATTTACCACAAACCGAAGGTATTTCCTCGACGAGGAAGCGATCGGAATGTGGTAATAGGCGTCTGTGAGGTCTAACGAGACCGCCCAGTCGTCCTTCCGAATAGCCATTCTGATGGAGCGGGCCGACTCCATTTTGACTTTCTCGACCGGTATTAATAGATTCAGGGCTGACAAATCTATCACCGGTCTCCACCGACCGTCTTTTTTTTCGGAACGAGAAAAAGACGGCTGTAGAAACCCCGAGAAACGGGGCTTCGGTTTAGCATAATTCCGGCCCGTGGAAGGAGGTTGTTTAGGCGGTACAGCCTTCACTTCCTGTTTCTGCTTTTTCGCCGGGGGCTTCCTAGTATTAGTCCATTTAGCCGCCGGTGCAGAGTATTTACGACTCTGTGACAAAGCATTTACTGCACTCGCCGAAAGGCGTCTGGATTGTTCTGACGAATCAGTAACAGTCACTGCAGCAACCCTTCCACCAAAGAGAAGATTGGAGGATAAGGGGGCGGCTCTTAAGCTGTCCTTGCTATTTTGTAGCAGAGAAGAGGATTTGACAAGTGTCGCATCTCTCCTCGCGGACAGCATTTCCGTGGCGTTCTGCAATTTCAGAGCCATCAGGTGCCGATTCCCCGTATCAAAAGCCTCCAGAATTCTGCTAGCCCCTCTGCTAGAGACATTCTCCTCTTTAAGTAGAAGTGCCAGAGCTATGGCGAAATGATCGTCATGTGAAGCCACCATGACTCCCAGACGCGCTCTGGCCTCCCATCTCTCAACCAGTTTAGCACTAACTGTGATTGAGGTGGGTGCAGTTAATCCCAAAGTGGACGCATCTCCGTCTAAGGCCGGCACTTTAACGGGAAAGAACTCCTTCGAAGCTACATAAGCCTTAGGAGACACCCATTCCTTAGAGATGGCCAGTGGGACCGACCAGGCTGACTCAACAGTGTCTAATGACCTGGTGGACTGCAGTTGGTCCAATAACCTTCCCAAGTTATTCGCCTGCGGAAGTAACTGTAATGGAGTTGTAGACCCTCCTATCTCCGCATTATGTTCTTCCAAACTTGAAAGGTTTTTACGACGTGGGGGAGCGTCGATCTTAGGGCAGAGCGTACTAGGCACTACCCTAAAAACTTCTTCAATAGCCTGCTGCAGGGACCAACGATCCGCAGCCGGCTCGTCTTCTATAGGTAATAGACTTTCCGTTTCTTCGTCAGACGAAGAAGTGGAGGATTGTCTAGGCCTACGACGAGAAGTATTGTGCTTAACCGGACTTCCCACCGGTTGACCAATTTCCGATCCAGAAATGGATTCATTCTCTGATAAATCCATAAGCTGGTGACGATCATGTGAACTCAACCTTCTATCCGCAGCAGAGAAAGGTTGCACAGAGTCAATCATCGGAGCCGAACTCACTGTATGTGATCTTTTCGACTTCCCCTTAACGGAACAAGCAATATTCCGATCGGGGGATTGCCTTCCAAAGGACTGCCTCTTGGAGAGGTGTCCTTCCGGGAGTCGTAAATTCCTATAATCAGGAATTTGACGATCACGGTAGGCATCACTAACCTGTCTGTCATAGAACCGATCACTCCTTCGTAATGAAGGTTGGTAACGTGGAGGAGTAATATCTCTTGAATAATACACTGTTCCCCTAGGAGAACGGAATGATTTTCTCGATATGTACTCTCCGTAATCTATGTCAGCAGATTGGTTATTAAAACCTGGTAAACCAGTGTTCTGAATATCCAAATAATCAGGCTGTGCTGCGAAAGAATGATAACGTGTATCTATCCGATCGAGACGCACTGATCCCGGTTGCCTGGTACCGGGTTGCCCGGTACCTGGTTGACCGGTGGCAGGTCGAGTCATGTATGAATGACTGCCTTGCTGATTCTCCCATTCATCGTGAAATGAATGACCCATGTCCTCATTCCCGGTGTATGGATTAGTCATGCTGAATTGACTGACAGAATGCCCGGTCGCTTCATGCAGCCCGGTGCCCGGTCTAGTCATTTCAGAATGACTGCCTGGTTGCCCGGTGACTGGTCGTATCATTCTAGAATGATTGCCCGGTTGCCCGGTGACCGGTCTCGTCATTTCAAAATGACTGCCTGGTTGCCCGGTGCCCGGTTGCCCGGTGCCCGGTTGCCCGGTGCCCGGTTGCCCGGTGCCCGGTTGCCCGGTGCCCGGTTGCCCGGTGCCCGGTTGCCCGGTGCCCGATTTAACCAAGGTAATATGACTGTCCAGTTTCCTGGAACCCGGTTGCCCGGTACCCGGTTGCCCGGTACCCGGTCGCCCGGAGTCATAAGGGTTTTGCTCGGAAGCATCACCCTGTGGACCAATGATAGGCAATTGTAATGCTCCATCACCGGTCCCCAAATTCTGCCCGCCGACCGGGTAATTTGGAACTCTGCTGTAGGCTTCCGAAGAATGCCTATCAACTGAGTGTGGTGAAAGAGGGGGCCATTCTGTTAGGTTTCCCTGAGAATGCCCCATTGCCTCACCCGAAGGTTCAGCACTAACACCAGTCGTCTGTTTTTGACCAGACGATATCATACGTTCCTCCGAACTTCGAGACGGTCCCGTCGTGGCTGTTACAGAGGCGTATGTCTTGACTGAAGATTGAAAAGCTCTGCTCCTTCCGTCTAATCAACCCAGGCGTGGAGTCTGTTGGGGAAAAACCCTCGAATTCCCCTTCGCTCGTAGAGCTAATACTTACCTTCTTCTTCAAGGAACAGTTTAACTCTTACGGCTTTTGTGAGTCCTCCTCGATATGGCCTGTTTCCAAACGGAAGCCGACCATAACGAACAGAACTCACATGGTGAATCCTTTGTGCACTTAGTGCACGCAATGCAGGAAGAGTGCGTGTCCCACAAGGCCACTAAATGACCGCATGAGCCACGCCTCTGTTCACCATTATGTGACATAGTATAAATACAAAATCAAATTACGAAGTTCAAAAACAAAAAATAATATTTTCTATTCTTTTATTTCACTACTCGTTTTTACGGACGTAATTCAATGAAAAAATATTTTTTAAATATTCTCCAAATGTCTATGTAATTATACAAAACAACAACAAAGGCGATAAACAATATTATCGCTACCGGATCGGGAAATCTCACCGTTGAAAATTAATTGAAAAATTAATGCACGGTCATTCAAGACCCGACTCGTAACTGAAATAGTGGGTGGGGTAACCACCCGCGGCTCTCAGCTAGTTGTTACTACAAAAAAACACAACTTAAACACAAACAATAAATAAACAAAGTTCAAGTTCAAGAAGTAAATGTACAGTTTAACTGAATGAATTGACCCGTTAAAGCGAAAGCTTTAACTAGACAACGAAAATAAATTTAGAAAAATGAAAATAAATTCAAGCCTGTAGGTCGGTGTGTCCAGGAAACTAAAAGTGACACGTTGACATCGTGCGCCGGTATTTACCGGTGACCGTGTATATCACACAGGCGTGAGGGATACGCTAGGCGAGTTCTTTTTCTGGATGAATTAAGGGTTAGGAGATTATATATCAGGTAATAAATGACTGGTAATGTATTTTTGACATAAAAATATTAATTAAATTCTTGATGAATTTTGGCTTTTACTATAATAAGTTGATTTCGACACCATAGCATCTGAATGCTATTCCCTAAACATGTAAACTATGATATTGATACATGACAAACAAATGGAAGACAGTGGTGCAGTGCAGTACGTGGTAAAGTGTCGGCCTCTTGTACCAAAGGTCCTGGGTTCGAATCCCATGATGAGCGGGTCCTGCCTTTGGGATTTTTCAACACAAACAGCGTGAGTACTGCTTAAGTCTCCAGGAAACTGACATCGAGCGTGATTATATAAGCTGAAAGCTTGTTTAGGCAATCAATGTAAAATAAATAAGTTTAAACTAAACAAATGATTTTTAATAATTGTATACCCTTTGTCTTCTGGAACCACTTCTGTAAAGCCTATGCCATCAGTTTATATCCAGGTCAGCCAGCGCATCCATACCATCTGACCCAGAGTTCCAGATACGGAGTGGGGCATGTCAATTCAGCTCTTTTTCCCACAATTTTTCTCTAATTATTAAAGCAAACCCTATGTTGTCGATACTCAAAAGAATCGTCTCACTGAGACGAGAAGGTCATTTCATTATGCCCCCGACAATTATATAAACTGAACAGTCAAGGTTCAACTTGGGTGAATTATTATAAGGGGTTAATAGCTTTCATAATTACATACATTGAACTCAAAGTCTCTTAACCTATATTCAAACTTCACATTTGAAATAAAATACAAATTGTCTGGGGGTAATCCATGGGAAAGTAAAAAGTTTCATACAGAATTTAAAACAGATCAGAAATCAGTGAGAAAATGAAAAAAATTGTTTATTACTAACATTTTCTCTGTTGCTCGATATTTTGTCATAAATCAAAATGCTTCAGAGCCCTCAGCTGATACATTTCCCAATTTCAGATGCTTTTCACGCATCCCAAGCAGACAATTTGTGAAAACAATGCGACAAAAGGAGATCGAAATTGTGCAATGTTTTTTCTCAACTATATTCCTTAATTAATAATACTTTCATCTATCAAGATTTTCCATATTTTTCCCTAAATGTTTACGATGTTGTCTGCTGTAGATTAGGCGTACGTAGAAAAGGGTTAATAGTTTTTATAATTACCTCAATTTTAAACATATGTTTTCTTATTAGCCATTAAGTAAACGCGTCAATGTCAAAATTTAAAACTTTTCAATCTTAATCACATGTCCTGTGAAAAAAAAGGTCAAATCATTGGGATGCATGGGAAAAGATGTATTTAAGTACAATAACCCTTTCCCATAGACAATTAATCTGCAGCAGACGAATTAGAATTGATTAATTTGAGTTTGACCCTTTCCCTCATATAGACACTTTCTGACGCCTCTGCAGCAGACTGCTTTTTGAAAACATAGTGACAAAGGAAGAAATTGCTCAAAACAAGCAATTTCTCCTTTTGTCACCATGTTTTCCACTTTTAGTCATAGGTTATCAAAGTCATTGCGACATGCGTCATTCGTCTTCCACCAATGGGCTAAGTCTATGTGGAAAAGCAGCCAGTTGCTTGGGAAGATTGTTGTGTGGAGTACTGGTGTGCGAAAACCAGGAAACATATGAGTAGGTGAACTGGCCGCCGTGATATGACTGAGAAATTGTTAAAAACGGCGTTAAACCCCAATCAATCAATCAATCATAGGTTATCCATTCAATTATAGAGATTTTCTAATTTGTGACAAAATATGTTCAAAGTCGTCTGCTGCAGAATTGTCGTATGGGGGGAAAGGGTTAACGCCATTTTTCAATAATTTTTTCAGTCATATTCAAGGTAGCCGGTTCACCTACCCATGTATTTCCAGGCTTTCTCAAACCAGTACTCCACACAAGTCTTTCCAAGCAACTGGTTGCCTTTCCACGTAGACTGTTAAGCCCAATGGTGGAAAACTAATAACGCACGTTGTCTTGACTTTTGTCAAACGTCATAAAGAATGTTGGCCCAGCTGGGGTTCAAACTATAACAACCCCTGTACGAAAACTCTGAGCCAATTCTGTACAGAGTCTGTACCAATTCTGGGCAGAATACATACAGAAATTCTGTTTTCTGTACAGAACAAGGTAAATATCCTGGTATTGCTTTAAAGGGAGGTAATTTGAAGAAAACAAAAGTCTTCAAACGGAGAAATATATCGGCAATACCGTCTACAGTTTAAACTGTTCTATTGTTTGTGGATTTAAAAATGTTCTTTTTTTCTTATTTCTACATGTACAACGAAATATTGCGGCTTCTCTTTGACGCTTTGCGTCAAACATTCGTCTTGTACTTGTCTAAAATAAAATAATATCACTCGCTTTTTCATATCGAAATTCTGTACAGACTTTTTTTTTTTTTCTGTACAGAATCTTACTGAACCAGGTTTTTGTCTGTACAGCAATTTCTTCTATTGCCACAATATTTTCAAGAGTCATCTGCTGCATAAGCATGGAAATGTGTCTACCCCTTTACCTCATACGACAATTCTGCAGCAGACGACTTTGAACATATTTTGGGAAATCTCTATAATTGAATGGATGACCTATGACTAAATGTTGAAAACATTGTGGCAAAAGGAGAAATTGCTCGTTTTGAACAATTTCTTCTTTTGTCACTAATTGTTTTCAAAAAGTCGTCTGCTGCAGAGGCGTCAGAAAGTGTCTATATGAGGGAAAGGGCTACATGTGGCTATATGGGTTAATTAATTGTATTGAGACATTTCACACTCCTTTAAACCCTTATCCATCATACGACAATTCTGCAGCAGACGACTTTGAACATATTTTGTCAAAAAATGGAAAATCTCTATAATTGAATGGATAACCTATGACAAAATTGTGACAAAAGGAGAAATTGCACGTTTTGTGCAATTTCTTCTTGTGTCACTATGTTTTCAAAAAAGCCGTCTGCTGCAGAGGCGTCAGAAAGCGTCTATATGTGGGAAAGGGTATTCCTAGTGACCATTTCCCACATACACATGCTTTCTGACACCATTGCAACAGACGACTTTTTTTGAAAACATTGTGTAGAGTGGAACACAGTGTGATGAAAGGAGAAATTGCTTTGCTTTCGGAAGACTCCGCAGCCAATTCTAGGAATATACAGATGAAAATGTTGAGTTGGGTAGCAAACAGTATAAAGAGCCAGCGGTGGCACCGAATTAACAAAATTATTTCCAGGAGTCAAAGATTTAACTTTAAAGATCTCCAGAGGTCCAGATTAAGAGGGGTATTCAGCTCTTTTTCCCACAATTTCTCTCTTATTACTAAAGCAAACCCTATGTTGTGGGTACTCAAAAGAATCGTCTCTACTTTTGAGTACCCACACTATAGGGTTAGAGGGTCAAATAAGGATTTTAGAACATGAAAAACTACGCTTATCTAGAGCTCGGAGCTCTCACTGTCTTTTTCCTCAATAATAGTTTCTAAGGTACCGAAGATGTGTTACAAGTTTGTTCCATTATCACAAGCAAGCTGACTTGCCCAAATCATTTATCAAAATGTTACTGGAGTGTATAATACAGCTAGCATAATTATAGTATATATATGCAAATTTAGGGGAAGTTACTGTTTCATTATGTACAGTTTTAAAAGCTTGCGCAGTAGCCTCCCCTGAAAACAGACTAAGCAGTTGACTCAAAAAAAGAAAATTGCATGAAATCCTTTCAACTTATCATACAATTAATTATATTAACAATTTCTTTAACACCTTTTCCTCTGATATTTCTAATGCAGAAGACTCTTACCATAAAAGGTAAACAGTCAACCCTTTCCCCCATTAAACAAATCTGTTGCAGACGACAATTCGGAAAAACATCTAGGCAAAAATATGCAATTATCAAATAGATTTGAAAACAGTGTGGTAAAAGGTGAAATTGCTCTCAACCCTCTCCCACATACAACGACTTTGAAAACATAGCGACAAAGACCTGAACAATCTCCATAAAAGATAGCTTAATTGTTATATAAAGTTGAAAACATTGTGGACAAAGGAGAAATTTCTTTATCATGAGTAATTTCACCTTTGGCCACAATGTTTTTAAAAGTCGTCTACTGCTATTGCGTCAAAATGCGTCTGCAGGTGGGAAAGGGTTAATGAGCAATTTCACCTTTTACCAATTTTTTTTAAAATACCTCAAATATGCCTCAAAATGCGTCTGCAAAAGGGAAAAGGGCTAACTTACACATTTGTCATAAACAGACAGACTGCGAGGAGATCAAAATAGAATGTTTTAAATGAGGGACATTATATAAGGATCAATCTCTCCTTTTACCAAGTTGTTTTTAAAAGATGCCCGCTGCATATGCCTTAAAATGCGTCTGTAAAAGGGAAAAGTGCTATTTTGTTTACTTACACATTGTCATAAACAGACGGGACTGAGAGGAGGAGATCAAAAATAGAACGTTTATGAGGGACATTATATAGGTAAATAACAGATTGATCAAATTTCAAACAAAAAAACCCATAATATTTCAAGTAATTATATGTCCCATATATAAGTTGTGATTTGTATACTAAGAGGGCATTCGGGTACAACCTGAGTCATATACAACTTCTTCCTCCTTTGTATGTCACCTGTCCCTTTTGTTAACCCAAATTCCCTCATATAGACGCTTTCTGACGCCTTTGCAGCAGACGGCTTTTTGAAAACATAGTGACAAAAGAAGAAATTGCTCAAAACGAGCAATTCCTCCTTTTGCCACAATGTTTTCCAGTTTTAGTCATAGGTTATCCATTCAATTATAGAGATTTTCTATTTTTTGTCACAATATGTTCAAAGTTGTCTTCTGCAGAATTGTTGTATGAGGGAAAGGGTTAAGAGGTGATTACAGCTAGGTAAGTAATTGTCCACCCTTTCCAACAACGCCTCTGCAGAGGACGACTTTTGAAATCATTGTGACAAAAGGAGCAATTGCTCATGATGAGCAATTTCTCCTTTGTTTTTTCATTCTATTCCAAAACTGAACTTTTATATAAAGAGATTTTTTAATATTTTTCTCCAGTTTTTCTCTAGATTATTTTGAGGTCCCAGTCTGCTGCAGATTTGTTGTAAGTGGGAAAGGGTAAATACACCTTTAATTATAATGTGGCAAAAGCAGAAATTGTTTCAAGCGATTGCTGTTGAAAATATAGCACTGATCTCCAAACAATCAATATGGGCTAAAAGGATTCAGATTTTTTCACTGGAAGATAATCTAACAGATGCCAATTGACAAATCTGCAGCCGATGACTTTTGAAAACATCATGGTATAAAAAGCAGAAATTGCTCATGATATGCGATTTCTTCTTTTGCTAAAATGTTATCATCCTTATAATATCATTAATAATTCATTTTATAAGATATTTTTCGATATTTCAATCAGGGACTAAGTCACTTGCATCATGTTTTCACAGGGGCTAATTCAGTCTGGTTTTGTTTTTGTCTGATGCTTTTGCTCTCAACTGTTCAAGAATGCTTGCATGACTAAATAGCAAACAGCACAGATACAGATCTGACTGCTGCAGGTTGATCTCAATTAAAATTTGGAAAGGTATAAATTTATTTACCAAGGTAAGGGTTTAACTGTTTCCCTCATACGGCAATTCTGCAGCAGATGACTATGAACGTATTTTGTCAAAAAATAGAAAATCTCCATAATTTAATGGATAACCTATGACAAAAAGTGGAAAACATTGTGGCAAAAGGAGAAATTGCACGTTTTGTGCAATTTCTTCTTTTGTCACTATGTTTTCAAAAAGCTGTCTGCCGCAGAGGCGTCAGAAAGCGTCTATATGAGGGAAAGGGTTAAGTAACGGGTATTTTAATACTTCAAATTAGGTCTACTTAAATTCTCCATGTACTATAATTCTAGTAGATAAATTAACCCTTTCCGACATAATTAAACATGCTCTCTGACGCCTCTGCAGCAGGAAACTTTTGGAAACAATATGACAAAAGGTGAAATTTCTCATATAATGAGTAATTTCTCCCTCTGTCACAATGTTTTCAACTTTATTCAAATATTGTTCTTTCATTTAAAGAGAGTGTCCATATTTTTTTTACAAGATTCGTTCAAAGTTATCTGCTGCAGATTTGTTGTATATTGGAAAGGGTTCAACAAAATCCCATGACTAACCTTCAATCTTCTCGCCCTGTCTCTGTTCCGGTCCCGGCGTTCACCTTTAAATGATCCATACAGCCCAGTAGCGCCCGAGGGCAAACTGTGTCGCCTCTTGCGTTGTAGAGGCATCACTAATTTTACGCACTGTGATGATCTCTTTGTCGAACAATTTTGTAAATATTAGTTTTATGTTAGATGTGATGCCTCTTTCGCTGTAGAGGCATTGCTAATAACGCACAGTGATCTCTTTGTCGAGCAGTTTGTCCATATATGTTTATGTTAGATGTGACGCCTCTTTCTCTTTAAAGGCATGTCTAATTATCACACTATAATCACAATTTTGTATATATATATGTTACATTCGTCACCTTTTTCTTTGGTGCTGCATTATTATTGTCACTGTTTGAATTTCCCAAGTACTGTATGCTGCAGTTTGTCTATACGTGCATTTCCTATGATGTTTTTAGTAATATATATTCGTCAAAGAACACATAACACATAGGTTACTAAAATGTATATAAAGGCTTTACATGTAATGTCTTTATTGCCTTGTAATGTCTATATTGCCTTGTTATGTCTATATTGCTTTGTAACAAGTATGTCTATATTGCTTTATTATGTCTATATTGCTTTGCTATTTGTCTAAAACTTTGTCTATATAACATTGTTATGTATAGATATCGCATCCATCTACAAATTATTATAAGAAAACTGTGACATTTTTGTCTGTTAACCCTTTCCCACATACAGTCGCTTTCTGCCGCTTCTGCAGCAGAGAACTTTTAAATACATTGTGGAAAAAAAAAAAATGCAGTCTGCATGTGAAAAAGGGTTATACAAAGGCAATCAGAACTCAAATCGCCTCAAATTGCCTAAAGTAGTTCAGATAATAATTATTCAAACTATGATCACAAAAACTGGTGTCTCTCCACTCTTCCCTTTTGTCCCTCAGGTATAACACACTGTATGCTTGATGGTTTGTACTTTTTAAACTTTAATATTAACCCTTTCCCTCATATAGACGCTTTCTGACGCCTCTGCAGCAGACGACTTTTTGAAAACATAGTGACAATTAAAAGAAGAAATTGCTCAAAACGAGCAATTTCTCCTTTTGCCAAATTTTGTCAAAAATTAGAAAATCTCTATAATTGAGTGGATAACCTATGACTAAAAGTGGAAAACATTGTGGCAAAAGAAGAAATTGCTTGTTTCTGCTGCAGAGGCATAAGAAAGCGTCTATATGAGGGAAAGGGTTAACCTGACACCAGCGCATGCCCATCGTAAAGCTACCTCTACAACCCTGAGTGCCAAGGAGGGGAAGCCACCACTAACTTTATATGACTCAACCACAGGTGCCCGGCGCATAATCCGCCCACTTTACATATAATATATAGAATTCTATATATATTCTATATATTATATGTAAAGTGGGCGGATTATGCGCCGGGCACCTATTCTATATATATTATATGTAAAGTGGGCGGATTATGCGCCGGGCACCTGTGGACTCAACTAGGAAATGCAACCTGGGGTCCCACTCTCGAGACAGACAATCTAACCACTACACCATTGACGCGGACTACAAATATAACAACACACAACTAACTTTATATGACTCAACTAGGAAATGCACCCCGGACAGGTGTGCCACTCTTGAGACAGACAATCTAACCACTACACCATTGAGGCGGACTATTTGCAATCAAAGTATCCACAAATGTAACAACACAGTTGACGCCTGACAAGGTATTCCAGTGCATGCATCTACAATTATTTTAATAACACAGTTTATAAAATCCACGAATGACACTAGCACCATCCATATAGATCTTTGCACACTGGACTGTATATATATCTTTATCCACTACCCATACATTACTTAATTATAAGCAAGTTGACAACTATTACTTTGCCTTCAGAATATCTAACAAATTACTTCAGAATATCTACAAATGTAACCTCGCAGTTGACGACTGACAAGGTATTCCTGTGTGTGCATCGATAACAGGTCATAAAATCCAGCAATGACACTAGTAGTACCATGTAGCTCTTTTTTCTACGAGACTGTAGATATATAATCAACTAACACTACATATCACTGTAGATATATAATCAACTAACACTACATATCACTGTAGATATATAATCAACTAACACTACATATCACTGTAGATATATAATCAACTAACACTACATATCAGCAAGTCCGCAACTGTAACTTCTTACAAATTACTTCACAATATCTAACAAATTTCCTCACAATGATGTAAACGTTACTTCAGAATACCTACAAATGTAACCACACAGTTAATTGAAAACTGAAAGGTTATTCCAGTGCATGCATCTACAACAGTTGACACTAGTGCCATGTAAATCCTAGCTCATTGCACGGTATATATTCACTAACCATACATATAATCAATTCCGTAACTATCACTTTGCCTTCAGAATATCCAAAAAATTACTTCAGAATATCTACAAATGTAACCACGCAGTTGATGACTGAAAGGTTATTCCAGTGCATGCATCTACAAAAGTTGACACTAGTGCCATGAAAATCCTAGCTCATTGCACTGTATTATTATAATAATCCATTAACCATACATACAAGTAATTCCCTAACTATATAACTTTGCCTTCACAGTGTCGCACAAGTTACTGTGTTAAATATACCTGACAGATGACAGAAAAGTCATGTGTGTGCAAAAAATAACCACAATTATTAATGACGTCTTTTTTTTGTTGTAACAAAATGGTTCTGTTTTTTAATTTGTCCTATATTAACCCTTTCCCTCATACAGACGCTTTCTGACGCCTCTCCAGCAAACCTTCTTGAAAACATAGTGACAAAAGAAGAAATTGCACAAAACGTGCAATTTCTCCTTTTGCCACAATGTTTTCCACTTTTAGTCATAGGTTATCCATTCAATTATAGAGATTTTTCTACTTTTTGACAAAATATGTTCAAAGTCGTCTGCTGCAGAATTGTTGTATAAGGAAAAGGGTTAACTGTCTATAGCATAGAGTGTTATCAGCAAGGTTATTCTTTCTTCTAATAATGTATCTCTAAATGTGCTTAAAGTCTTGACTTTATTATTTGCATTTCAACCCTTTCCCACATACAACAAATCTGCGGCAGACGACTTTGAAAATATTTTGACAAAAACATGAAAATCTTCATAAATAAGTGTTTAATTATTAAAAAAAGAATCAACAACATTGTGGCTTAGAAGGAGAAATTGGTTGTTTTGAGCAATATCTCCTTTTGTCGCAGTGTTTTTAAAAGTCATCTGCAGCAGAGGCGTTTAAAAGCGTCTATATGATGAGAAAGGGTTAACTTTAATATGTAGATAACCTGCTCTATAATAATTGTAAACCTTAAATATTCTTTCAAATTTGAAATTTAATAATTATTAAACGGAATAAGATGTTATGATTAATGTCCTTCCATCCAACACGTATAACTTACATTAATCTGTTATTTTTTAAAAATTAAACACTCAACGCATAATTTTGACTTAAATTCACACGCGCATGATTTTGACTGCACGCACGAAATAGGCTTAATTAACCCCTTCCCTCATACAACAAATCTGCAGCAGACGCATTTGAAAACATACCCGAAAAGAAATTGGAAACTCCCTTTA
Source organism: Serripes groenlandicus (assembly GCA_031761405.1). NCBI lineage: Eukaryota > Metazoa > Mollusca > Bivalvia > Cardiida > Cardiidae > Serripes > Serripes groenlandicus. The sequence goes on from JASEVX010000084.1 coordinate 143,140, forward strand.
AATGAAAGTACAACGAAGTATTGAACAAAATTGAAAACATGATGACAAAAGGAGAAATTGCTCGTTCTGAGCAATTACTTCTTTTGTCGCCATGTTTTGAAAAAGGCGTCTGCTGCAGAAGCGTTAGAAAGCGTCTATATGAGGGAAAGGTTTAAAGGAAATAATCAACATTTGAGCAATCTTACTTTGCATGCACCACTTACAATTAACCCTTTCCCTCATATAGATGCTTTCTGACGCCTCTGCAGCGGACGGCTTTTTGAAAACATAGTGACAAAAGAAGAAATTGCACAAAACGTGCAATTTCTCCTTTTGCCACAATGTTTTTCCACTTTTTGTCATAGGTTATCCATTCAATTATGGAGATTTTCTATGTTTTGACAAAATACGTTCAAAGTCGTCTGCTGCAAAATTGTGGTATGAGGGAAAGGGTTAAATACTCAAGATATAATTTTGACTGCACACATTGTATTATAAGCTAATAAAGGAAGTAATCTACATTGGAGCAATCCAACATAAAATGCACTACTGGCAATTGAGGTTCTTAAATCTACTATCCCTCTATAATTGAACATTCACCATAAAATACAGTTTGCACATATACTTATATTGCTTAAGAAAGTACATGTATTCCGCATTTGAGCAATCTGACTTATATGTACTTATTTTTTTTAATCTACTATCCTTTTATAATTGAATATCCACCATAAAATACAGTTTGCATAATATTATACTTATATTGCTTAAGAAAGTACATGTATTCCGCATTTGAGCAATCTGACATAATTATGTACTTATTTTTTTTAATCTACTATCCTTTTATAATTGAATATCCACCATAAAATACAGAGTGCATACTAAATATATGCTCAGGTATATATTCCACAAATCGAGCAATCTTTCTTACATGCACAACTAACATTTCAGATATTTTTTAATCTATTATCGTTTAAAGTTTATTAGTTATTGAATATTTCACACAATCATAATATTGACTGCACTTTAACCATATCAGCTAAAATGAAATATTTCACATTAGAGCAATTTGACCTATAGATATGTGCATGTAACTTAAAATTGCAATTGAAGTTCCTGTTATAATTGAAACCACCATAAAACACTGAGTGCATACCGAGGGCTTGGCGTGAAACGGTTGTAAGTAAAACTATTTTGAAAACCCTGGTTTAGGGGCAATTTTGACCCTTTTGTAAACAATGCAAATTTAGGTAATTTCCATTGTTTACCAAGAAAAATGATTTAACGCTTTTCAAGAATTTATGGCGAGGTGATTAACCTTGGTAACAAAATACCAATTTTAGTTACAACCGTTTCACGCCAAGCCCTCAATACTTATGCGATAAAGTAAATATTCCACATATTAATGCGACACCCTGACTTAATATATATGCATATAACTTGCAGTTTAGGTTTTTTAAATCTATTATCCTTTTATAAAGATAAAAAACATTTAAATATCCACTGGGGGGGGGGGGGGGGGGGGAGCCTCTGGGAAAATCAACAGTTTGGTTTTTGCCACAAGTGTAGCACCAGATCATCCTCGCAGTTTAATATGCCAGCGTACTGATCGTTTAAAGAAAACATTTCATTTGGATCCCGTAGCATTTATGTATACGTAAATATTTACTATTGGAGCAATCTGACTTAATATAAGCACAACTTGCAATTCAGGTTTTTTAAATCTATTATCCTTTTATAATTGAATATCTACCATCAAATACGGAGTGCATGTACTTATATCCATACGTAAATATTTACCATTGGTGCAATCTGACTTAATATAAGCACAACTTGCAGTTTAGGTTTTTTAAATCTATTATCCTTTTATAATTGAATTTTTCCACATACATTATACCGGAGGAGTGCATATAATTATACACACACTGAGAGCCGGGTCAACTGTTCACTCAAATCAAACAAATCAGGCCTAAACAAACCCCAGATTACTATCATCTTGTTTAAACCCTTCTCCTCATACAAACAAAATCTGCGGCAGGCGGCTTTGGAATGAAAAACACAAAAAGTATGGAACATCATTATAGACAAAAGTGTAACAAGAAACCGCTGAAGACGGTAAGGCCGGATTGTCGGCAATTTGACCTTGAAAATCGACAAACTAAGGTCAAGGTCAAAGTAACAATAGAAATCAATAGAACTTGTTACTGGTTACCTTCAGGCAAAGTTTCAAGTTTGCAACCCTTTCTTGTGCTGAGATTTTGCTTAACCAGAAACTTTAACCATTTTGCCTAACCTAAAACTTTAACCAAAATGTTGACGGACAGACAGACAGACAGACAGACAGACGGACAGACGGACATCGCCAATCTATAGACCGGAATTGCTTAAGCAATCCGGCCAAAAATGGAAATACTGTTGAAAACATTGTGGCAAAAGGAGAAATTGCTCATGATGAGCAATTTCTCCTTTTGCAACAATGTTTGCAAAAGTTGTCTGCAGCTGTATGTGTCTTCAGGTGGGAAAAGGGTTTAAAAATCCTTTGTATACCTCTTCACGAGGGTTAAAACTTTCTTTTTCAATGCAGTGTACATCTAAGATCTGATTGCAAAGATATGGAGTCTAGTCTCGAATAAAAGAATTATATAACTGCATGTGCACACCAATTTCTGCATTACTGATCTATCCCAGATAAATAAATGAACTTATCCAAATAATAGAATTAGAAAGCTCAACAGAAGAGTCTAATCGCTGAATAAAATGAAGTATGTAAAAGATAAAGCGGGTCGTCAGGTAAAAGTGACTACTACCCTGTTTAAACATCCTGTATAACAGTTGAGAGTCACTGTCGAATCTCCTGACAATCTGGATTTAACTTATTGACCATTGACAAACACTGTCACATCTATAAATGACAACGTTTTTGGCTCAAACATACACTGTCACATCTCTAACTGACAACGTTTTTGGCTCAAACATACACTGTCACATCTCTAACTGACAACGTTTTTGGCTCAAACATACACTGTCACATCTCTAACTGACAATCTTTTTGGCTCAAACATACACTGTCACATCTCTAACTGACAACGTTTTTGGCTCAAACATACACTGTCACATCTCTAACTGACAACGTTTTTGGCTCTAGCATACACAGTTTCATCTCTTAACTAACAACCTTTATGGCTCCAAAATTGACAGTTAGCTATCACTGTAGCATTGCAGACTACATTCTTCTAATCTATTGACAGTTGGCTATCACTGTAGGATTGCAGACTACATTCTTCTAATCTATTGACAGTTGGCTATCACTGTAACATTGCAGACTACATTCTTCTAATCTATTGACAGTTAGCTATCACTGTAACATTGCAGACTACGTTCTTCTAATCTTTTGACAGTTGGCTATCACTGTAGGATTGCAGACTACGTTCTTCTAATCTATTGACAGTTGGCTATCACTGTAACATTGCAGACTACATTCTTCTAATCTATTGACAGTTAGCTATCACTGTAACATTGCAGACTATGTTCTTCTAATCTATTGACATTTGGCTCACATTATAGCATTGCAGACTACGTTCTTCTAATCTATTGACAGTTAGCTATCACTGTAACATTTCAGACTATGTTCTTCTAATCTATTGAAATTTGGCTAACATTGCAGGATTGCAGACTACGTTCTTCTAATCTATTGACAGTTGGTTCACACTGTAGCATTGCAGACTACTGCAAAGGCGTCAGAAAGTGTCTATATGCGGGAAAGCGTTAAAGATTCACCCTACCACACGTTAACATCATGTATTGAGTATCCTATCTATTACACTGATTTTGGCTGTATTGTCAAACAAAGCATTATGATCCCATCATAGTCCCGGACTAAATCAAAGTACTGAAAGTACTGCTGGAAGGTGATTTTAGAGTGATGTCAGCCAGGTGCAGATGGGATAATGCATTGTATGCAAGGTATGAACAGATCATGGCTAGGATATATGGATAGGAACAAACGAGAGCAAATATGTTGGAAAATAAATGAATGAAAGAATTTAAGTCTTTAAAACTTCTTTATTTTGCTGCAGTTTCGGAATAGGTAAAATTGTATAAAAAGAATAAATCAAACAAATGGAAGAACGCCTTCATCAGTAGAATACAATAAGAAAGAAAGAATAAAACTTCAAAATTGTTGACAGCTGGACATTATATTATATTCACAATAGTTAGCAAACACTGTTAAGAAGTGAGGAGTATTGCATACATACAATTCATTTAGAAATTGCATTGAAACAAAATATATTTTTGGTAAAAAATATAGAGAGAAATATTTGTAAAAAATATAGAAAGCATTTTTTCATATTTAGACAGAAAAGTACAGGAAAGAATAACATTCAGTCATATCCGTCAATAGCTAATACTATCTTTCTATGCGTCTGTATAAGGACAAAGATATAAAGGACAAAGATATATAGATAGATATTCTTTATTTCTTCCAAATTTGAAGAGCAAGTACATTTAATATTAAACATTACAAAAGTGAGAACATAAATATATAGTTAAAACATTGTAACAATAGGAGAACTTGCTCGTCATAAAAAAAATCTATGACAGCCACTGTCTTTCAAATTTGCTTTTCACAAGTGAACGAATGCTATGCATGAACGTATACAAGTGCTATGAATGAAAATATGAAAACATGAATTAATTTTACATTTGCAACAATGTTCGATAAACTGTGTCTGAATGAGGAAACAACGTAGAACGTAATGTTTTCTCCTTGCATGAAAGCTTAATTAAGTATAGGTGTGCCCTCAATTTAAATCAATTCTCACATAACAAAAACATTAAGAAAGTGTTGTAAAATCTAAATAATATCATGACAACTCACGATGATCAGATTTTTATAGAAATAATTTTATTTGATGTGTATTACGCGTCAAGCGTGGATTCAAACACTTCCAAATATTTTACAATTTAAAACAATTAGATATTCGGATAAAATCTGATTGAATGAAACGAATTGTTAAAAAAACAACACCCAATGCATATTAAAACCAAAGGCTTCTTTTCCCACAACATTTTGTTTCAAGAGCTACAATATCTAAAGAGGCAACATGTTAGGGTGCTTATCCAGTATGCATGAGTTCGATTTTACCATACCAATTCAGGAAAAGTGATTTCCACATCTTTCAACTTTCCTCCGGTAAATCAGTCGGTAGCGACGCGGGCTGTCAATCAAGCATTTGTAAGTTCGAATCGAAGCTCGGCCATCATTCTTTCTGTCATTGTGACAAGCGTCATTCATCTTTCACCAATGGGCTAACAGTCTATTTGGAAAAGAAGCCAGTTGCTTGGAAAGAATGTTGTGTGGATTACTTGTGTGAGAAAGCCAGACAACACATGAATAGGTGAACTGGCCGCCGTGATATGACTGAACCATTGTTGAAAACGGCGTTAAAGCCTAATCAATCAATCCTTTTTATACAATCATTCTGTAATTTACCATTTAGAATGCCCCACTAATCCCCTTATATACATATTTAGTCGAGTAGTCGTTCGGGAGAACACACCATTCGTGAATTACCAGATAACTAACATTTCTCCCTAGCACACAACTATTGACAACATTGTAACAAAACATAAGAAATTTATCCCAGGACTCCAAATGCAGCAGACGATTTTGAAAATATCTGAGAGGGATTTTTTTCCTTTTTTCCCACAACGTTTCAATTAGTAAATATATATATACATATAATATATATATAACTGATGTAAACACCTATAAATGAATATGCTAGAGGAAATATAAAGAACAAAACTGAAAGTCGTAATTAAGGATAGATTAGCATATTTTGGGGAAACTACCTTACGACACGGTATGTCCTCGAATTGACCTAGTTCGTGTAATGTATATCTGATCCGGTGTATCGGTGTTGTTCACAAAAGCGTGGCGCGTAAGAATATACAGGTAACAATATTTACCGCAGAAAGATGTGTATTTGGAAAGTCAAAATCAATTTTAATTTTCAAAGCCACAAAAACATGAATTGTTTGAAAATTTAATTGTCCAAACCAGTTTCTACATCAAACACTTAAAGTATGAATTTACATTGATTTTTTGCGAACTATATTGACTAGCGTATGTATGAAGAGATCATATAGTTTATAGAGAGGATGTGTGTTGTAGGGCATATTCCATTACGGTGTGCAATCCCATAGGAAGAAGATTATTATAATAATCACCTTCCAAAAACACTTCACCTGACAAAACGTGTTTACTGCATGAACTCTTTCGATCATGACTATAACATTTGGCTTAAAAAACCCTGTATAAGGCATGCTTTTTTACATTCCAAATCCCTTATGCAACTCTTAAACCCTAGGTTGTGGGTACTCAATAGAATTATGTAATTGAGACGATTCTTTTGAGCACTAACAACATAGGTATGATTTAGTAATAAGTGAGATATTGTGGAGATAATACCTCTTTATAATTCTTTATTCATCATGGAGGCATCTGCCTAAAGTTTGTGTCTGTTCATTTCTGTTATATAGTACAATGTTTTATTTTATCAAAAGTGGCCTGCAAAGGATACAGAAAGTATGTGCATGTGGGCAAGAGTTAACAGTTAAGGTCAAACATTCAGCCAAACATATAAACAATCTGACTGGCTATAGTTAAACAAATCTGACTCAAAATCCCAGGTTTGTATTGACTCAACCACAAACCCTTCCCACAATATGCAATTAAATTATGCTTCGATGTCTTTAATATATATTTTTAATCATTTAATCCTTTTCCTATTTGGATGCAGCAGCAGCAAAGAGCGTTTGAAACCATCATAGTGAGTGATTTCTCCTTTTGCCATAATGTTTTCAACTTTATTCAATATGGCCATAATGAGAGCAATTTCTCCGTTTGCACAGTGCAAAAGTCGTCTGCTGCAGATGCATCAAAACCTGTCTACATAATATTATGGGAAAGTGTTAATATAATACAAGCTAGATGTACCACAGGCAAAATCATTCAAGTCCTTCATGTTTTATTCTTGTTTTGTGAAAGATCCGACTTTGTTTTGAGCAATTTCTCCTTTTGTAACATTATGTTTTCAAAATTCGGTGGCTGCCCCGATATGTTGAAATGCGTCTGTAAATGGGAAAGGAAAAGAGAAGGTAATGTAAACCTTTTCCAACTTATAGGCGCTTTTAAACACATATGTGACAGGCGGCTTTTGAAATAATTGTGAAAAAAGGGGAATTTGCTCAACAATTGCAATTTCACCTTTTGCGAGAATTTGTTCAACTTTATTCTATTATTCAACCATTTTAATAGAGTTTGTTCATGTTTTGCTATTATGTTTTTAAAGTCGGCTGCTGCAGATTTGATGTATGTGGGGAAAGGGTCAACCCTTCCCCTCATACGACAATTCTGCAGCAGACGACTTTGAACATATTTTGCAAAAAATAGAAAATCTCTATAAGTGAATGGATAACCTATGACTAAAAATGGAAAACATTGCGTCAAAAGGAGAAATTGCTCGTCTTGAGCAATTTCTTCTTATGTCACTATGTTTTCAAAAAGCCGTCTGCTGCAGAGGCGTCAGAAAGCGTCTATATGAGGGAAAGGGTTAAAGAAGTAACTCTGTACTGTGTAATGGATAGAACAGTTATCTTTATGATTATTTCATGTTGTTACAGTTTTATATTACATCATAAAACACATCCCTCTGTATAATGGGTGATACAATGCAGACACACACAGTCAAGTTATATTCAATTACCCTTTCCCACATACAGTAAATCTGCAGCAGGTGTTTTTGAAAAGGTCTAGACCAAAATTTTGAACATCTCGCTGAATAATTATTGAAAAGAGTTTAAAACATTGTGGCAAAAGGAGAAATTGCTCACTATGAGCAAATCTTCTTTTAATGTCACAATGTTGTCAAAAAGCGTCTGCTGCAGGTGTCAGCATCTGCTATAAAGTGGGAAAGGGTAAATTCACTATTTTAAAGAGAAAAAAGCAACAAGAACTGTCACCAAATTCGACAGTCAAGGGGCCATAACTCTATATAAAATCTCAGACATTCAGGCAGGGAATTGAACTCTTAACTAGATATTGATATTATGATTTTAAGTTTGGTGGAGATTGGATTAATAAGAAGAGTAATAGCTAGATAAAAAAAAAAAGCTGTCGGAGGACAGAGCGCTCGACTATACGTCGCTTATTCACTTAAGAACTATTTCACTATATTGCATTTAAGTACTAAAGCCCTCAATATTCTTCGAGTAGTCAAGCTAAAAAGTAGACAACATTTTTGGATGCCACATGTATGCTACTTGCCAGCTTGACACAGGTATTCCCAAAATACATCTTATATAAGTTGAGGACAAATAGGACTAACAAACTGAACACTTTCCGTAATATAAACAATTTTCTGAAGCAGATGACTTTGAAAAAACATTATGTGTCTACATGTGGGAAAAGGGTTTTAAATGCCAAACTTGAAATTTTGTGATTGCTGCTGCCAATTCTAAGGACAGGGCCACAGCTAAAAACAACACGATGACCAAGCAAAAGGTTCCAGGGTTATTTTTAACCCTTTCCCTCATACGACAATTCTGCAGCAGACGACTTCGAACATATTTTGTCAAAAAGTAGAAAATCTCTATAACTGAATGGATAACCTATGACGAAAAGTGGAAAACATTGTGGCAAAAGGAGAAATTGCACGTTTTGTGCAATTTCTTCTTTTGTCACTATGTTTTCAAATAGCCTTCTGCTGCAGAGGCGTCAGAAAGCGTCTATATGAGGGAAAGGGTTAAAATGCATGACTGTTGAACTCTACATCTAGTACATCTAGTGCAGCGCTTAATATCAGATATCCCTTGGGTAATAATCACAATAAGATTTGTTTATAACCCTTTCCCATAAACAGCAATTCTGCAGCAGAAGACTTTGAAAACATACCCAAAATTGTTTCGAAACTCCCTTTAAATAAGAGTAAAATAATTGAATAGAGTTGAAAATATGGTGACAATGTTTTCAAAAAGCCGTCTGCTGCAGAGGCGTGAGAAAGCGTCTATATAAAGGAAAGGGTTAAATGTCAACTGTTAATTGAACCTTCTATTGGTAAACATAGGTAATATGAGAACAAGGGAAACTACTCTCCAATAACTTCTTCATTCATTCTGCGTAAACAATTTTGTACCTTGAACCAACTACTATAAAACTCCCGAGAACAATTTCAGTGCACATAGTTGTAAACAGTAGCAAACTGTATGCTCAAAGCAAGACCGATTGGTCCATTTCGATAATTAATTTGCTCCTGACCAATCAGTTTACTTATTTTTGGTAAAAAAAGTACATAGGGTGCATTCTGTACCTGTATCTGATCAATCAATTTTATATGAGAAGTGCTACAGGAAAATCAACCTTATAGTGTTACCTTTGCACGTGTTAGCAAATATCTCCCTGCGCTATCATGTTCCAATTCCACCAACCTTACTTAGCGCTTAAAATAATACTTTAATACTTAAAAACATATTTCATCATTTTTGTTTCCCTAATTATTATCTAAATATAGATGGTCTAATGTGAATATACTATTTAAGTAAATAACAAAGTTGACGTAAATAGTTACCTTACTGACTAACAATACTTGTAAAGGAATGTAATATTTAGGCATAAATATAATTAGGGGAACAAAAACAAATGAAATACGCTCTTTTTTAAGTATAACTTAACATTAAGCATCGTTGGTGGAATCAGGGCCTGATATAAGTAGAAACTGTCTTTCGGAAGTTTCTTGAAAATCTTCTATGACTGCAGAGTCGGGTTAGACTGCATGAATATCTACACCGGTTGCAAAAGCCTAAAGGTTTGCATTTTTATGCAGCACAACGTTCATATTAACTTTTAAACAACATAGATACTCTTAAATCCCCACTCTCGTATTAACTTTAAAACGTTGACGTTATAGTTGTTGTGTTTGAGTGTGAGTGCATATTAAGTGCGTGTGTGCGTAAGTGCGTGCGAGCTTTTATGATATTTCTGCATTATTTTTCATTTTTGTTATTATAAATCACAACTTTTTATTTGCATGCTCACACATGATACTATTATTTGAACGACGATTAGCTATGTTATGTTAAAGACCTTGGAAATGACAGCTAGGGTCAGAAATCTACCTATATATGTATCCGACTTTTTACGATTGTGTCCCTGTTATCTCCTTTGTATACAAAACAAGGCTAAAACTGGGCCATCAGCGCAGTATGATATGACCCAAATGGGTGATAAATAAGGCATAAAAACCTTTCCATTTATCACAAAGAGAAAAGATATAATTTATTATATAACCCTTTTCCACATGCAAGACGCATTTTGACATATCTGCAGAATGAGAATATTGAAAACATTGTGGTCAAATGTAGTTTCACCTTTTGCCACAATGATTTCTAATCTATTCAATAATAATTCATTCATTTTCAGAGATATTCCATTTTTTAGCCTAACTGTTTTCAAAGTCATCTGCTGCAAATGTGTTGTATGTGGGAAAGGGCTGAAGAGGCCTCTTAGCTATGTTTACATAATCTGTTTATCAACAAAGATTGTTGATGAAATTTGATGTTTAAACTGCACTTTGAAAAATCTTCTTTATTTAAATTAAATCCTTTTCCACCTTTTTGACAGGCTTGCAGCAGATAACTTTTGGAAAAAATATAAGAAATTTCTCCTTTTATCACAACGTTTTCAAAACTAGAACTATCACTGAAGATGATAAATACCGCCTAAACAGCACCTTGACCTACACCATAATTTAATAAGTAAAAGGACCATAACTCTGTAAATTAACATGCAATTGTAACCCCTTTAGGATATGCACATCTCCTCTTAGTATAGAAGCTTCAAGTATAATTTTATTGAATTCCACCCAGTGGTTTGTAAGAAATAGGCCGGACAAAATATGGCTTCCGTCCGACCGACCACAGACAGACAGACAGACAGCCCGACACAGTTTTTTCTTTTACTACAATAATTTCAACTTTAGTCAATTGTTCTTGCAGTAGACGGCTTTTTGAAAACATAGTGACAAAAGAAGAAATTGCACAGAACGTGCAATTTCTCCTTTTGCCACAATGTTTTCCACTTTTAGTCATTGAGTTGAAATTGATTGTCTCGGGTTTTACGTCGCTTTCAACAGTATTTCAGTTATATCACCGCGTTTCCTTGGTAAGTTACCAGTACTACTAGTGGTCCATTTATCCTGACACCAGCCATTCAGTTGTAATGCTAACCCCGCAATCCTGAGCGCCAAGGAGAGCAACCATAACTACAATTTTTAAAGTCATTAGTATGACCCGGTCAGGAATGGAACCCGCGACATCCCGTCCCGGAGGCAGACACTCTACCACTACACCACCAAGGCGTCCCTGGAGTGAGTATTGTGGCCATTGTCCCATCTTAAAACAAAACCTCCCTATTATTTCAATGCAAAATCTAAAATTGTCCCTCCGGGAATGAGTCATATGCAAAGCCCTGCCTTATCTATTAGTCAGCTCTTGGAGACAATAAAAAAACTGCAATATGCAGTTTTTTTGTTTGTACTGACAACGAGTAACTTTCATGATAAGACTTTGGAGTTTGGAGACAATAAAAACTGCAATATGCAGATCTTTTGTTTCTGCTGACAATAAGTAACTTTCATGATAAGCTTTTGGAGTTTTGCCAAACTAGGTTATGCCGCCTATCACCTTTACACGTAATAAAACATTATACAAACTAATTGACAATTTGTTAGCTGCCAAAATTGATATAAAATTACAGTCAATTGGTTCAATTATAATAACCCTTTCAAAACTCCTACAAAATTAAATAGTTTAACCCTTTCCCTCATACGACAATTCTGCAGCAGACGACTTTGAACGTATTTTGTCAAAACATAGAAAATCTCCATAATTGAATGGATAACCTATGACAAAAAGTGGAAAACATTGTGGCAAAAGGAGAAATTGCATGTTTTGTGCAATTTCTTCTTTTGTCACTATGTTCAAAAAGCCATCTGAGGGAAATGGTTAAAAAAACATGCAGGCAAAGTGGAACAACACCATGAAAGTGACAGAAAATGCATTAAGTGGACATGAAAATTTATGATAATGTTCTGATTGCATGTCACAGCATTTATTTTCATGCAGACAAGCATACAGAAGACTGCATGACGCAGCTCAATTTAACCCTTTCCCATCTGCAGACGCATTTCGAAGCATTGCAGCAGACGACTTTTAAAAACATTGTGGCCAAAGGTGAAATTGCTCATGATGAGCAATTCCTCCTTTGGCCACAATATTTTCTTCTTTATTTAACAATTAACTTATGATCTTTTATGGAGATTTTTAAGGTTTTTGTCACTTTGTTTTCAAAGTCGTCTGCTGCAGATTTGTTGTATTAGGGAAAGGGTTCAATGTTTATGCTAACATTGCATGTCAGATACAATTAAGGTATATATATTATAGTAATGTTTCAGCAGTTTTAATTTAATCTTTAAACCCTTTCCCTCATACAACACATCATTCTGTAGTAGACGACTTTGAAAACATCTAGGCCAAAGTGTAGTAAATCAAAATAAATAAATGTAGTATTAATAAAAAGACGTGTAAACATCGTGGCAAAAAGGATAAATTGCTTGTTATGAGCAATTTCATCTTTTTACCACAATGGTTTTTTTGAAAGGCATCTCCTGCAGAGGGGTCAGAAAGATAAATCTGTATGTGGGTAAGGGTTAATGTAATTAATGCACCCTTCTTGTGCAAAAAGATACAAACCGGTGTTACAAAATGCAGATCACCCTGTCCAAGTGTTCTGTCTTTTTTGCTAAAATCTACACAACTTTTGACAAGACTCTTCTAACAAGCTTATATATTAAAGTAATATTTGTGGATGTACAAGCTGATCTGGACCTTAAACTATTCATGATAGTCAATTTGAACCTCTTCCCATAGACAGGCTAATTTATAGATCAAATTATCAGTGTTACTTAATCCTTTCCCTCATATATACACTTTCTGACGCCTCTGCAGCAGACGGCTTTTTGAAAACATAGTGACAAAAGAAAAATTGCACAAAACGTGCAATTTCTCCTTTTGCCACAATGTTTACCACTTTTTGTCATAGGTTATCCATTCAATTATGGAGATTTTCTATGTTTTGACAAAATACGTTCAAAGTCGTCTGCTGCGGAATTATCGTATGAGGGAAAGGGTTAACCATTACTGAACGGTACCATTTCCCTGATGACATACCACAAATTGGCAGCAGACGCCTTTGAAAACATTTAGTCAAAAATAATTATGGATTCTCTCTATAAATTAATAGACATCTTATCAATGAATTTAAAACACATTGTGGCAAAGGGAGAAATTGCTCTTAACCCTTTCCCTCATACGACAATTCTGCAGCAGACGACTTTCAATGTATTTTGTCAAAACATAGAAAATCTCCATAATTGAATGGATAACCTATGACAAAAAGTGGAAAACATTGTGGCAAAAGGAGAAATTGCACGTTTTGTGCAATTTCTTCTTTTGTCACTATGTTTTCGAAAAATCCGTCTGCTGCAGAGGCGTCAGAAAGCGTCTATATGAGGGAAAGGGTTAACATCGTCTGCAGCAGAGACTTCCAATTTAGCGTCTTATTATCAGTTGTCTGTATGTCGTGAAAAGGTGGAATTAAATTTGATATCCAAAACTTGATAAAGACCAATCATTAAAGTTTATAAACAAACTTATAGTATAGAGCTATATAGTAAAGGAAATTATAGTAGAAATACAATATCAAGTGTATTGACCCTTTCACACATACAGAGACACGTTCTGACGCCTCTACACCAGACGACTTTAGAAAATATTGAGACAAAAAAATAAATTGCTCAAAATGATCAATTTCTTCCGTTGTCACAATGTGTTCAACTCTTTTTAATAATTATACTTTCATTTCAATTGATTTTCCATTATACATTTGCTAGAAATTATTTTCTGCTGCAGATTTGTTGTATAAACTGCTTTAACCCTTTCTCTCAAACGACAATTCTGCAGCAGACGACTTTGAACATATTTTGTAAAAAGTAGAAATCTCTATAATTGAATGGATTCATAACCTATGACTAAAAGTGGAAAACATTGTGGCAAAAGGAGAAATTGCACGTTTTGTGCAATTTCTTCTTTTGTCACTATGTTTTCAAAAAGCCGTCTGCGGCAGAGGCGTCAGAAAGCGTCTATATGAGGGAAAGGGTTAAAACATTGAAAACATCCTTTCCTCACAATATTTTCACGATGACAATTCCTTCTTCCCAGATGTTTCAATATTTACCTCATAATTATCTGCAAAGCACAGATGCCATTGAAAATGATTGATTGATTGATTGATCTGGGTTTAACCCTTTCCCACTTCCAACAAATCTTTGAAAACAATTATGCCAAAACATGGGAAATCTTTATAAATGAAGGTGTATATATACTGAAAAAAATTTAAAACATTGTGACGAAAGGTAAAATTGCTCATCTTGAGCAATTTTCTCATTTTGCAAAGTTTTCAAAAGTCGTCTGCTGCAGATGCGTCGGAATGAGTATACAAGTGGGAAAGGGTTAATGCTATTTTCAACAAAAGGATAAATTCCTTTTTATGAGCTTCTATTTGCTGGGAAGGGGGATAAATAACTGAACTAATGGTAACATTTTAAAAGCAAAACAAACAACCATTATCCCTTGTAACGGTTCACTATAGACTAATCTCTCTAACACCTTGCTGTCTGACCAATATGGCGACCCATTGTCCGTTTTTGAACGACCTTTAATCTACTAATAAATTATTGCTTAGTATTTAATCTACTCATAAATTATTGTTAAGCATTATTGATTCTTTTAAAACTTCTTTCATTGCCGAATATCACAAAGTCAACTCTTCCGTGTTGAAAATTGGACCACTCTATTTTTCGTCCAACAGGAAATTTGGTAAAACTTTATGTTTCAAAATGCAACTAATATGTTGGAAAGGGGGGTTTACAGTCATCAGTGCTGAACCCTTTCCCACATACAACAAATCTGCAGCAGATGACTTTAGAAACCTCTTGGCAAAAACATGCACAATCTCTTTGAATAAAGGTTACATATATTTACTGGGAAAAATTGAAAACATTGTGCCAAAAGGAGAAATTGCTTGTTTTGAGCAATTTTTCCTTTCGTATCAATGTTTTCAAAAGACGTCTGGTGCAGAGGCGTCAGAAAGCATCTGTATGTGGGAAAGGGTTAACAGTCATCTGTCCTTAAAAGGGAAAGACATATAATTCAATTGCCATTTTATCAACAGACTGTAATTTTATCTCACTCTGTCCTCATCATACCTTCATTAGTCTGAGACTACTGTCTGGACCGTACCGATACCTTCAAAGGGTATACTCCTATACATTCTCCCCACATTACGTAGCCACAGTGTAACTGATACTTTCAAAGGTTATACTCCTAGACATTCTCCCAATAGCCACAACTGTAAGTACTTTAACCCCCCTTTCCCACGTACAGACGCTTTTCTGATGCCGCTGCAGCATGCAACATTTGAAAACATTGTGACAAAAGGAGAAATTGCTCCTAATGAGCAATTTCTTCATAATGAGCAATTTCTCCTTTTGTCACAATGTTTTTAACTTTATTCAATAATAATACATTCACTTACAGATATCTGTCATATTTTCATCCAGATAATTTCAAGTTATCTTCTGCAGATTTATTCTATATGGAAAAGGGTTAATCTTTGAAAAGATCTAGGCAAAAGTATGGTAAACTCTCTATAGATGAAAGAACAAATGTTGAACAAATGTTGAACAAAGATGACAACATTGTGGCAAAAGAAGAAACTGCTCAATATGAAACAATGTTTTCAAAAGTCGTCTGATGCAGAAGCATCAGAATGCGTCTGAATGAATTTGTTTGAATGATGTTTTACGTCGCTTTCAATAATGATTCAGTTTTATCACTGTGTTTCTTGAGTTCTTCTGACCCATTTATCCTCATACCAGCTATAGTCCATCGTAATGCTAACCTTACAATCGTGAATGCCAAGGAAGGAAAGCCATTACAATGTTTCCTGAGTAAGTAACCAACTGCTACTGGTCCATTTATCCTGATATCAGCTAGGATGACGTTTTCGGAGCACCAAGGAGAGAAAGCCTTTACAATCATTTTTAAAGTCTTTGATATCGAGGGCTTGGCGTGAAACGGTTGTAACTAAAAACCTATTTCGAAAACCCTGGTTTAGGGGCAATTTTGACCCCTTTATAAACAATGCAAATTTAGGTGCCATTGCTCAGAACGAGCAATGGCACCTAAATTTCCATTGTTTACCAAGAAAACGATTTAACGCTTTTAAAGACTTTATGGCGAGTTGATTAACCTTGGTAACAAAATACCAATTTTAGTTACAACCGTTTCACACCAAGCCCTCGATATGATCCGGCAGGGGACTGAACACGCGACCTCCCATGTCTGAGACAGACACACTACGTACCACTACAACACCGAGTTGATATCGGCTGTACCTGGGAAAAAGGTCATGCATGCAGACACTTATGGAAGAGATGTCCTAATTCATTGTACAAAATGACAGAAATGTTTTAGTAAATGACAATACAATTTAAATTATTCTTGCTTTCCCTGCTGGCACATAATTACATGCAAATTGGGCACTTCACAAGTACCTTTAAGCCTTTAATTCCCCCTGATTCATACTCCTTTATACACCTCTGCAGCAGAATACTAGTGCAGCAAATGGAAAATTGCTCATAATGAACAATTACTCCATTTGCCAAAATGTTTTCAACTTGATTCAACAATAATACTTTCATTTATGAGGATTGTCCATATCCATGTCTAGTTTTTTTTTCGATGGACAGAATTGTCTGCAGCAGATTAAATTGTGTTGTATGTGGAAAAGTCTGCAGCAGATTTGTCGATGTCAGAAGAGGTTGAACAGTTCACCAGATACAGATGGCTTTTTTACACTTTTGCAGTGGAGAATTTTGAATACATTGCGAGAAAAAAGCAGAAATTTACCAAATAGAAAAAAATTCTCCTTTTCTGACAATTTGTTCAACTCTTATAATTCCTATCATACTTCCAAATTGTCTAACCCTTTCCCTCATACGACAATTCTGCAGCAGACGACTTTGAACATATTTTGTAAAAACATAGAAAATCTCCATAATTGAATGGATAAAAGTGGAAAACATTGTGGCAAAAGGAGAAATTGCACGTTTTGTGCAATTTCTTCTTTTGTCACTATGTTTTCAAAAAGCCGTCTGCCGCAGAGGCGTCAGAAAGCGTCTATATGAGGGAAAGGGCTATATTCTTATCCCCTTTTGTCGCAATGTTTTCAAAAGTCGTCTGCTACAGATGCATAAATATTCGTCTACAGGTGGGAAATGGGATAACTTGTTTCCCCCCCCGAGTACAAAACTGTGGTAACCCAATATAATGAGAGTTACCATATTTTTGCAATCAGGGGATGAAATTTTACAAAGAATTGAGTCATAACTTAGTATATATTGCATAACTATATATATATATATATATATACAGATTGACATTTTAAACCTTTCCCACATGAATCAAGTCATGCAGCAGACGAATTTGAAAAACATCTGGACAAGAAATGTGACAAATCTCTGTAAATGAAAGTATTATAACGATTGAAAGATGAAATCATTCTGACAAAAGGGGAAATTAATTCCTTAATTATGAGCAATTTCCCCTTTTGTCACAATGTTTTCAAGAGTCGTCTGCTGCAGTAAGGCATTTAACCCTTTTCCTCATACAGTCACTTTCCGACTACTTTTGAAAACATTGTGACAAAAGTAGAAATTGCTCAAAACGAGCAATTTCTCCTTTTGCCACAATGTTTTCAAATCTTCAGTTATTAAACCTACATTTATAGAGCTTTTCTGTGTCTTTGCCTTGATAATTCTAAAGTCGTCTGCTGCAGCTTTGTTGTAGGTGGGAAAGGGTTAAATGTGTTTGTATGTCGGAAAAGGGTTAAGATAGTTTTGGACAATTTTCGAAGGGACTCACTCATAACTACCGCAAAACAACATGTGGAATATGTCCATATTTTAAAAAAAATACAAGATTGACATTTTCATAATCATCAACATAATCTGAAATAATGTCAATACCACATTAGTGACAGGGCTACAGTCCAATAGTCTGTCATTATGTTATATTTTCTTCACTACTTGATACTCAGCCTGCCAAATCTGATGGTAATAGTTGTCATTTAACCCTTTCCCACATACAACAAATCCGCAACAGATCATTTTGAAAACATCGAGACAAAAATATGGAAAATCTCTATCTATAAAAAGAAAAGTTTAGTTATTGAACAGAACATTGCGCCAAAAGGAGAAATTACCCATCTTCTTTTGTCATAATGTTTTCAAAAGTCATCTTATGATCTGCTACCAAGGTGTTAAAATGCGTCTGTATGTGGCAAAAGGTTAAATATAGAGGGTTAACAAGTTTAAAATCTGCCAAAATCGTGTGTATCTCAAACTGAAATTTAGTACAACTGTCAATGATTGAATTACCCAATTGCATTTTAAATCAGCAAAATCACACCCGAGGCAAAGATCAGAAATAATGGAAGATTTGTTGAAAATCAAATCAACCGTGATCCATTTCAAAGACATTTCAAACAAGTTTTGTTTTTATCCATTTCCTTTAAAAGGATAACAATTTAATATTTTATGATACACATAATTATGTTTCTATATATAAATACATAAATTATACAAACAAAAAAGCAACATCTCAATATTTAGTTGAAAACAACACAGGCATAACTTTTACTAGATTGGTCTGAAATGATCATAACCAAAATCAAAGCATTAGAGATACAGACATATAGACATACGATAGAAGTGATCCACAAGTGTAACAAATCACAATATTTTACTACAAAATAAAACTTTCAACAATTACTGTATCTATCACGTTTATGTGATTGGTATAAAACAACAAAATACACCACACTTCATCCCCCAGAGATCTAGATAACAGAAGGAGGATTAACCCTTTCCCCTCATATAGACGCTTTCTGACGCCTATGCAGTAGACGGCTTTTTGAAAACATAGTGACAAAAGAAGAAATTGCACAGAACGTGCAATTTCTCCTTTTGCCACAATGTTTTCCACTTTTAGTCATAGGTTATCCATTCAATTATGGAGATTTTCTATATTTTGACAAAATACGTTCAAAGTCGTCGGCTGCAGAATTGTCGTATGAGGGAAAGGGTTAAATAAAGTTGAAAACAGTATGGCCAAAGGAGAAATTGCTCATCAACTTTGGCCACAATGTTTTCAAAAGTCGTCTGCTGCTATGGCGTCAAAATGCGTCTGCAGGTGGGAAAGGGTTAAAAAGGTCTTGGACATGATTACACAATTAAAACCCTATGTTGTTGGTACTCAACATAATTTCTCAATGAGACGATTCTTTTAAGTATCAACAAAATAGGGTTTGAATCTCAAAAATATTTTAGACCTTGAAATACGCCATTTGTCTGGAACTCTGCGTCGCAAACATCATTTACAGTTTTGTTAAATGCAGCTCAATGACAGTATTTTGTTCAGATTATAAGTTATACTGGCAATTTAAAAATATTTTCATTTTAGGATATTAAAGATAACTACATAAAACACCAAACATAAATGAACCTCTCAACTACAAATAAATTGATAACTAGACAACTCCCATCATTCCCTCATGATCTATATTTTCATATTTGCAGTCTACAGCTTTTAGGTTGTTTTCTAAATCCTTTTTGCAGAAAGCTTTTGAATAGTTGTAAAACTAGTCCAATGCAAATCCAAAAGTATTATACATTAAATTTGATATCATACATTATGTTGGGTTATTCCTTCCTTTTGGATAGATCGTGCAGAATAACCTTTTTTAATCCCTTTCCCTCATACAACAATTCTGCAGCAGACAACTTTGAACGTATTTTGTCAAAACATAGAAAATCTCCATAATTGACCTATGACTAAAAGTGGAAAACATTGTGGCAAAAGGAGAAATTGCTCGTTTTGAGCAATGTCTTCTTTTGTCACTATGTTTTCAAAAAGCTGTCTGCTGCAGAGGCGTCGGAAAGCGTTTATATGAGGGAAAGGGTTAAAGCAAACAGCTATTAGTTATGGTCTGGCATAGCAGAAATGTAAAATCATGTCACATCCGTAATCAAGGGAGATAAATTTTGAAATAACTGACCAGTTTGGACCGTCTTTTACAATGCCAACCTACAACTATTATTAAGTATTATTATCATAAATAGTTGATGTTTAGGTTTTCCTGCCAATTGGATATATTTATAAATCCCAGTCCTTCATGAGGTATATCAGAATCAATGTGACATGTATAATCAAGGGAGATAACTGACCATTTTGGACTGTCAAACTTATTTATGTTTACTTGATTTTAACTATCCCCATTCAGAGGAAAATATGAAAGTTAATGCAAGTACGTCTCATATCCCAGGATTGCCCAATTTCAAATAGTCTGAATATGTTGAGAAGGCAATTCGTAAATCTCAGATATATTCAGAAACAATTTCTATAAAAGGCCCTATTCTTAGAAGGAACAATTCGGCAAAACAATTGTCAGTATTTCCATGGCATTCGTAATTCCTCACAATGAGAAATGGAATATTAACCCTTTCCCTCATATAGACGCTTTCTGACACCTTTGCAACAGATACCTTTTGAAAACATTCTGGCAAAAGAAGAAATTGCTCAAAACGAGCAATTTCTCCTTTTGCCACAATGTTTTAATTTTCTTTCAGCAATATTACATTCATTAACAGAGACATTACATTATTTTGTTTAGATGATCTCAAAAGTCGTCTGCTGCAGATTTGTTGTATGTGGGAAAGGGTTAAGGTGGTAATTATTGAAAATTAATTTATTTGTACATGAAAGACTATGTATACAATGGAAATGGGAAGTATGGGGCTACAAAAAAGGTTTATTCATCATAGATGCAATGAAATCTCACATGTTAACCCTTGCCCGTACAAATCAAATCTGCAGAAGACGACTTTTAAGATATTTTAATTTATGCAAATGGAAAATCATTAGGTATCAAAGTATATCTATTGGATAGTGACAAAAACATATGGTAAAAGTTACTAAGATACATTTAGCAATTTCTCAGATTACCAAAATGTTTTCTGCTGCAGATTGAAAAGGGTTAAAAAATGTTTATTAATTAATTAATTTAATGAAAAACCACATGTTTATGTAGTTAACATGCACACCAAAGCATTGTTATTAACCTTCGTTGCAAAAATTCATAAACAAATATAAAACCCAAAACTGAAAACCATTAATTTTATATCTTAATTCAAGGGAGGTTACTCAAATCACAACCATCCAACTATGATAATCCAGAGTTATCCAGAGTTATCTATCTTACCTTCAATCTTTTCAGTCTTGCACGTCCCTTTGCGAGTTAAAGCAAAAATACACGCCTGATTAGATACTCAGAAAAACATAGTCATTCAGAATAAATGAAACATTTCTAATATTAACTATTTCTTTCCAAATAATCGTAAACAGTACATATAAACTTTTTATTCTTGTAAACTGTATTAAACTTTCTCTATGCAGATTATACAGAGCTCTAGATAAGGGCCATTTTTCATGTTTTAAAATCCTTATTTGACTTTCAAACCCTATGTTGTGGGTAATCAAAAGAATCGTCTCAGTGAGATCAGTGTCCGACAAATTTCAGAATTGTTTGGTAGCCCACTGGGCTACCAGATTTGGAAGCTGGTAGCCCGAAATATCGCGGATGCTTATGAGTGTTTTATGGTTATTTTTGTTGTTCTACTTCTGTACAAAGATAATATTAAGAGCACAACATGTACATGATTTAAGGGTTTTGACCAATTCAAATAACATGACTGTGTTGCAAAAGAGCTGAAGTGCAGCATTCAGTTAAAAAAAAAAATGAAATTTGGAAAAGATACTTTTTAGTGGAGCTTGACAGCTGGGCCACTAAGTGGTCCCAGTTGACAGATAGGAGAAAATTGGTACTAAGATTTTCTAGGTGTTTTGAAATATTCTGCATAAAATGTATGTATTTTATCCATATTTACAAAAGATTCAAAAATGTTTAAACTTGAGACCAAAAAATCAATGATGCAATATAACTCAAGTGGAGGTCACCGAAACAGGGCGGGATACGATACGAGTGTCAGTTTTTACAAAGAAAGACATATTAAATAAGATTCAATTTTATTAACCAAAAGTCAAATTTATCAGGTTCAATGTAGTTATTAAATCATAAAATATTGATATATTGTCAAAAACAATAATGTGAATAATACCGTAACACATGTATGAAACACGTTAAATTTGTTTCGTGTGTTACGGCCGCCATTTTGAAAATTGCGCAATGTTAATCATGGTTCCCTACTGAGAATTAGAAATCGGTAAACAGCGGTGAATATAAACATCGGGGTCCACTCTCGATCGGGGTCGTCGGGTCGTGAACGTCATTGACCCAATTTCTCATTTCATCCAATGAAATCGCAATTATTAAGTCATATGATTTTTTCCCGCCGGTTATGCTAATTAATTTTGGTAAACAAAGCCGTGATTGGGCATTTATTATTCTCGGGGAATCATTATTGATTTCATCCCAAACATTTTCTTTGATATTACTCGTGTCCCTGATATTACGAATACTATGTCGATTATGAAGGTGTTTCATATTTGATAAACGGCAAGATAAGATCTAGAAGTCGTCATATTGTATTGTCTTTAATATTTGATTCGAATTTATTTCATTAACTTCTGCATGGCGAAAACGTTCTTCTCCGTCTTTCTGAACCGGTCTGCACCAGTTTGCAAACATCGCATATCGAAAGTAGAAATATGGATCAAAATATATTTAAGGGAATATTTTAATTTCATTGCTTATTCGCTAGCATTGATGGATTAACACATAGCTCCAGGGAACAATGGTCAATAATGATTGGACCGCCGTATTGGGTACATATATCACATTAATTGACTATCACTGACGTGATTCGGTTGGCTGAAACCACTCGATCTGACAGGTGCGTAAATCCGCCTACTGTTATTGATTTTTTTATGGTCACAGCGAGTGGTTTTCGCATGTAACATACAGTCACTGTTTATACACGACATGTGTGTAAGTAATTAAGCCGGGCTACCAGACACAGGTATAAACAGTAGCCCGCCGGGCTTTCATTTGAAAAATGACAGTAGCCCGAGCAATTATTGTGGTAGCCCACGGGCTCCGGGCAATGGATTTGTCGGACACTGGAGATGATTCTTTTGAGTACCCACAACATAGGATTTGGTTGAGTAATAAGAGAAACATTGTGGGGAAAAGACCTGTTCACTTCCTCTTATCTAGTCCTCTGACTTATACATTCCGATGCATCTGCAGAAAATGATATAGGCCCCTCATCTTGAGCTTAACGCTTAATTAACCCTTTCCCTCATATAGATGCTTTCTGAGCCTATGCAGCAGTGTGCCTTTTGAAAACATAGTGACAAAAGAAGAAATTGCTCAAAGTCATAGGTTATCCATTCAGTTATAGAGATTTCCTATTTTTTGACAAAATATGTTTAAAGTCATCTCCTGCAGAATTGTTGTATGAGGGAAAGGATTAAATGATATAGGCCCCTGATCTAGAGCTTAACGCTTAACCACCTGCAATCAATCGGAAGCAGATGAATTTGAAAAACATCTAAGCAAAAGTTCTAGTTCACTGTTCATTTCATATTCTTAAATCGAAAGTTGACCTCAAACCCTATGTTATGGGTGCTCAATGAAGTTGTCCTGACAAGACAACTTTCTTGATCACCCACAACAAAGGACTTGGCTAGACAATAAGAGAGTTATTGCAAAGGAAAAGACCTTGTATAGAAAAAACCTGATCCCTACTACCTCTTCAATCTCCGTCTCTAGATCAATGTCCATTTCATATTCTAAAATCGTAAATTGACCCTCAAACCCTATGTTGTGGTTGCTCAATGAAGTTGTCCTGACAAGACAACTTTCTTGAACACCCACAACAAAGGACTTGGCTAGACAATAAGAGAGTTATTGCAAAGGAAAGGACCTCGGATAAAAAACAAACAGATTCTTACCTCTTCAATCTCCGTCTCTAGATCACTGTCCATTGCCTTCAATTTCTCCTTGTTCCTTCTGGATGGTGATACAGATCTCTTTTCTAACTGAGGACTGAAAAAAAATATATATACAGTAAGTCCTGTGTATAAAGACCACCCATGGGAAGACAAAAACATGGTCTTTGTCACAGGTGGTCTTTATATACAGGGTCATCTATGCAGAAGATTAGCAATTCAGAAACTAAAAGTGTGGTTGCTATAGACAGGGAATTGCTATCTAAAGGTGGTCTTTAGCACAGGTGTGACGGTATATTTTCATGTGAGTCTCATTTAACTATTTGTGTCATCACTAAACAAGAGTTCCAAACTGTCACAAAAAACGCCCATCATGGAGGCATAACTCTGGATTTGGTGATAAGGCTAGTTATCTAACTTGCAGACTACAAAAAAGTCATCAGTCCTTAAATCCTGACTGACAAAAATTAATTCGGACTGACAGGTTTACATGTACATCCCAGGATTACCCAAATGCAAACTGTCTGAATATGTTGTAGTCTGAACTTGGGCAAGACATGCTTACAAACATGTTCACCAAGTTTGGTTAAAATGGGATGAAATCTATTTGATTAAGACAGCGGACTAGGCTAATTTGGAAAGTTAATGGAAGAAAGTACCCTTTTATCAATAGACCTGATTTGATGGGGGTTTTACGCTGTTTTCAACATTATTTCAGCTATATATTGCGGTGACAGTAAACATATTCATGATCCCTTAATAAACAAACCAGTACTAGGCTAGGAAATGTGCTTTGCCCAAGGGCACCCCACCATGGCCGCAGCGCCTCATTAACTTTAAAATATCTTACGTCGATCTCCTCCCGGACAAGTTTTCCAGACTGGCCAATGCCTGATCACGTTCTGACTTGAGCTGGTGGGCCAATCGTAGAGCCTCTTCGCGTTCCTCAAAGGCTTTTGCGTTTTCTCGGAGCATTGCGTCTCTCTCCTTAAGTGCCAACTCATAACCAAGTTGCAGTGCTTGTGTGGCTGGTTTTTTGTTTTCTGTGATGGTTTCTGGAAAAGACATGTAAATATTTTTTATGTCAACCTTTTTCAAAAATACAAAAAACATGCAGCAGATGTCTTTGAAATTATGAGCAATTTCTCCTTTTGTTACCATGTTTTCAACTCTGTTTAATTATTGTTCTTTCGTTTAAAGGGCATTTCCAATTTTTTTCGGGTATGTTTTTAAACTAGTCTGCTGCAGATTTGTTGTATGTGGGAAAGGGTTAAAAACATTGTTGCAAAAGCAGAAAGGGTCAAAATGTGTCTGTTTGTGAGAAAGGGTTAATTAAATATTTCTTGTATCTTTTTATATAAATTCAGCAATGCTTTCTGAATTGTCTGCATAATCATCCACATATAAAGGTTAATAATTAACCCTTTGACATGACTGCTGGAAGCTTGTGCCAACAGTAAAGAGCCAGACCAGCCTGCTCAACTCAACCTTTCTAGCATGGGGCTCATCAGAGCCAATTGCTATTGAAGGCAAATTCCGAAGACACTCATTGAAATCTAGACTGGAATAAGACACTCATCTAAATCTAGACTGGAATAAGACACTCATCTAAATCTAGACTCGACTGAGACACTCATCAAAATCTAGACTGGAATAAGACACTCATCAAAATCTAGACTGGAATAAGACACTCATCAAAATCTTGACTGGAATAAGACACTCATCAAAATCTAGACTGGAATAAGACACTCATCAAAATCTAGACTGGAATAAGATACTCATCAAAATCTAGACTGGAATAAGACACTCATCACAATCTAGACTGGAATAAGACACTCACCAAAATCTAGACTGGAATAAGACACTCATCAAAATCTAGACTGGAATAAGACACTCATCAAAATCTAGACTGGAATAAGACACTCATCAAAATCTAGACTGGAATAAGACACTCATCAAAATCTAGACTGGAATAAGACACTCATCAAAATCTAGACTTGACTGAGACACTCATCAAAATCTTGACTGGAATAAGACACTCATCAAAATCTAGACTGGAATAAGACACTCATCAAAATCTAGACTGGAATAAGACACTCACCAAAATCTAGACTGGAATAAGACACTCATCAAAATCTAGACTGGAATAAGATACACATCAAAATCTAGACTGGAATAAGACACTCATCAAAATCTAGACTCGACTGAGATACTCATCAAAATCTAGACTGGAATAAGATACTCATCAAAATCAACACTTGAATAAGACACTCATCAAAATCTAGACTGGAATCAGTACTTATTGGTAAACTGCTACAACAATAGCTGCAATGAATTACTTCAAATATCTTCATCTTTCTATTCCTAAAATTGGCTATGGACTCTCCCAAATGCGAAGCTTGACAGGTTTATCTTTAAAAATTCAGCATTCAAAGGGTTAATTATGTTTAAACACTTTGTTAATTATTATAATGAAACCTTCATGTATCAAAGATTAAAGGAAAGGAAACAAAAACTAAAATTTGGAGGGGAGCACATTCTATGATGAACCTTTCATAATTAAACCAAAAGTCTTTCCTTGTTATTTACTGGATATAATAATCAGACTTTCATTATTTTAAAAAAGAAATTGATGATCAGGTGTTTTTAAAAAAGATGAGTCTAAAAATCATATCAGCTTTATTCAGGTTAACAACTAAAATGTCAAGCAGGATATATATATATAAAACACATGTTTACCCTTTCTTTTTCACATGCAAAATCATTTTGACATATCTCCAGCATATGACTTTTGAAAAGATTGCAAAAAGAAGAAACTTCTCCCAATCTCCTTTTGTCACTCTTTTTTTAACAGGTATTCAATAATAATACTTTCAATTATTATGAAATTTTCTATATTTTGTTCAAGATGTTTTCAAAGTCCTCAGATTTGATTGTATGTGTTTTTTTTTTTTTTTAAACATTATTTATTTTACATCGATTGCGAAGCAAGCTTTCAGCTTATATTAATCACGCTTGATGTCTGCTTCCTGGAGACTTAACCAGTACTTGTGCCGTTTGTGTGGAAAAATCCCAAAGTCAGGACCCTCTCTACCTCTGCACCACTGTGGGAAAGGTTTGACATACTAGCAAGTGCAACATGTACAGGCATGAACATTAATGTTGTCGATTGACGGGAATGTAAACAAACAGCCCATTGTTTTATCACTGTATAAAAGATAATGCACAAAAATATGCAATAACCCTTCACCAAATATAGACACTTTCTGAAGCCTCTGCTGCAGATGACTTTTGAAAACATTGTGAGCAATATCACCTTTTTCCACAATGCTTTCAACTTAATTCAATAATTGTTCTTATATTTGTATAAAGGGTTTCCATATTTTTAACTAAATTAATTCAAAGTTGTCGGCTGTCGATTAGTTGTGTTGGATAGGGATAATCCTTAACCCTTTCCCTCATAAAGATGCTTTCAGACGCCTCTGGAGCAGACGGCTTTTTGAAAACATAGTGACAAAAGAAGAAATTGCGTGCAATTTCTCCTTTTGCAACAATGTTTTCCACTTTTTGTCATAGGTTATCCATTCAATTATGGACATTTTCTATGTTTTGTCAAAATATGTTCAAAGTCGTCTGCTGCAGAATTGTCGTATGAGGGAAAGGGTTAACAATTATGCCTTTTATTTATAAATGTCAACTTTTTACACTTGTTTTGCACAGAGAAAGAGCCTAGAGGGCACAACACAAATTAGTTAGAAACTAACAAAAATCTTTTTTCCCCAAGAAGATAAATACAGTGGAACCTGTGCATAAAGACCACACATGGGAACACAACAATAATTATGGTCTTTGATCACGGGTGGTCTTTACTTGCAGTCATTTATGCAGAAAGTGAGTAATTGGGAAACTAAAACTGTGGTTGCTTTAGACAGGGAATCACTATTTGAAGGTGGTCTTTAGCACAGGTTTGACTGTACATAACATTTGATTGGGTGATGAGAGACATATTGTGAGTAGAAGACTAGTTTACTCCCCCTTAACATTTTCCAACCTGCATACACATTTTGGTTTGTTTGTTTGTTTGGAGTTTAACGCCGCTTTCAACAGCTTTGGTCATATCACGGCGGTCAGTGCACCTACCCATGTTTTCCTGGCTTTCCCACACCAGTACTTACATAACATTCTTTCGAAGCCACGGACTACTTTCTACACATTTTGGTACAACTGCATTAGTGGACGACTTTGAAAACATTTTTAAACTAATGAGCCATTTCTTCTTTTGCCACTATATTTTAAACTATATTAAATAATCAAATGCTAATTCTTTATGGAAATTTAACACAATTCTCTCAAGAATATTTTCAAAGTCACCTGCTGCAAATTTGTTGTTTGTGCGAAAGGGGTAAATATCTAGTGACTCTGTCTTCAATAATAATTACAGTCCAGCCTTTGCTAAAGACCACCTGTGAATAGCAACCATACTTTTATTTCCCAATTAATCATTTTCAGCATAAATGACCCTGCAATTAAAGACCCCCTGTGAACAAAGACCATATTGCTCTCTTCTGATTGGTGGTCTTTAAACACAGGTTTGACTAAATGACCCTGCAATGAAAGAGCCCCTGTGAACAAAGACCATATTGCTCTCTTCTGATTGGTGGTCTTTAAACACAGGTTTGACTGTATGACTAACGTTTCAATAAATGCTAGAACAATGTAGTAAGCATTTTATGATTATTTTATGAATACAGCTTTGACAAACAATTGCCTTTAGTAATAATTGAGTTCTTGGGGGTAACAGACTCATATAACATCCAAGTCCCCATTATAAATTATATAATACTCAGGTGAAATAGATAATACTCAGGTGTAAAACAGATAATACTCAGGTGTAAAACCATACAAAACATGGTTTGTATGGTGTCTTAACCCACTTTTAACAATTTGTCAGTAACATAATTATCATGGCATTTCCTGGGCAAGTTACCAGTACTGTAACTGGTCCAAGGGAAGCTTGGGAATGCTCATCCATCCAATGAACGAAAGCCATTACTGAAGTTTTTGGTATGATCTGGCTGGGGATTGGAAACATGACCTAACCCTAATCAGCGATAGACAAAACAGTTACACATATAGCTATAGATAAGGTTTATATATTTCATGTTGTAAAAATATTGCTTGACTCAAAACCCGTCTGTTAAATTGGTACCCACAACATAAGAGCTTGCAGGAGTAAGAAAAGAGTTAACCCTTTCCCTCATATAGACGCTTTCTGACGCCTCTGCAGTAGACGGCTTTTTGAAAACATAGTGACAAAAGAAGAAATTGCTCAAAACGAGCAATTTCTCCTTTTGTCACAATGTTTTCCACTTTTAATCATAGGTTATCCATTCAATTATAGAGATTATCTATTTTTTGACAAAATATGTTCAAAGTCGTCTGCTGCAGAATTGTCGTATGAGGGAAAGGGTTAATAGGGGTATAAGATCAGTTTATTGCTCTTATGATATCTAGATATATGTCGTATAAATTATATAATAGTTTAAAATATAAATATAAGTGTTTTAAATAGATCAAACTGCTGATAAATTGTGCATTTCATGTTGTAAAATCCTTTTTTTTACTCTAAAACCCCTCTGTAATCGGTACTTGAAAGAATCAACTCTTTTCCAACCTATAGGCACATTTTGACGAATCTGCAGCAGAGTTCTGAAAACATTCTGACCAAAGGTGAAATTGCTCTAAACGAGCAATTTCTCCTTTTGCCACATGTTTCCAACTTCTTTTCAATAATTATACCTACAAGGAAAGAGATTTTCCACATTTTTTAGTAGACATTTTCAAAGTTGTCTGCTTACGACTCGTTGTATACATGAAGGAAAGGGTTAACTCCTCAATATCTAGGTCTACACAGAACAATGTAGTAAGCTAAATACTACAGCTTAATCTTCTATTGAATAGGATTCAAAACGTTCATACTGTTATTCTATTATTATATTACGACATGAATAGATCTAAGCTTCATATAATAATAATAACCTCCAGGTGTAAATGTCCTCCTTTACCTTGAACTTCATGGAAAGCAGTTGTAACTTAACTTAGTAACTATATATTTTTACAAGATATTGTTTACAGCTGCTGTTTCGCATGAAACAATTGAAAATTAATTTAATTTAACACTTTCCAATTACATACAACAAATTTGGCAGTTGACGATTTTGAAAACATTCGAACAAAAATATAATAATTCTGATAAATGATAGTAACAAAAGTTGAAAAGAGTTGAAATCATTGTGGCAAATTAAATGGGGCAATCACTCATTATATGATTGTAAAAAATTGTCTGTGAACCCTTTCCCATATACAGACACTTTCTGACGCCTCTGAAGGAGACGACTTTTGAGAAACATTGTGGTAATTGGAGCTTTTTTCCTTTTGCCACAATGTTTTCAATTCTATAAGATGATTTTATTATCAAAATATACATAGATTTTCTACATTTTTACCCAGTTGTTTTCAAAGTAGTCTGCTTCAGATTGGGCTAACCCTTTCCCTCATATAGACGCTTTCTGATGCCTCTGCAGCAGACGGCTTTTTAAAAACATAGTGACAAAAGAAGAAATTGCTCAAAACGAGCAATTTCTCCTTTTGTCACAATGTTTTCCCACTTTTAGTCATAGGTTATCCATTCAATTCTAGAGATTTTCTATATTTTGCTGCAGAATTGTCGTATGAGGGAAAGGGTTAAACGTGGAGAAAAACCTCTCTTCCATGACTCACATAATATTCATGTATTAAATGTTCCTATAGACAAAAGGCACACAAACAAACACAATTGTAATATTAAAACATGAACAAAGTGATATATACATATATACTATGATGTACAACTTTCCTATAAACAGTATTTTTATTATTTACTTGCATTATCAGCGACATGTTTAAAGTCGTCTGCTGCAGAATTGTCGTATGAGGGAAAGGGTTAAACTAGGAGAAAAACCTCCCTTCTATGACTCACATAATATTCACGTAATGTTCCTATCTATAGACACTTAAAGACACACAAAATAACACAATTGTAATATTAAAACATGCACAAAGTGATATACTATATATGATGTACAACTTTCCTATAAACAGTATTTTTAGTATTTACTTGCATTATCAGCGACAGATAAGGGTGGGATGTTGAGGTGGTTATCAATCAATATACCGGTAGTCAAAATAAAAAAATATTTAATGGTGAACCTCAAAGTGGTTATCAACGTCCCACATACAACAAATAAGGAATCAAACAACGTTGAAAACATCTAGGCAAAACTATGTAAAATCTTTATAAATGAAAGTTTAATTATTGAATAGATAAGAGATGAAAACATTGTGGCAAAAGGAGAAATTGCTCGTGATGAGCAATTTCTCCTTTTCCTACAATGTGTTCAAAAGTCGTCGGATGCTGAGGCGTCAAACTTTGTCTATAGTATACAAAATATATTATGAAGATGTCATGCAAAATGGTTGTTATTACCCCTTGTTCAAGCTGTAGTTACAACCATTTTACATGAAACCATCTAAATGTATGTGGTAAAAGGTTATATGAACCATGTCATGTGAAAACAGAGGTTTTGAAATCAGTGAAAATTACATGTACCGTACAGTATTCAATTTTAAATTTCTTTCAATACTCTTTTCTTAAAGAATACTCATGGACTAGCTTAGTCTCATGCACTCTTAAAAATACATGAATATTCGCAAGGATATTAATAAAGTAATGAGGTCATGCATATTCAATTGACGGTCAAAGGTAAAGTCAAAGGTTAATTGTAAGAGACAGTAACTGATAGGTTATCGGGACTCCATCCTGTCTCTGTTCAATCATTATCTCTTTTAAATAATATACAGTCAAACCTGTGTTTTATAACACTTTCCCTCATATAGACGCTTTCTGACGGCTTTTTGAAAACATAGAGCAATTTCTCCTTTTGACACAATGTTTTCCACTTTTAGCCATAGGTTATCCATTCAATTATAGAGATTTTCTATATTTTGACAAAATATGTTTAAAGTCGTCTGCTGCAGAATTGTCGTTTGGGGGGAAAGGGTTAAAGACCACCCATGGGAAGGAAACAATACAATATGGTCTCTATTCACAGCTGGTCCTTAACTGCAGGGTCATTTATGCAAAAAAATGAGTAATTGAGAAACTACAAGATGGGTTGCTTTAGAAAGGGAATTGCTATTCGAAGGTAGTTGAATACTGATAAGTTATCGGGACTCCATCCTGTCTTCCTTCAATCATTATCTGATTCTCTTTTAAATAATAAACAGTCAAACCTGTGTTTAAAGACCACCCATGGGAAGGGAACAATAAAATATGGTCTTTGTTCACAGGTGGACCTTAACTGCAGGGTCATTTATGCAGAAAATGAGTAATTGGGAAACTACAAGTGGGGTTGCTTTAGAAAGGGAATCGCTATTCCAAGGTAGTCGCTAGCACAGGTTTTACTGTATTCATATTGAATTGAAAATGAGGCTAGGGTTCTCATTAACAATCATATGGCTCCTTTCATGTGTTTCTTAGAAAACAGGGAGTTGTACAATGTGTATTTTTTCACCATTAATTTCAATGAGTCCTGACAAAAATTAATGAGCCTGGGACGCTTCCCCACATACAACAAATATGCAACAGATGGTCTTGATGGACTTCTCTGCAAAAATGTGAAATTTCTTTATAATAAATTAATAAGAGCTGTCGGAGGACAGGATGCTCGACTATTCCACCGCTTATTCGATTACTGAGATAATGGACTCTAATGTAGTTGCATGCTAAACATTAACCACAATGTCTTAAAGGGTGATAATTTGCATTATATGTATACATAGGTGTGATGGTTGGGAAGGGTTGTATAACGTTTTATTGGAATGCATCAAGTAGTTACTAAGATATGGACTCTTAATGTAGTTGCACGCAAACCCAGGGCTGTACAAAAAAAAAATTCAGTCACTTGTCCAGGACAAGTGACTTTCAGAATGCCACTTGTCCTGCTAAGATTCTCACTTGTCCCACTTTTCTGCAAACCAAGTTTAACATGCGACAAATTTAAGAATTGTGTGGTAGCCCGGATCGCGGTTTCTTGAGTGTTTTATTTGTTTTTTAGTGGGTTATTTTCTAGTTCTGTATTTATAAAGATAACATTAAGAGCACACACTGTACATGATTTAAGGTTAGTGACCAATTCAAATAACATTATTGCAAAAGACCTGTAGTGCAGCATTCAGTTTTAAAAAAAATGAAATTTGGAAAAGAGATTATTTTTCACTAGGTTATTTGAAATATTCTGCATAAAATGTATGTATTTTATCCATATTTACAAAAGATTCAAAAGCTATTGACAGAAATGTTAAACTTGAGACAACATAGTCAAATGATGCAATAGCACTTTTCAAATTGAAGATAACAAAATAATAAGGTCACCGATTTAGGTCCCTCACCGAAACACCCGGCTGTAGCTTTTCCGGGGACTCATAACAGAAAATACAAAAATACACGGAAAATACACGGAAACCATGGAAAAACCATGGAAAA
Source organism: Serripes groenlandicus (assembly GCA_031761405.1). Taxonomy (NCBI): domain Eukaryota; kingdom Metazoa; phylum Mollusca; class Bivalvia; order Cardiida; family Cardiidae; genus Serripes; species Serripes groenlandicus. Next base: position 176,912 of record JASEVX010000084.1, read on the forward strand.
AACCAAGGAATTTAATGTTAAAATGCGGAAATGCTGGAAATGTGTCCGAATACTCCGGGGTCCCGGAACCATTCCAGCATGTCCATGGAACCGTTCCGGGGTGTCCATGGAACTTTTCCGGGGTTTCCATGAAACTTTTCCGGGTTGTCCATGGAATTTCCGGGTTTTCCACATAAATGTCCTGGAATTTCCATGGAAAGTGTCAGATTATCCCTGGAAAGTTGTCCGAATACTCCGGGGATTTTCCATGGAATTTGGTAAGTCTCCCCGGAAAAGCTACAGCCGGGCAGTGAGGGCAGTGTTCGATACCAGGGTCAGTTTTACAAAGAAAGACATTGATAAATTCAATTTTATTAACCAAAAGTCAAATTTATCAGGTTCAATGTAATCAAAAAATCTTGTCAAAAAAAATGAAAGACAACAAAACGTTAAATTTGTTTCGTGTGTTGCGGTCAATCTCATTAAAAGCATCTCCTATTAACGCTACGCATTTACATTTAGTCAGATCGTGTACTTAAGTCAGATTGGTGTTGCGGTATTATCCGAAGCATAGCCGCCATTTTGATGATTGCGCAATGTTAATCATGGTTCCCTACTTTGAGAATTAGAAATCGGTAAACAGCGTTGAATGTAAACATCGGGGTCGTTAGGTCGCGAATGTCATTCACCCAATTTCTCATTTCATCCAATGAAATCGCAACTTTTAAGTCATATGATTTTTTTTCCCGCCATTTATGCTAATTAATTTGGTAAACAAAGCCGTGATTGGGCAATTATCATACTCGGGGGGAATCATTTATATATTTCATTCCAAACAATTTTCTTTGTGTCCTTGATATTACGAATATTATGTCGATCTTGAAGGTATTTCAAATTGATAAATGGCAAGATAATTTTTAGCAGTCGTCGTATTGTCTTTAATTTGGATCGAATTTATTTTATTAACTTCTGCATGGCGAAAATTTCTTACAAGTCTTTCTGAACCGGTTTGCACCAGTTTGCAAACATCGCATACCGAAAGTAGAAATATGGATCAAAATACATTTAAGGGAATATTTTAACGAGACCGATCCATAGGTAATTCCCTAGCTTTCATGAAATAACACAGCCCCAAGGAACAATTGTCACTTATGATTGGACAGATTACCGATTGGACAGCCTTATTGGATACATATATATCACGTTAATCGACTATTACTGACGCGATTCGGTTGGCTGAAATCACATCTGACAGGTGGGTAACTCCGCCTACTGTTATTGATTTGTTATGGTCACGCGCGAGTGGTTTTTCGCATGTAACATACAGTCAAATTTATACACGACAAACATGTGTGTTAGTAATTAAGCCGGGCTACCAGACACAGTAATTTACATTCACTGTTTAATACGTACATGGGTTGATATAATGGGACGTGGATTTTTGGAAAATGCCACTTGTCCGGGACTGAGATGTTGCAATTAGCGACTTGCCCGATGCGATTTATGACTTGTCCCGGGCGTCGGGCTATGGGGTTTGTACAGCCCTGAAACCTTTAACCATAGGGCAACAATTTGCACCATATGCAACTAGTTCAAAGTTATTGCAAAAAATAGTATTTTTTTCGTTAAGGGTCAAAGTGACCTTGATCTTCGACCTTATGATCCCATGACCTGTTTGAGTCAAGTGCTGATCATGACCATTACCCAAACTAAGTTTCAGGGTCCTGGGCCTAAGCAATCAGTAGTTTTAAAGCAAGGAATGTTTCTGTATTGAAGGTCACAGTGAACTTGACCTTTGACCTATTGACTCCAAACTCTCTAGGCATCAACACCTTGCTATGATGTATGTCCATACCAAGTTTGAAGATCATAGGCCTAGGCGTATGTAAGTTATAAGGGTAAATGTTAGCTTTCACAAAAACTTTAATCAATAACAGTTACTGTTTCTATACAGAAAGATCACAGTGACCTTGATCTTTGACCTAGTAACTCCAAACTCTCTAGGCAAAACCAACTTGAAGATCACAGGCCTAAGTGTATGTTAGTTATAAGGGTAAATGCTAGCTTGCACGAAAACTTTAACCATAAACTGTTTCCATATAGAAGGCCACAGTGACCTTGACCTTTGACCTACTGACTCCAAAGTTTATAGGCATCACCAACTTGCTATGGAAAATATCCATACAAAGTTTAAAGACCATAGGCCTAGGCGTATGTTAGTTATAAGGGTAAATGCTAGCTTGCACAAAAACTTTAACCATGAACTGTTTCTAGAAAGTTACAGTGACCTTGACCTTTGACCTACTGACTCCAAACTGTGTAGGCATCACCAACTTGCTATGAAGTATGTCCATACCAAGTTTGAAGATCATTGGCCTAGGCGTATGTAAGTTATAGGGGTAGATTCTAGCTTGCACAAAAACTTTAACCAACGGCGACGCCAGGTTGACTACAATAGCTCCCCTTATTCTTCGAATAGTCAAGCTAAAAATCATAACGATTGAATAGAGTAGAAACCATTGTGGCAAAAGTCATCCGCTGCATCAAAGCTGTGTCTGCAATTTGGAAAGGGTTTTAACCCTTTCCCACATACAACAAATTTGCAGAAGACGCCTTTGAAAACATCTTGGCAAAAGGAGAAATTGCTCATCATAAGCTGCTGCAGAGGCTGTTCTCCAGATGCTATCCAGATGCTATTCAGTTACCTATAGATTGTGACCAGGAAAGATCCAGATCAGACTGCACAGAGACATTGGCCAGTCAGTCCTAATGCTAACCCTACAACCCTAAGCAAAAAAGATGGCATCCATTACTACCATATTTTAAGTCTTTGGTATGACCCGACCGAGGATCGCATCTTCTTGGAAATGAGACCTAAAAATAAATCTTGAAAATTTATCCGCTAATTGCAACTTGACTGTAAAACAACAAGGTTAGGTAGGCTTTGATGGTCAAACAAAGTTTTAAGTAAATGAAATATGTCTCTTCTTTGGAGCCGGGGAGAGTTGAAGACATTGAAAATGGAGAAATTGATCAATATGAGTAATTTCTACTATTTGCCACAATATTTTCAGAAGTTCTCTGAGCACTACAAATGCATCAATTGTCATCTGCAGATGACTGCAGGGCTGTCAAATGTTTCGTTGTAACAGATAAAATGAGAAAAGTAACCGATCACACTGGGGGGGTTCAGGTCAAGTTCAAATACCTGGTAGGGGGCCCGGATAAATGAAACTAACAGATAAAAAGAGTGATTTTAACAGATAATTCTGATCAGCAATCTGTTAATTTTGACAACCTTGCATCTGTATTCATGCAAAGTTCAGAATGAATGCTAGACTGAAGACGTGTGTTAATGAGACTACATATTTCAAATATTTAAACAAAATAGGATGATAAATCATGGAAATCCCTTTTTTTTTAGTCACCTTTACCTGTCAAAATAGATAAGTAAGAATTATCTCCCTTGATCGTCCCAACAGGTGGGTGGGGAAAACTTTGAGAAGTTTTTAACGGGAAACACTGACAACATATAGCACGAATCTAAGAGACAACGAGCTCCGTACATACCTGGACTGGCATCCAGCAGGAACCTAGTGAGCAAATGTGGAGCATATTCCTCGAGAACACCGCAAAATTCGTGAAAAGTGTTCGAACCTTTATCCGATAAAATGTCAACTAAAATTTCGATCTTTCTCTTATGATCGTCACAATCAAACAACACTTCCTCCTCTTTCTTATTTAACACGCGTTTTCGAACAAGTTTGGCTACCACTCTGTTAACGTCGAGATCTTTGATCAAAGCTGCCTTATGTTTTGTCAACAGACGACCAATTCCACTGGTTTTGGTCGCCATTTTGGCATCACGAACTTGAATGGGTATACAGGTGATTTTCTCATTTCCGAAACATGAATACTTGATATATTATTACTAATATATAATTCATGAATATTCGATTAAAAATATCAAAACATATCAAATTTTCACATAATTCTTTATCAAATATGTATTGTTGTGATGGAATTATTGTAATAGTGGGTTTCAACATATCATTTCCGAATTTACTTCGAGTTCCCCTTCTACTGCTATGACGCTGTAAAAGCGACACCTGTGTATGTCAAATTTAAAATAGACAGCACGTTGATTTGTTTATGTCATGTGACTTTCACTGGCCTTAACTGCAGGGTCACCAACACTTTTAATCCTTCCCCTCGTTCAATTTAATCTTAGGAATACTCTAAGAGTGTGTTTACAGTCGATGCAGTTCGAAACATTTTGGGAATTACGTTTTAGTAGTCCCTGATAAAATCCTCATAGCCTATGTACGGTGTCACTAAACAGAGTCTGGTAGAGTCTGGTAGAGTCCGGTAGAGTCTGGTCGTCAAATATCCCATTATATCACTGTTTTGTTGTGTTTTTGTATTGAAATGAATAAAATAAAGTGCTTTTGTATCATATAAATAATTAAAAAAAAATGGTATTTGCCTATTTTAGCTCATTTTCGAGTGAATATAGAAATATTATATGCGTGAACACGGACACTGGTAGATTCTGGTCATTATTAAGCAATAAATACAAAGTTTTATACGATTTTTAAGTTATAAAAAGTTTAATTTGATTTATATGTGTCATATTATATATTTTTTTCTTATATTATATCAGCTGATAATCGGGAAAATAGTGGAAGATTGAGGATTTTTAACGATAACAATGTGTTTCGTAAATCAAAATGGCTGACGTGAAATTTCTGTTTATAATGCGGCAATATCGCACATCCTGAACGAGTAATACACTAAATTCTCTCTATTATACGTCAACTAATTGATTAGGTGTGATCAACAGATTATAGTTATAATTTAACAATGCCAAGATTTTAAATGTATGAAAACTACTAGATTCGAATAATTTTATGTCTTATATGTCATTAACGTTAATTAAACCAAATACTTAGAGAGCTATATACTTACTTAAAAGTAATTCATATGAAATTAAAGACTACATTCCGCTAAAAAATAGAATCAAACTAAACCATATTTGCATTTTTTTTTTTAAAAATATGCAAAAATATTTTAACTTGAAAAGTAAATATATATCCTGATATAGTTCAAAAAATGCATTTTGCGAAATATTGTATTCAGGCCACACCACGTGGAGGAACTCTCTCATGGTCCAAAATTTAATGTTTGGATCTATATTATATCATTTTGGGAATTTTATTCTATGTTTTCCATTTTAGGTTACCAAAATAGAGGGCCCGGCCGGGTAGCTCAATTGGTAGCGTATCTGACTCGTGATCTGGAGGTCACGGGTTCGATACCCGGTTGCGGCGACCTTCTTTCGGGCGATTTTACATTGCCTCTCACCTCTGATCTATGTGAGAAAGTAGTCAGTGGCTTCGAAAGAATGTTGTGTAAGTACTGGTGTGGGAAAGCCAGGAAAACATGGGTAGGTGCACTGACCGCCGTGATATGACCAAAGCTGTTGAAAGCGGCGTTAAACTCCAAACAAACAAACAAACAAAACCAAAATAGAGCCCGTGCGCCTGACGAGGACCCGGGCCGTAAATGTTTTATTCTATGATTTTGGTTCTATGTACATTCATTTGATAAAGATCAAAAGCATGGCAGAGCAGCAGCACCCAGCTACCGGCCGTGTCTGCACCACTGTTGAGCGTGCTTGCTTAGGGTGCTCGCAGCGCTTGTTTAGCATGCAGACATTGGCAACATGTGAACCCGGGGCCAACATTACCCACGAAACTCATAAGTCAATATAGAGCCCTTCCCCTGCCAGCTCGCTATTAAATCGAGTGATACGCAAGGGACAAACCAGGAATTGTCCCTTAACACATTTGTCTCAACCCGAATCTCGAACAGATGTATGCCGGTTTCTTTTGTATCCTCAAGATTTAGGTGTGTTTGATTCAATTCGTTTCTAATTGGTGACGTGATCTCATTCTAGGTTAACAAAAAGTACCCTACACAGAGCTCCATTTTTTGGGATTTTTATTCATTGTTTTTGGTTTATATTTTCCGCTTCTTTATGTCTGCTTCCTGGTGACATAACCAGTACTCAAATTTAAACCTGGTCCTAGCGTTAACATTTTAGACGGATATAGAGGAATTATTGTTGAAAATGTTGAATGTACAACTGACATACAGGTATTAGCGAATGATTGATAAAAAATATATTGTTGTTGGTTTGCAACTAAAATATGCAGTCCTTTTAACATGAATGTGTTTCAAATTTTCAATATAATCTGTGTTTTTTTATTTTCAATTGTGTATGCTTTGCAATTTTTCGGGCGTTTGCGAGTGCCGAGTTTTCGTTCAATTCTCGTAATGGAGGGTAATGTTAGTTGCTTATCTGTTGATGTGATGTTTGAAATGTGATGCGACTTAAAGTTCAATAATTTCATAAATCGCCTTGATCTCTGGTCAGGACTTAACTGTGTCCATATGTAGCATGAGAAACGTGTAGCACCGACGATTGTGTCGCCAAACAATATTTACCCGAGTCGTGCATTGCGCCTCTCACATCAAGAGTTTGACACTGTTCAAGTTCTTGGAACTTTTCTATCATGTCGGGCAATTTCTGGACTACCCAGTTTGTCGTCCTTTTGATAACATGGTTGTACGACTCATTTGCATTATTAAACCATTGTTGTGGTAGCCAGGAATGTTTGAGTTTGGGTAGAAACATATGCTTCTCCAAATCGGTAAGTATCCCTTGTAAATATGTCAAATTTGGATGTGTATTGGATATTTCTTGGTCCATTTCTGTGAATGAGGTTGCAGTTTCAGCATTTAAGATACCATTAGGACCGAAGAGTTTACAAATAATGCGGTTAACCTCAGGTTTAGGAAGACACTTACTGAGTAAATTTACCGCATTATCCTTCAAATGTTTCGCGCAAAGAACTCTTGTGGCTTGTGGGAAACATATGTCAATGGCTTTACAAGTTGAAAACTCTTCGTAGGGACAAAATATTAATTTACTCTGGTCAATGTCACTCAATTTATCCTCCAATTCCATATGAATTACTTTTAAGTAAGTATATAGCTCTCTAAGCATTTGGTTAATTAATGTTTATGACATATAAAACATAAAATTATTCGAATCTAGTAGTTTTCATACATTTAAAATCTTGGTAATTATAACACTAATCTGTTGATCACACCTAATCAATTAGTTGGCCCATAATAGAGAGAGAATTTAGTGTATTACTCGTACAGATGTACGATAGGGCCGCATTATAAACAGAGATTTCACGTCAGCCATTTTGATTTACGAAACACAATGTTATCGTTCAATCCTCAATCTTCCACTATTTTCCCGATTATCAGTTGAAATAATATAAGAAATAAATATATAATATGACACATATAAATCAAATTAAACTTTTTATAACTTAAAAATCGTATAAAACTTTGTATTTATTGCTTAATAATGACCAGACTGAACCAGTGTCCGTGTTCACGCATATAATATTTCTATATTCACTCGAAAATGAACTAAAATAGGCAAATACCTTTTATTTTTTTATTTTTATGATACAATAGCACTTTATTTTATTCATTTCAATACAAAAACACAACAAAACAGTGATAAAATGGGATATTTGACGACCAGACTCTACCAGACTCTACCGGACTCTACCAGACTCTGTTTAGTGATACCCCCTATGTAGGTGTCTATTGATCTTATGTTTCCCCCAATGTGGTAAGACATGTAGCCTACATATCCTATTCCAAAATGTTGACGTTAAAAGCAGCAGTTTAGAATCTATAACATTTTAATTTCTAACAATAGCTAGGATTCTAGAAATTTACATGAAGGACTGAGATATTTTGGGACTTATTTACCCAAGGATTGCTTGTTTTTGTATTGTTTCGTATTTTATTAGTCGCCGGGCCGAAGCCCGCGACTTCTATTTTTAATAGCTTTTCGGAAATCACATGGGAGGGCGGCTTATTATTAGAAAGAAACAAATCTAGATGATTTGAACATATTACAATTGTGGTTGTTTACGAACACTAATAACTGACACATCTAAAATGAAATAAATATTCCGATTTTTTAATGTTTGCATTTTGTTTTATTTCACTCGCA